>SJYX01013134.1:77277-91834 GCA_006410675.1 Oreotragus oreotragus
CTGTGTATTCTTGCCACCTCTTCTTAATATCTTCTGCTTCTGTTAGGTCCATACCATTTCTATTCTTTATCGAGCCCATCTTTGCATGAAATGTTCCCTTGGTATCTCCAATTCTCTTGAAGAGATCTCTAGTCTTTCCCATTCTGTTGTTTTCCTCTATCTCTTTGCATTGATTGCTGAAGAAGGCTTTCTTATCTCTTCTTGCTATTCTTTGGAACTCTGCATTCAGATGCTAATATCTTTCCTTTGCTTCTCACTTTTCTTCTTTTCACAGCAATTTGTAAGGCCTCCCCAGACAGCCATTTTGCTTTTTTGCATTTCTTTTCCATGGGGATGGTCTTGATCCCTGTCTCCTGTACAATGTCACGAACCTGTCCATAGTTCATCAGGCACTCTATCTATCAGATCTAGGCCCTTAAATCTAGTTCTCACTTTCACTGTATAGTCATAAGCGATTTAATTTAGGTCATACCTGAATGGTCTAGCGGTTTTCCCTACTTTCTTCAATTTAAGTCTGAATTTGGCAATAAGGAGTTCATGATCTGAGCCACAGTCAGCTCCCGGTCCTGTTTTTGCTGACTGCATAGAGTTTCTCCATCTTTGGCTGCAAAGAATATAATCAATCTGATTTCGGTGTTGACCCTCTGGTGATGTCCACGTGTAGAGTCTTCTCTTGTGTTGTTGGAAGAGGGTGTTTGCTATGACCAGTGCATTTTCTTGGCAAAACTCTATTAGTCTTTGCCCTGCTTCATTCTGTATTCCAAGGCCAAATTTGCCTGTGACTCCAGGTGTTTCTTGACTTCCTACTTTTGCATTCCAGCCCCCTATAATGAAAAGGACATCTTTTTTGGGTGTTAGTTCTAAAAGGTCTTGTAGGTCTTCATAGAAACGTTCAACTTCAGCTTTTTCAGCAGTACTGATTAGGGCATAGACTTGGATTACTGTGATATTGAATGGTTTACCTTGGAAACGAACAGAGATCATTCTGTTGTTTTTGAGTTTGCATCCAAGTACTGCATTTTGGACTCTTTTGTTGACCATGATGGCTACTCCATTCATACACTTACATTTCTGTAAATAATATTCACCATTAAATTGAACTAACATATATGTATTGCATTGATAATGATTATAACTTTATCTCAAGTTCCAAAGTGATTCTTGAACTATTAAGAGAAATATATTGATCAGTACAGTTTTAGACATGACTCTTTATTACTGAACAGTTATTTGAAGTTGTTTATCCATGTACAATAGCCAGTAGAGAATTAAATTGTTAAACACACAGTGGGAGTTTTTCAGTATAAGCCTTGAATTTTAATATAGAAGAAAAAATATTTATATATATACACCAAACAAAAGAAAAGTTAGAAGTTAGGGAAAAAACTTTTATTTTTCTAATTCCTCTTTCCCAGACAACCAGCATATTTTAGCACAAAACCATGAGATAAAGAGTTGTTCACTACAGTAAGAGTCCGAAATGAATGACTTTGTTGTGTGTGTGTGCGTATTCTTATAGCATTTCAAAAAACAAAACTCATTTGATCATCTTAATTGATTCAGAAACGGCTTTTGACAAAATTCAATGCCTGTTCTTGATTAAAATCTTTCAAGAAACTCATAACTTCTTCAACCTGAAAAAGAGTATCTACAAATAAATTATCAAATAATAGGATGATACTATAACTGATAGAGAAAAGACTGAACACATGAGTCCTAGGATCAGGAAATGACATGACCCTAACCAGGTAACAGGAAAAATAAAGTAATAAAATAGAAAAAAGATATAGAAATTAGAGAGAGAAAATATGATTTGAAGCTGACAGGACTGCCTACATAGGAAAAAATATATAAAAGCTGCAAAACAGAACTATAGCTAAGATGTGAGCTAAGAAAGGCATGAGATTCAAGGTCAATATATACAAATTCAACTATATCACTTGATAATAGTAACAGATAGTTGGAAATGGAAATCTAAGCAAGAGAGCACCATCATTTGTATCAAATATATGAAATATTTAGGGGTCAATTTAACAAAATATGTGCAAGATTCATATACTAAAAATTATATAAACTTAACAACATAAATATAAAAATAAGTATAAAACAAATACAAAATTTAGGAATCAAAAGACTCGATGTAAGGATATCTCTCCTCCCAAAATTTTTTTACAGATTAAATGCAATAATGATCAAAATTTCTTATAATTTTTCAGTAGATTTCAGTAAACGGATTCTAAAACACACAATGAAAAATACAAGGACCTAGACTAGCTAAGATAATTCTGAGCAAGAAAAACCACATTGGAGGATTTACACAATCTGATGCTCAAGTTGCCACAACACTGCAATAATCCAGACAATGTGATACTGGGCACATGATTTATGTACCAATGAAACGGAATCTAAATGGAAATATATAAACATATGGTGAAATGTTTGATTAAAGGTGGTAAGACATTCAATAGGGGAAGGATAGTTTTAAAACAAACGGTAGTGAAAGAAAAAGGAAGGAGGAGTCATTAACTTTGGTCCATAACTCAAAGTAAATTCATAAACTAAATTGAAATAGATCATAGATCTAATATAAATTTATAAAACTTCTAGGCAAAATCAGAGGAGAATGTGTGATTTATGTATGACAAATTGGTATAACTGTCAAAATTAAAACTTCCAGCTTTTCAAAAGATACTATTAAGAAAATGAAAAGACAAGCAACAGACAGGGATGAAATATTTGTAAACATATAGGTAATAAAGGGCTTTGATTTGATTGTGTAAAGTCCTTCCACAACTCAGATTGAGAAAGCCAGTGTTTCATTTTGTATAGAACAGTCTTTTGGACTCTGTGGGAGAGGGAGAGGGTGGGATGATTTGGGAGAATGGCATTGAGACGTGTATAATATCATATAAGAAACGAATTGCCAGGCTAGGTTTGATGCAGGATGCAGGATGCTTGGGGCTGGTGCACTGGGATGACCCGGAGGGGTGGTGCTGGGGAGGAGGTGGGAGGGGGGTTTGGGATTGGGAATATGTGTACACCCGTGGTGGATTCATGTTGATGTGAGATGTGTATAAGAGACAGTACTAACCCCAAGGTGATGGTGTTGGAGGTGGGGCCTTTGGAAGATAATGGGTCACGAAGGCAGAGACCTCATGTGTGGGGTTAGGGCCCTAATAAGAGGTCTGAGAGAGCTGCTTCATACATAGTATGAACATCATGATACCATGATGATGTTATAATAATGACTCTATGTCTCATTTATAATACATTGTTCTACAAAATTGACGTGGTACTGTCACTATATACACAGGACAAGTGCAAGCTGGAGTGTATTTCTGGAAGCTTGGTTTTGCGCCACTGAATTAGCTACTGTTCCACTCTGTTTAATTTCAGTAGATTGCCATGCCCATGCTTTGATTGTTAAAGCAAATTCCCCTTCCTGACTCCTTTATATCTGTCTCAGATTATTTTGGTCATAACTTTTTTTTTCTTATAGACATTGGAAGGAGTTCTTTTCTAGTAGTTTTCCAAAATATCTCTTGTAACCCTTTTGAAACTGCATTGAAGTTAAATATTTGGTGGGGATAAAGTTCTTCCTGACAAAGTCTGTGGTATAATCATGTATTAGATCATCCTTTTCATCACCTTACATCAGTTTTTCTCCATACAGACTTATATAACTTTCTTAGAATTAATGCTATGACTATGATATTTTTATCAATATATTACATTGGAAGTATTAATTTCTTTTTTAAAATAAATTTGGTCATTTATGGTTTATAGAAAAGTTACCAAATTTCTCTTTCTTGATATCTGTCTAAATGTCAAATAAATTTATATGCTTTATTTTAAATTTCAAACTTTAAAACACAGAAGATCTAATTAAGAATAAAGAGGTTTTCTTTTTTTAATCTGTTATGCCAAACATCCCACAAATGTGTGTGTGTGTGTGATTGCTTTGGCTAGGTTCTCTTGTACAGTCTTGAGTGGGTCTTCATAGTACTATCAAGCACCCTTGTCTTATTTTTGTCTTTAACAGAAACATTTAAAAAATTAACTAGTGTTTTCTATATTTTTTGGTGGATAAACAAAGAATTTAATTAATTAAAGTAACCATTTTACTACATACATATAAATTCCTGACTGAAGTGAAGTGAAAGTCACTCAGTCATGTCCAACTCTTTGCAGTTCCATGGACTGTAGCCCACCAGGCTCCTCTGTCTGTGGAATTCTCTGGGCAAGAACACTGGAGTGGGTAGCCATGCCCTTTTCCAGGGAATCTTCCCAACCCAGGGATCGAACCAGGATCTCCTACATTTTACCAAATACATTTTCTACATCTATTTCAAGAAATAATATGGTAACTGTTTAACTTCAAAATGTTAACTTTTGGATTCTATTTTTTTATTATAAATTATTTTCTTTATTATTTTTTTTAAACTTTATTTTTATTTTTACTTTATTTTACTTTACAGTACTGTATTGGTTTTGGCATACATTGACATGAATCTGTAGGTGGGAGGGGGGCTCAGGATTGGGAACATGTGTACACCCGTGGCAGATTCATGTTGATGTATGGCAAAACCAATACAATATTGTGAAGTAATTAGCCTCCAGTTAAAATAAATAAATTTAAATAAAAAAATAATAAATTAAAAAGAAAAACATGATGGTAGAGAAAAGTACATTTAAAATAACAACCAAGAAGACAAAAACTTAGGAAAAACTAACAAGAATTGTACAAAGTCTAAATAGTAAAAAACTAAAAGAATTCTTGGAAGACAAGAATAGACCTGAAAAAATGGAAAGATATTCCCTGTTCTAGAAGAGGACAATTCAAAATTATAAGGTTTCCAGCTCTCTCTCAATTAACCTCAATGCAGGCCCAATAAAAATATCTACAAGCTACTTTATGGAGTTAGATCACTGGATATAAAGTTCATAAAGAATAACAAACATAAAAGAATGGCCAAATAAGCACTGAAGAAAAAAACTCTGGGGGAAAACCAGCCCTGCCAGACAGTCAGACAAGAAGTTTCCATTTCTAAAATGTAATGGTCCATGAATAGAAAGAAAGACAAGTGTAGTTGAAGAGAAGGTCCCGAATCAGACCTAATCCATAAGCAAGTATAGAATATAACCAAAGTGGCTTCTCAAATCACACGGGTAAATATGGACTATCTTATTCATGGTGTTGGGGCAAATGAGTAGTCATCTGTAAAGATATAAAATTAAGTCCTTATTTCAAATTATCTGTAAGAGTGAGACCCAAGTGGATCCACATGTGAAAACTGCAACCATGCCAGCACTAGAAAATAACAGGAATAAATTCCTCTTTAACTTTGGTATAGGAATTCGCTTTCTAACAATAAATGAAAATATACAGCCCACAAAAGAAAAAAAATGGATAAACTTAGCTACGTCGAAGAGCATTAAAATAAATGACAAAAACACCAGAAGCAAAATCAGAAGATAAGTTACACTGTGGGAGGAGATACTCTCAACCTATATTGTCGGCAAAATGCTAAGATCCCTAATATACAGAGAACACTTACACTGTATGCAAAGAACTAAAAACCCAGAAGAAAATGTAATGGGAAGAGAGTTCACAAAAACAGATAATAATGGCCTTCAAACATATGAACAAATTCACTCATTTTCAAAGAAATTAAAATAACACTAAGATAGCATTTCTCACCTATCAGACAGATTCAAATCCTTAAAAATTATATGACAACACATTCTGCCCAGGAGGCTGTGAGAAAATAGCTCTTCCACACATTACTGATGAGAAAGGCAATTATCTGAACTTATCTTAATAACTAAAGAAACCTACCAACCAGGCAGTAAATCGACATCAGTGCTTAACTTCTGACCCAGCAATCCTACTTCTAGGAATCAACCCTGAAGATACACCATCAACAAGACAAAAATACAAATACACAAGGCTGTCCATGGCAACAATGTTTGCAGGCCCCTGTAAGGGAGGGTGTTTGAATAGCTGAGGAGCTGTGCTGCACAATGTTTGCAGGCCCCTGTAAGGGAGGGTATTTGAATAGCTGACGAGCTGTGCTGCATTTCCATAATGGAGCACTATTCAGAAGTTAAGAAAAGATCTTCCTAAACTAATATGAAATGATTTGATCAGAGCCAAAAGTTCAGTATTGCATAGTATCTATTGCTACAAAAAAGTATTAATAGATAGGGTAAGCATACATATGTCTGCTCGTGTCATTGAGAAAAATGTCAGAAGGATAAATCAGAAAGTATAGCAACTGGTTATCTATAGAAGCGGGCAGGAAACAAGGGAAAAGTAGAAATACTTCTCTGAGTGTACTTTTTTGTATAGCTCTGACTCCTACAACCATAGGAACATGCCAAGTTATAGTATCTTTTACGTACTTGACTTAAATGAGTAATTAGAGAGAAGCAGCCTATGAGGTGAACCAAAAATGAACCATAAGCATTAATAAATGTGGGCGCCTAACTCTCACACAAGATAAACAACATCATTACAGGGAAATTGGTAGATGGGAGTAGAAACAATATTTTGACTGGACACTGGCCAGCTAAAACTAAAAACAGCTTCACTTGGATGATGTAGCTTAATTAACACTGTGTTTCTCAAGAGATGTGAACCAACAGTCCTGAAACTTTACACATATATTGAAATTCAAAAAATCAGCAAGCACGTTGTAGATAAGAACTGGGTTTGTTGCTGCTGGAGAATGAATTTACAAATAAGAACAAGGTGGGAGGGCTGAAGGAAGCTCGTGACCTTGAATTGGAATCTCCAGCAACTCTGTTCTATTGGACATGCACACGGACACAAAGCATATCACAAACGGTACAGAAACACACATGTGTCTATAGGAAAGGCTTAGTACGTACACGCGTATGGCGTGACCGCCAAGAGGGAATGAAGCAATGGCATACTGCGTTTTCTGATCTTAAGGAGTAAATAAAAAGCCAAGCCTCAACCTAACATCTCTAAATTTGCCTGCTCCCTCCTGCAGTAACACCCCTTAGCAGAGCTGTCGATACTTGTCCATTTTCAATTTCTCTCTTCCCATGCTCTATTAAAGCCTCCCAATCTGGCTTTCACCTTTGACCCCTTGAAATAGAAAAAAAAAAAAAAAAAAAGAAATGCTCTTGCCAAGGTAATCATTAGCACTGTGTTCAGAAGGCCTTAGGAAGCATCACTATGAACAAAGCTAGTGGAGGTGAAGGAATTCCAGTTAAGCTATTTGAAATCCTAAAAGATGATGCTGTGAAAGTGCTGCACTCAATATGTTGGCAAATTTGGAAAACTTAGCAATGGCCACAGGACTGGAAAAGATCAGTGCTCATTCCAATCCCAAAGAAAGGCAATGCCAAAGAATACTCAAACTACTGCACAATTACATGCCTCTCACACACTAGCAAAGTAATGCTCAAAATTCTCCAGGTCAGGCTTCAACAGTACGTGAACCGTGAACTTCCAGATGTTCAAGCTAGTTTTAGAAAAGGCAGAGGAACCAGAGATCAAATTGCCAACATCTGCTGGATCATGGAAAAAGCAAGAGACTTCCAGAAAAACATCTACTTCTGCTTTATTGACTATGCCAAAGCCTTTGACTGTGTGGACCACAACAAACTGTGGAAAATTCTTAAAGAGATGGGAATACCAGACCACCCAACATGCCTCCTGAGAAATCTGTATGCAGGTCAGAAAGAACAGTTAGAACTGGACATGGAACAACAGACTAGTTCCAAATCAGGAAAGGAGTACGTCAAGGCTGTATATTGTCACCCTGCTTATTTAACTTCTATGCAGAGTACATCATGAGAAACACTGGGCTGGATGAAGCAAAAACTGAAATCAAAATTTCCGGGAGACTCAGATATGCAGATGACATCACCTTTATGGCAGAAAGTGAAGAAGAACTAGAGAACCTCTTGATGAAAATGAAAGAGGGGAGTGAAAAAGCTCAACATTCAGAAAACTAAGATCACAGCCTCTGGTCCCATGGCTTCATGGCAAATACATGGGGAAGCAGTGCAAACAGTGACAGACTTTATTTTGTTGGGCTCTAAAATCACTGCAAATGGTGACTGCAGCCATGAAATTAAAAGACACATGCTCCATGGAAGAAAATTTATGACCCACTTAGATAGCATATTAAAAAGCAGAGACATTACTTTGACAACAAACATCCATCTAATCAAAGCTTTGGTTTTTCCAGTAGTCATGTATGGATGTGACAGTTGGACTATAAAGAAAGCTGAGGGCTGAAGAACTGATGTTTCTGAACTGTGGTGCTGAAGAACACTCTTAAGAATCTGTTTGACAGCACAGAGATCCAACCAGTCCATCCTAAAGGAGATCAGTCCTGAATATTCATTGGAAGGACTGATGCTGAAGCTGAAACTCCAGTATTTTGGCCACCTGATGTGAAGAATTGACTCATTGGAAAAGACCCTGATGCTGGGAACGAATTGAAGGTTCATAGTCAGTCTCTAGAGAAGACTCTTTAGAGTCCCTTGTAGAACAAGGACATCAAACCAATCAATCCTAAAGAAATCAACCCTGAATATTCACTGATGCTGAAGCTGAAACTCCAATACTTTGGCCAGCTGATGTGAATAGCTGACTTGCTGGAAAAGATTCTGATGCTAGGAAAGACTGAAGGCAGGAGGAGAAGGGGACAACAGAAGATGAGATGGTTGGATGGCATCACTGGCTCAATGGACATGAGTTTGAGCAAACTCTGAGAGATAGTGAAGGACAGGGAATTCTGGCATGCTGCAGTCCATGGGGTTACAAAGAGCCTGACAGGACTTAGCAACTCAACAACAACCAACGTAAAAATAGTAATCCAGGTTGTCTTCACTCATCCACATTTTGCAGTTACTCCCATCTCATATTTTTATCCTCCCCTTGTCAGCTCAGAAGCCACATAATCTTTTGTAAAGCAAACTTTATGTTTATATCACATATTTTGACTCAATGAATTTTTTAAAGTGAACAACCTCCTGTTACCATAATCCAGATGAAGCCCTGTAAACACGGGGTGCAGCACCCCTTCCACACAAGTAGTGAGTAAGCTAACTTGCCCCTAGTGATAAGCTTTTTCAAGTGTAAATCCTGTATAAAGGAAATCATAATTGTCTACTCCGATATGTGGCTTTCTCAGAGCAAAACTGTTCCCAAGATTTACTTATGCAATGCTATCATAGCAGATGTTAATCCTTTCTCATTGATGAATATATCCCATTGTATGGATACCCAACATTTATTTGAAGGTTTTATTTATTTCCAGTTTGGGGACACTCTGAATTATTTTTTATGGGCGCATGCATGAATATCTTATGCCTGAAAAGTTGTTTTCTTTGGGGTACTTTTGAGCAGCAGAGAAAGCTGTCCCAGACAGTGGGCACAATTTCAGATTTAGCAGAAACTGAAACTTTTCCAAAGTAGTTGTGACAATTTATCTCTCACCAGCAGCTGCTTCTCATCCTCATGAACAACTGGTATTTTCAGTATTGAAATTTAAGGCATTTTGATGGGGCTTAATCTGCCTTACTCTAACAATTGAGAAGTCAGCATTTGAATGCATCTATTGGCCATAGGTAAATCTTCTGTTGCCTATACTGGTAATAAGTGATCTACTGTTTACAGGAGTTCTTTATATATTATCTTCCTGTGTCTTTTGTTAAATATAAGTATTACTGTTATCACATTCCAGTCTCTAGATAGAATTTTCCGGGGAAGGCAATGGCACCCCATCCCAGTACTTTTGCCTGGAAAATCCAATGGACGGAGGAGCCTGGAATAGAACAGTCTTTTGGACTCTGTGGGAGAGGGAGAGGGTGGGATGATTTGGGAGAATGGCATTGAGACGTGTATAATATCATATAAGAAACGAATTGCCAGGCTAGGTTTGATGCAGGATGCAGGATGCTTGGGGCTGGTGCACTGGGATGACCCGGAGGGGTGGTGCTGGGGAGGAGGTGGGAGGGGGGTTTGGGATTGGGAATATGTGTACACCCGTGGTGGATTCATGTTGATGTGTGACAAAACCAATATAATATTGTAAAGTAAAAAAAATAATGATAATAAATAAAATAAACAGTAAATAGCACATGTTACAGGTTCAAAATATGTTCTTTCTTAAAGTAAGCAAATAAAAAATTTCCACAAATTAAAAAAAAATTGGCAAAAAATTTACATAGACACCTCATTGAAGAAGAGATACAAATAGGACATAAACATATGAAATGATACTTGCCCTGAACAGGGAAAGGCAACTCAAAATCAAGGTGACCAACTGCCACAAACCAATTAAAATAGGGGAGAAGTCCTAAAAACATAGCTCATTGGAAAGATACGGACTGATGAAAACTCTCAAATATTAATGGCAGGAGTTAAAATGGTTACTAAATAGAAAAATAACTTGGCAATTTTTTTTTAAGTTAAAAATACATTTACCATAAGACCCAGCAGCCCTACTCTTGGGTATCACCTAAGATAAATGAATAAACATATCCAGGAAAGACATATGAGTGGCTACTGCAGCCAAAATCTGGATACTACCTACTGGCCATTCTGTGGTGAGTGGTTAAACAGTTATGGTACTTTCGAAAGTTCCGGGATAAAAAGGCATCAATAACTGACATGTAACAACATGGATGAATCCCCAAAGCTTTACGCTAAGTGAAGGAAGCCAGATTCATAAGGACACATACTCTAGAAATTCAATTATATGACATTCTGGACTCTGCCAGCTAACAGGGACAGAACTCAGATCCATGGGTGTCTGTAGCTGCTGGTGGCAGGAGGTGATTTATTGCAGAGAAGGATAATCATTTTTGGTGTGATTGAAACATTCTAAATCTTAATCAGCATGATGGTTACAAACTGTCTACACTGGTCAAAATTCATAGCACTATGCACCTAAAAATGGAAAATGTTATTGAATTCGAATTTTACTGTAATAAAATTGACCTTAAAAAGTTCTCAGATAAATCAGGTCTTGATGTGCCTTTGAATCATCACAGAAGCAAACTTAATATGTACTACCAAGTTTCATCAAATTTATGTAACTTCATTGCTGCTGCTGCTAAGTCACTTCAGTCGTGTCCGACTCTGTGTGAGCCCATAGACAGCAGCCCACCAGGCTCCCCCGTCCCTGGGATTCTCCAGGCAAGGATACTGGAGTGGGTTGCCATTCCCTTCTCCAGGGGACCTTCCTGGCCCAGGGATTGAACCTAGGTCTCCTGCACTACTGCAAGCAGATTCTTTACCATGTGAGACACCAAGGAGTAAGTAAGTCACCACCTGACTTACTTCATTTAAGGTGATGATCTCTAGGTCCATTCTTGTTGCTGCAAATGGTATTACTTCATTCTTTTCTATGGTTGAGTAATATAAAGGCATTTTAGATATATATATTAATAATTATTTTAATCTGCATGAACCTTGGAAATGATTTAAACAGTGATACATATTGACTTTTGTTGGAATCCATCTTTCTCCCATGTATACATGATGCTTGTATATATATAATATAACATATAATACATACGTATATATATAGTAGATTTATGTATTATATACTATATATCTCTGGCAGGTATCAACTATGGTGTGTGATATATAGAGAGTATTTTACANTCTCCAGGGGATCTTCCTGACCCAGGGACTGAACCCGCGTTTCCTGCATCGCAGGCAGATACTTTACCATCTGAGCCACCCAGGAAGTCCCAATATTTCAAAAACTTAAGCAGAAATTCCAGGTCCTCATTAACTAGAAAATACTATACCACAACCAATTTGGTGTCACAGGGTAAACTGAGGCACGTTAAAATTTATAAGAGTTCATCTCAGCAAACATCCATTCAAATCTGGCAGCATCAAGCAACATGAGGTTAGGAGCACGCCCGGGACAAGCTATAGATAAGGTTTTTACAGAAAAGACACAGGAGCAAAAACGAAGCAGAGCAACCATTTGATGGGATGGAGCTTTGGCTGCATTTGGGAAGCACAGCTGGACGTTTGTTCTTAAGCTTCACGTTCTCCTTAGGCCAACCCTGATTCTGACTTCAAGTTGGCAGAGACCCCAGAGCTGCCCCAGTTTGATGGCCTCATAACACTGTTGCCAGAGAAAGACCTCCTTTCCTAACCTGGCAACTGGGCATTCGATTAGGAATCTGAATTCCTTCCATGGAGGTGGAACTTTCACTAAATGAAAAATGTGGCCACACTGTGGCTTCTTTGTACAAACGAATGATTTATAACAAGTGTCTGCTTTCCTTCTGGGGGTCTGGAGTTTTGGTACCTGCTGGGCAAAGGTGCCCATGTGTATCCCCAGAAGAAACCGTGAAATGCGCTAGACATGCGATGCTGCAGGCAACGTAAGGAGACTCGGAAACACAATCACAGGAGACTGGAACATTCTATTTTTAGCTCAAGAGTTCAACCTGACAAAAACTAAGTAAGGATATAAAAGATTTACACAACCCTATCATCAGAGTAGGTCTTATAAATACATGTTGAATTCTACATTCACATAGTACAGCAAGCACATTTAAAATTGGATCTGTAACAGAGAAAATGTAGGTAATCTTCATTAATTAGAAATATTACAAACAGCCCTCTCTGGTCACAAACGCAGTAATGGAGAGGTACTAGCAAAAGTAATGTAAAGCTTCTCTATTTATTTTTATTACATTATTAAATATCTTCTGGATGAAGGAGGAATAACAGTAAAATTTATAGAATTTTTAAAATTTTGTCCAGGATATGGTATTTATCAGAATCTACCAGATGAAATTTAAAAAATAATCAGAGGAAAATGTACTGCCTAAATATTTTGTCAATAAAATGAAAGGCTAAAAGTAAAATTAAATTCTCAAGTCAAAATAATGTAAAAAAGTGTCAAACCAAAGAAAACATAAGGAAGGATAATAAAAATAAATATACAAATTAATGGGGACGATAATATAAGACAGTATATTTTATTAATAAATTAATTACTAAAACAGCAAAATATACATATCACTAGCTAACTTAATCAACNCACAAAGACAGAAATATAGATCAATGGAACAAAATAGAAAGCCCAGAGATAAATCCACACACATATGGACACCTTATCTTTGACAAAGGAGGCAAGAATATACAATGGAGTAAAGACAATCTCTTTAACAAGTGGTGCTGGGAAAACTGGTCAACCACTTGTAAAAGAATGAAACTAGATCACTTTCTAACACCACACACAAAAATAAACTCAAAATGGATTAAAGATCTAAATGTAAGACCAGAAACTATTTTGATTATTTATATGTAAATTAACTTGATGTGTTCCAGAAGGAATGGAGAGTTTCCTGAGAAATTACAATATTTGGAAGGTTAAACAGACCGATTCCCACAGAATAGATCAAGAAAACTATGAAGGAACATCTCTACACTAAACCCCAGTTTAGAGAGTTTATCAGAGGACTTCTACCAAAACCCAGAGCAAATTTGTTCCCAGTATCCTATAAATTATTCTAGAATATTAAAGAGGAAGAAAATGTTTGTGGTTATGTTTACAAGGCAAATATGATGGGGATACCTAACTCAGATAAAGCCGGTACAGAGAAGCAAAGCTACAGACCAGTATCCTTCATGAATGCCAATGCAAAAATCCTAAGCAAAATCCTAGCAAATCCCTTGTCACTGAAAAAATAATGTTCCATGATCAATTTGCATTCCAGGATTAATGTTTAGCTCAGTATTAGAAATATGATACACAACATTAACAAATCTAAGCAAAAGAATATATTATCATCTCTGTAGATATGGAGAGACCCTTTACCAAAACTCAATACTTATTTAAGATAAAAACACAATGAAAATAAGAATTGTGGCTTACTTTCTAACATGATAATATATATTATTACATAGGTGTGTATATAGATAGATATACATATGGATATATGTGTATACATATATCCATATGTATGTGTATGTATATTTATATCTTAATCCTAAAGCTCATGTCTTATCTGATTTTTGGAGAAAAAAACACTGCTGGTGTTACAAGTGATATTTGAAATAAGATAAGGATGCTCACTATAACCACTAGGATTTAGCCTTATAAGGTATTAGCTGATATCACTCGACAAAAAAAGTTAGTCAGAGACATAGAATATGTAAGGGAACAGTGCTACTGTCTCAACTGCTGATGCCATGAGTATACCTATGAAATCCCAGAGTGTCCACGACAAAACTCACAAAACACTAAAATAATTCAGTGCAGCAGCAGACAATAATGGAGAAGGCAATGGCCCCCCACTCCAGGACTCTTGCCTGGAGAATCCCACGGACGGAGGAGCCTGGTGGGCTGCAGTCCATGGGGTCGAGAAGAGTCGGACACGACTGAGCAACTTCACTTTCATGCACTGGAGAAGGAAATGGCAACCCACTCCAGTGTTCTTGCCTGGAGAAGCTCAGGGACAGAGGAGCCTGGTGGGCTTCCGTCTATGGCGTCGCACAGAGTCAGATACAACTGACGCAACTTAGCAGCAG
>SJYX01013134.1:117703-161050 GCA_006410675.1 Oreotragus oreotragus
AAAGCAAAGACATTACTTTGCCAGCAAATGTTCGTCTAGTCAAGGCTATGGTTTTCCAGTAGTTGTGTATGGATGTGAGAGTTGGACTATAAAGAAAGATGAGTGCCAAAGAATTGATGCTTTTGAACTGTGGTGTTGGAGAACACTCTTGAGAGTCCCTTGGACTGCAAGGAGAGCCAACCAGTCCATCCTAAAGGAGATCAGTCCTGGGTGTTCACTGGAAGGACTGATGTTGAAGCTGAAGCTCCAATACTTTAGCCACCTGATGCGAAGAGCTGACTCATTTGAAAAGACCCTGATGCTGGGAAAGATATTGAGGGCAGGAGAAGAAGGGGATGACAGAGGATGAGATGGTTGGATGGCATCACCGACTCAATGGACAAGGGTTTGGGTAGACTCTGGCTGTTGGTGATGGACAAGGAGGCCTGGCATGCTGCAGTTCACAGGGTCGCAAAGAGTCTGACACGACTGAGCAACTGAACTGAACTGAACTAATGGATCAAACATTAGGAACATGAAGGTCAAAGAAGTTTCATGAAATATGAGGCAGGAGCAGTGTCAAAAGCCAGGAAATCACAGAGGTTGAAAGCCCAGAAAATATCTGATGTCCTTGGACTGGAATGCTACAAGGGTCAGCTGGTTTCTCCTTAGATTCTGACCCTTCCTACCACTGAACAGAGCCTACTTCAAGCCACAGCCATTAGTCGCCATCTTGTTTAAAGCCTTCTTTGGTTTTCCATTGCTTTTAGGATAAAAGCAAGATACTTCCTACGGCTCTCAAGGCTGCCAGACTCAGTACCTGCCTCTCTCTAGACGCACCTCCACATGTCCCCCATTTGGCTCAGCTGCAAAGACTAAAGAATCAAGCCTCAAAGAACACACTCGCTATCTCATCTAATCGTCTCTCATCTTAGACGTGTTTGCTAATCCTATTTTGTAGGTGAGGAGTTCTCACCTGATCCTCAAGGAGATTACATGAATTAGACAAAATCATGAAGCTGCCAAGTTTCTCAAGTGAAATTTGAATCCCTTCCTGCCTGGTTCTGAGATTTGCATTCAGAAATAGAGGAGTCATTTATAATTAATTCAGTTTTGTGTATTAAGCCCTTTGATTTTACTGAAACGACAAAACAAACTGGCTATTGAAATGCCTTCACACACACAGCGTTCTAACAGTCTGATTCACTTTCATCCCGTTGTGCTCGCACAGTGTAGACAGAGCTTTACAGTGTATACAGCTTGGGCTAACTTCCCAAAGAGAAGAATGAACAAAAGTACTGTTTTCCTTCCCCCCCTCCCCTTCTTCCTTATTTTATTCTTTTTTGTTCATCGTTATTCTTGTCTTTGTGAGTGAAAAAAGAGAATTCCAGGAAACTATCCTATTGATATGCCAGCCATTTCTGAGTGGGGACAGAATACATAAAACTGCTATTTTCTTCTCTTCTCCCAGCTCATATCCACCCCCAAGCTCCCAAAGATTTGGTTCAGTGTGAGAGCTGTCTCTTATACACATCTAGATGTGTATAAGAGACAGGTTATGACCAACCTAGATAGTATATTCAAAAGCAGAGACATTACTTTGCCGACTAAGGTCCGTCTAGTCAAGGTTATGGTTTTTCCTGTGGTCATGTATGGATGTGAGAGTTGGACTGTGAAGAAGGCTGAGCACTGAAGAATTGATGCTTTTGAACTGTGGTGTTGGAGAAGACTCTTCAGAGTCCCTTGGATTGCAAGGAGATCCAACCAGTCCATTCTGAAGGAGATCAGCCCTGGGATTTCTTTGGAAGGAATGGTGCTGAAGCTGAAACTCCAGTACTTTGGCCATCTCATGCAAAGAGTTGACTCATTGGAAAAGACTCTGATGCTGGGAAGGATTGGGGGCAGGAGGAGAAGGGGACGACAGAGGATGAGATGGCGGGATGGCATCACGGACTCGATGGATGTGAGTCTGAGTGAAGTCCAGGAGTTGGTGATAGATTGGGAGGCCTGGCGTGCTGCGATTCATGGGGTCGCAAAGAGTCGGACACGACTGAGCGACTGAACTGAACTGAATTGAGAACTTCACAGGATCCTGTCAGATCGTCCAGGAAGTTATTCCTTTAGTTCATAACAAATTCATCAATAGTCAGTGAAGATTGATGGCAGAACAAATCATTATCTCTTTTGTTCACCATCCAAAAACATGAGATAACCACATCATAAGGGGAGAGAGGAGGAGGATGAGAAATAGAAACATGGACAAATTCCAATCTGTTGTGAAATCAGTTGAAAAACTCTAACAAAGTGCAGTATTGAAGGTGGGGTGGGGACGGACACCAGAGAAATGTTGCTATTGTTTAGTCTCCCAGTCGTGTCTAACTCTTTGTGACCCCATGGGCTGAAGCACGCCAGGCCTCCCTGTCCCTCACTATCTCCTGAAGTTTGCCCAAGTCCATGTCCATTGCATCATTGATGCCATGGGCTTTCCAGATGGTGCTAGTGGTAAAGAACCTGACTGCCAATGCTGGCGACACGAGAGGCAGGGTTCCATCCTCAGTAGGGAAGATCCCCTGGAGGAGGAAACGGCAACCCACTCTAGTACTCTCGCCTGGAGAATCCCATGGACAGAGGAGCTTTGTGGACTACAGTCCAATGGGTCACAAAGGGTTGGACACGACTGAAGCAACTTAGCACACATACAGAGAAGCTGAGCATCTTTTTATATACCTACTGGTGATATGTAGGTCTTCTTTGGAGAAAAGCATATTCAAGTTCTTTGTCCATTTATCAATCAGGGAAACACAAGGAGGTGCCAAAAAAAATCAGGATTTGCTGGGACTCATAGAAGCTCACTTTAAAAAGCAATTTATGTCAGACACATAAATGCATCCAACTATTTATGAAATAGTCTTTGCATTTCATTTTTTGCTATTGGTTTTAGTCATTAAGTTCCGTCTGACTCTTTTGGGACCTCATGGATCTTAGCCCACCAGGCTCCTTTGTCCATTGGATTCTCAAGGCAAGAATACTAGAGTGGGTTATCATTCCCTTCTCTAGGGGATCTTCCCAACACAGAGACTGAACCTGCATCTCCTGCTTTGGCAGGTGGATTCTTTACCACTGAGCCACAAGGGAAGCCTGCATTTTATCTACTTATTTATTTTCATGCATATAATGATAAATTATAAAAGTTAAGGTAATGTTTATAAAAACTGAGAGAGAAAAATTTGTACTTCTTTGAAACTTTCAAGAACCTGGCATTTGTTTTCATCCTGGCTGAATTATATTGCAAGATTTAAGTTTCCAAATTACTAAAGTATATGGAAATACCTGAGTCATAAAGATAAATCATTATGAAGACTGAAGTTGAGCATGTAAATGACATCATTGATAATTTCATTGACTTGTATTTTAACTGTGTTAAACTTTACTTTTACTGGGTAATTTAATTGGGTATAGACTTTGTTTGTCCTTTCCTTGTTCAAGAAAAATTAAATTAAAAATCAAACATTTAAAGCTGTTTAATGCTAGAGATATTCATTTATCTATTCTCTCTTAACTTTATATATGGTTTTGGGTGTGTCCCCAGTCTGCCTGGGGCCAGAGGAAATTAACAAAAATCTATGTAACAAGATTATATATATTCTGGTGTACTTTACCAGCAGTGTCTGAAGACAGATAAAAACCCAGGAATAGAGCCCTAGAAACTCTGACTCTGGGAGTCTGCAAACTCTAGAGGCAAGCAGACTTTCGAAAGTAACTGGGATGAATTTGCTTGACAAGCCTCACCCTCTAGAAATGCCTCATTTCTCTATTTTTCTAACTCAGTTTTCCCTGTCTTAAGCTCCAGTTATTCAGGACACCGGAGCAGTTTAATCTCAGTCCCATCATTTGGATTTTTTCATCATCCCTCAGTTAGATCCTAAGAGAAGCCCAGTGTGTAGGCAGTCCAGCATAAACAAGAAAGGAGCACTATCTTGATGTCATTCTGCTCTGCCCTTTAAGTCAAGATCAAGTCTTGGTGCCTCATTTTATATCAGAGTCACTGTTTGAGACACAGTATGGGATGCCTCACGTGGAGGATTGGTCACAGCCAACCCCAGCGATGTCCTATAGCACGTGGAGCTGGGCAGACCATCTTTGAGGACATACTACTTCCTGTCCCGCCACAAGTCCTAACACGCCCAGACCCATGACCCACTTTGTGGGTTGCAGCCTGAGCTATGCTCCAAAGGACCCTACACTTAGAGTTTAATGCTCTGTGACAAAGTCCTAAAAGTCTGAATATTTTTATCTTTGCATTTGTGTTTCATTAAGTAAAATCAAATGAAACACTAGAGCATGCACTCAGGGGCTTGGAGCCCTAGTTCCCAAGAGATCTCACCTCCCACCAACAAACCCCTCTTCTTTTCCGGGACAAGCTCCCATTTGCCTGCTTAATGTATTATTCTGATTTCAATTTTGGGGGATATATCCCCAGAAATGGCATTACTGGATTGATTTGTAGTTCTGCTTTTAATTGTTTGAGGAGACTCCCTTACTTTTTTCCACAATGGTTTTACCTACCAACAGCGCCGGAGTGTTCCCATTTCTCTGCATCCCCATTCTCTTCTTATTTACTTTTGAACGTATCCATCCGAATAGGTATGAAGTGATACTTCATCGTGGTTTTGATTTGCACTTCCCTAGTGACTAGTGTCACTTTGGCTTCCCAGGTGGTGCTAGAGGTAAAGAACCTGCCTGCCAATGCAAGAGACGTAAGAGGCGGGGGTTCCACCCATGGGTGGGGAAGATCCCCTGGAGGAGGGCATGGCAATGCACTCCAGTATTGCTGCCTGGAGAATCCCATGGACAGAGGAGCCCGGTAGACTACAGTCCATCGGGTCGCAAAGGGTCGGACACGACTAAAGTGACTTAGCATGCATGCAGAGAAGCTGAGCAGGTTTTCATATACCTTGTGGTGATGTGTAGGTCTTCTTTGGAGAAATGTATATTCAAGTCATCGGCCATTTCTCAATCAGGCTATTCCTTTGGTCTTTGTTTTGGTTTTGCTACTGAGTTGTAGGAGTTCCTGGATATGGACCCAACAGATAAGTTGAAAATAAGTTATCTTATCCTGAAGGCAGGCTTTTCACTCTGTTGATGGTTTCCTTTCATGTGCAGAAGCTTTTCAGTGTGATGTGGCCCCATTTGTACGCATTTTTGTTTCCTAATTTTTGGTGTGGTATCTCAAAAACTTAAGAGGATAGGTTTCACGATTATTCACACCACCACCACAAGAAAATGTTTTCCACATTAACATGTAATGAATTATTATTTAAAATAAAAACATATATAAAAATGAACATAAAAAGTTAAATATCTATTTATTTTAAAATAATATTAAACCCATTAATATTAGACTGCATCATTGTATGTTATTTAATTATATTCTATATATTATATACTGCATATTATATATCTTCACTGGTGGCTCAGAAGTTAAAGCATTTGCCTCCAATGCGGGAGACCTGGGTTCAATCCCTGGGTCGGGAAGATCCCCTGGAGAAGGAAATGGTAACCCACTCCAGTATTCTTGCCTGGAGAATTCCGTGGATGGAGAAGCCTGGTAGGCTACAGTCCACAGGGTCACAAAAAGTCAGACACAACTGAGCGACTTCACTTACACTTACTTACATATTATATAGCACCATTTTATGTTATAACACAGGTGAAATAACACAAGAATACAATGTACATAATTCAGTTAGGTTCAGTCCCTCAGTCGTGTCAAACTCTAAGACCCCATGGACTGCCAGGCTTCCCTGTCCATCACCAACTCCCGGACCTTGCTCAAACTCATGTCCATCAAGTCAGTGGTGCCATCCAACCATCTCATCCTCTGTCATCCCTTCTCCTCCTGCCCTCAATCTTTCCCAGCAACAGAGTCTCTTCAAATAAGTCAGTTCTTTGCATCAGGTGGCCAAAGTTCTGGAGTTTCAGCTTTAGCATAAGTCCTTCCAAAGAATATTCAGGACTGATTTCTTTTAGGATGGACTGGTTGGGTCTTTTTGCAGTCCAAGGGTCTCTCAAGAGTCTTCTCCAACACCACAGCTCAAAAGCATCAATTCTTCAGTGCTGTTTTCTTTATGGTTCAACTCTCACATCCGTATATGACTAATGGAAAAACCATAGCTTCGACTACATAGACCTTTGTCAGCAAAGTAATGTCCCTGCTTTTTAACATGTTGTCTAAGTTGGTCATAGCTTTTCTTCCAAGGAGCAAGTATCATTTAATTTCGTGGCTGCAATCACCATCTGCAGTGATTTTGGAGCCCAGAAAAATAAAGTCAGCCACTGTTTCCCCATCTATTTGCCATGAAGTGATGGGACCAGATGCCATGATTTTAGTTTTTTGAAGTTTGAGTTTTAAGCCAGCCTTTGAATTTCATCAAGAGCCTCTTTAGTTCTTCTTCACTTTCTGCCGNCAGCCACTGTTTCCCCATCTATTTGCCATGAAGTGATGGGACCAGATGCCATGATTTTAGTTTTTTGAAGTTTGAGTTTTAAGCCAGCCTTTGAATTTCATCAAGAGCCTCTTTAGTTCTTCTTCACTTTCTGCCGTAAGGGTGGTGTCATCCCCATATCTGACGTTATTGGTGCTTCTCCCGGCAATCTTGATTCCAGCTTGTGTTTCATTCAGCCCTGGCATGTCTCATGATGTACTCTACATGTAAGTTAAATAAGCAGGGTAACAATGTACAGCCTTGACTTACTCCTTTCCCTATTTGGAACCAGTCCATTGTTCCATGTCCAGTTCTAACTATTGCTTCTTGACTTGCATACAAATTTCTGAGAAGGCAGGTAAGGTGGTCTGGTATTCCCATTTCTTGAAGAATTTTCCACAGTTTGTTGTGGTCTACACAGTCAAGGCCTTTGGTGTAGTAAATACAGCAGAAGTATATGTTTTCCTAGAATGTCCTTGCTTTGTCTATGACCCTACAAATGATGGCAATCTGAACTCTGGTTACTCTACCTTTTCTAAAACCAGCTTGAATGTCTGGAATTTCACAGTTCACATACTGCTGAAGCCTGGCTTGGAGAATTCTGAGAATTACTTTGCTAGTGTGTGAGGCAAATGCAACTGTGGAATAGTTTGAACATTCTCTGGCATTGCCCTTTTTTGGGATAGGAATGAAAATTGACCTTTCCAGTCCTGTGGCCACTGATGAGATTTCCAAATTTCCTGGCATATTGACTGCTGCACTTTCAACAACATCATCTTTTAGGATTTGAAATAGCTCCACTGGAATTCTGTCGCCTCTACTAGATTTGTTTGTAGTGATGCTTCCTAAGGCCCACATGACTTCACGTTCCAGGATGTCTTGCTCGAGGTGAGTGATCACACCATTGTGGTTTTCTGGGCCATGATCTTTTTTGCATTGTTCTTCTGTGTATTCTTGCCACGTCTTCTTAATATCTTCTGCTTCTGTTAGGTCCATACCACTTGTCCTTTATTGAGCCCATCTTTGCATGAAATTCTCTCTTGGTATCTCTAATTTTCTTGAGGAGATCTCTAGTCTTTCCCATTCTATTGTTTTCCTCTATTTCTTTGCATTGATCACTGAGGAAGGTTTTCTTATCTCTCCTTGCTATTTTTTGGAACTCTGCATTCAAATGAGTATCTTTCCCTTTCTCCTTTGCCTTTAGCTTCTCCTTTCTCAGCTATTTGTAAGGCCTATTCAGGCAACAAGTTTGGCTTTTTTCATTTCTTTTTCTAGGGGATGATCTTGACCACTGTCTTCTGTACAATGTCACAAATTTCCATCCATATTTCTTCAGGCACACTATCTATCAGATCTAATCCCTTGAATCTATTTGCCACTTTCACTGTATAATTTTAAGGGATTTGATTTAGGTCTTACATGAATGGCCTACGGTTTTCCCTACTCTCTTCAATTTAAGTCTGAATTTGGCAATAAGGAATCCATGATCTGAGTCACAGACAGCTCCCAGTCTTGTTTTTGCTGACTGTACAGAGCTTCTATAAACAATCTGATTTTGATATTGACCATCTGGTGATGTCCATGTGTAGAGTCTTCTCGTGTGTTGTTGGAAGATGGTGTTTGCCATGATCAGTGTGTTCTCTTGACAAAACTCTATTAGTCTTGGCCCTGCTTCATTATGTACTCCAAGGTCAAATTTGCCTTTACTCCAGGTGTTTCTTGACTTCATATTTTTGCATTCCAGTCCCTTATAATGAAAAAGACATCTTTTTTGGGTGTTAGTTCTAGAAGGTCTTGTAGGTCTTCATAGAACCATTCAACTTCAGCTTCTTCAGCATTACTGGTTGGGGCATAGACTTGCATTACTGTGATATTGAATGGTTTGCCTTGGAAATGAACAGAGATCATTCTGTCATTTTTGAAAATGTACCCAAGTTCTGCATTTTGACTCTTTCGTTGACTGCGAGGGTTACCCCATTTCTTCTAAGGGATTCTTGCTCGCAGTAGTAGGTATAATGGTCATCTGAATTAAAATTCACCTATTCCAGTCCATTTTAGTTTGCTGATTCCTAAAATGTTGATGTTTGCTCTTGCCATTTCCTGTTTGACCACTTCAAATTTACCTTGATTCATGGACTTAACATTCCAGGTTCCTATGCCATATTGCTCTTTACAGCATCAGCCTTTACTTCCATCACCAGTCACATCCACAACTGAGTGCTGTTTTCACTTTGGCTCCATCTCTTAATTTTTTCTGGAGTTATTTCTCCACCCTTCTCCAGTATTGGGCATACTGGGCACCTACCAACCTGGGAAGTTCATCTTTCAGTGTCACATCTTTTTGCCTTTTCATATTGTTCATGGGGTTCTCAAGGCAAGAATACTGAAGGGGTTTGCCAGTCCCTTCACCAGTGGACCATGTTTAGTCATAATGTCAAAATGACAAATTTATTTTAATCTATATTAAAAATGAGAATACAATGTTCTTTACTGTATATTTTATACTTCAGAAGAGAAGCTAAAAAGCAAATATAAATATAAATAAATCACTGGGAAAAATGGAAAGAAGAGAGCTTCACTCTCAGTTTCCTAACAAGGATTAATTCAAGTTTGCTCCAAATAAAACAAATAGTCATAACATCAGCAGGTTTGAAAGTATAAGAGTTGCTGAGAAACTCATTAAAGGAAAGTCACAATACCATTCCAGAGTTTGCAAAAACCCATCTTCCATCGCTCATCAGATTGTACTGTGTTGCAAATAAAGAGCATGGTAAAGGCACAGTGGTCACCAAAGTGGTTTTACCATTTTCAGTCAGCCTTCTCTTTTTTTTACCTCTGTACTGCAGACAACGGTCAAAGGTTGTAGCTTTAGAGGTCACTGGTTTTTCTTTGTGATTCTCTCTCTGCTGAGTTTGATGCTTAATTTACCTTGGTCAAAAAATTAAGGTCTGGTGCATACCTCTGAGGGTAAAAAAATNAGTTCCTCTTCACTTTCTGCCATAAGGGTGGTGTCACCTGCATATCTGAGGTTATTGATATTTCTCCCGGCAATCTTGATTTCAGCTTGTGCTTTTTCCAGGCCAGTGTTTCTCATGATGTACTCTGCATAGAAGTTAAATAAGCAGAGTGACAATATACAGCCTCGACGTACTCCTTTTCCTATTTGGAACCAGTCTAGGCAATGCAAAAACATTGAGTTTGGGTTTTTGGGCATCTTTAATGGCAAAGTACTTAGTTCTTTCTATTTGAGAGGGGGGCTAGAGGGTGCACTGCTTTGAATAACAGAAGTTGTTGCAACAAACAGACTCAAAATACTTGATAATTCAAATACATTTACAGAAGCATATTATTCATTTAATAGTTCAAGATCGGAGGTCTTAGATTTTGGGTGGCTTTCCCTATATGGTTTCAAGGACCAAGCTTTTTCTACTTTGTTGCTCTGCCATCTTTTAGGGTCACATGTTTTCATTTTATTCTGCACCTGGAAAATAAGAGCATGAGGAGGACTTTTAAAATTCATTTCTTTTAAGCCTTGACTCAGAAATGAACTTTCTAGTCCATTCATGTCTGTTTGGCTAAAGCTCGTTGATATGACGCACCCAGCTGGGGTCAGCTGGGAAGTATAAAAGTTTTGTCAGTAACATTATAATATCAGAACAAATAGAGGTATATCTTCAAGTAGAATTCCAAATTTGCATAAACTTAAAAAGAGTAAAACATAGAAGCACAAATTTCAGTTTGTGGAGAGCTGACTGGATCTGCATCTCCTAGGCCCTCAGATATTATGTGTTCTGCTTTTAGAGAATCTTATTGGGAAATTCTAATAATTACTGCTCTATAAGATTAAACCAATTAATAAATACATTTGATTAATATACCAACTATATTTATAATTGCTGAAGTAGCACTGACACACAATCTGCCTGTTCAGAAAGCCATATGAGATGGAGTTATCCTTCCACTTTATGAGAAATAAGAGCCTGAAAATGCTTTCAAAAACTTTTACATCCTTCAAAATATCTATCTTAACAGTACTGTCACTTCAGTTCAGTTCAGTCGCTCAGTCGTGTCCGACTCTTAGTGACCCCATGGCAGCACGCCAGGCCTCCCTGTTCATCACCATCTCCTGGAGTTCACTCAAACTCACGTCCATCGAGTCTGTGATGCCATCCAGCCATCTCATCCTCGGTCGTCCCCTTCTCCTCCTGCCCCCAATCCCTCCCAGCATCAGANAAAAAAATTATGGAAACACTACCAGTAACAAGTAAAATGAATCACAGTCTGGATATGAGCCAATTATAGGATTGTTAGAATCTCAACACTTGTGTTTTTTGTGCTAAGGTAATTCTATCACTTGGTTGGCTCTGCCAATTTCCTTAACCAGATTTTCAGAGTTTTTTTGTCATCATCTTCAAACTCAAAGTCCTGCATTCTGAAATACACAGGAGTCCATAGAGACAAGGAGCTGTTTCATAAAATTCTGTAGCTATTGCTAAATATCATTTTTTGATTTCTTGATAGTACTTTTATTTCCATAGTTGCTACTTGTGTTTCCTCAGCATGAGTGTTAGTACAAAAAAATTGGCTAAGTTATGTTTACTAAGATCCATTATGAAATATAGTACTTTTATAAATCTTGTGCCCTTTAAAATTCTAACTTCCTTTTCAGGAAAAATAATATCAATTCAACTTTAAATTGCACATAAAAGTATACATTAATAAAAGGCATCACATTTAAACATTGTGGAATTGTGCAATAAACTCTTATAGCAGACTCTGTGATAAAAACAGCCTACCTTATTCAAAATTCTCAAAAGAGAAAACTGAATTACATGAGAAGGAAGGGAAGAATATTAAAATTATAGGAATTTGAAGCTGAAAGGGGCTTTCAAGAATTGGTAGAATGTATGGTCTGTCTAGTCAAGGCTGTGGTTTTTCCAGTAGTCATGTATGGATGTGAGAGTTGGACTGTGAAGAAAGCTGAGCACTGAAGAATTGATACTTTTGAACTGTGGTGTTGGAGAAGACTCTTGAGAGCCCCTTGGACTGCAAGGAGATCCAACCAGTCCATTCTAAAGGAGATCAGTCCTGGGTGTTCTTTGGAAGGAATGATGCTAAAGCTGAAACTCCAGTACTTTGGCCACCTCATGCAGAGTTGACTCATTGGAAAAGACTCTGATGCTGGGAGGGATTGGGCACAGGAGGAAAAGGGGATGACAGAGGATGCGATGGCTGGATGGCATCACACACTCGATGGACGTGAGTTTGAGTGAATTCTGGGAGTTGGTGATGGACAGGGAGGCCTGGCGTGCTGCGATTCGTGGGGTCACAAAGAGTCAGACACAACTGAGCGAATGAACTGAACTGAACTGAATTTACCTTTAAAGGCAATATTTTTATGTGTAAATACATATAACTATAAGCCAATATGGTAAAATTCCCCTGTTTCTGGATAAATTTAGGGCAAGCTTCATAACATTTCTGGCAAAAACAAAAAAAACAGTTCTCTGATTAGTTGCATTAAAAAAACAGAGGTTCTGTTTATAATAAAATAATAGATACACTTAGTCTATGGTTACAATTAAAATGTATAATAAAATAATAAATACCTCCAGTCTATGGTCATTAGAATTATGGTAATCAAACTTGAAAGCAGAATTTCAACCTCTTTCTTTTATAAGATCTGGGCTGAGTAAGTCAATCATTTTGATCCTGAACTGCCTTATCTTATTTTCTCTTCTCCAGAATCCCACCAGCTTGATAATTATGGTCACTACCCCTCAGAGGTCACAGCAGGGCATGGTGGTGAGCCAGCCATGCATTCTCCGGAGCTAGCGTGTCCACATACTGGACCGTTCCTCATGGAGAGTTTTTGTCACTTCTTCAGAACGCCTCTCCATTCTCCTAACACTGGAAAAGTAGCTCACTTGAAGCTACAGAAAAGCTCTCCCCAGCTAGAATTCTATAACTCTACCTCTAGGAATCTGGTGGCCACTTCATCTGCAGCTCAAGGCTGCCCTTCTAGACAGGATTTCACATTCTACTCAGAATACTTCTACACTCTTTACCCAAATAAACACTAAGCTTCAGCATTCAGTCTCAATGGATGAGCAGGCCCTTCTCACTCTAAACTCAGGGAATCTAACCACACAATCATTCACTCAGCACCCCATGGCTCTAAACCTACAGTGTGTACATGCTAAGTCACTTCAATTGTGTCCAACTCTTTCTGACCCTATGGACCGTAGCCCACCAGGGTCCTCTGGGATTCCCCAGGCAAGAATACTGGAGTGGGTTGCCATGCCCTCCTCCAAGGGATCTTCCCGACCCATGGATCAAACCCACGTCTCCTCTATCTCCTGCATGAGCAGGCGGGTTCTTTACCAGTAGCATCATCTGAGAAGCCTGCAGAGGAGACATTTAGTGCTCCAAGGATCTGACTTGACTTCAGGGAGAAATAAATACCCATCATCTAGCCCTTCCTACTGG
Source organism: Oreotragus oreotragus (assembly GCA_006410675.1). NCBI lineage: Eukaryota > Metazoa > Chordata > Mammalia > Artiodactyla > Bovidae > Oreotragus > Oreotragus oreotragus. Next base: position 130,657 of record SJYX01013134.1, read on the forward strand.
GATGAAGAGGAGAAGGAGATAGCACACTGACAACTGACTCCCAAGACCTCCCAATCTAGAGAAATGCTCTTCTTGGCTTCTCAAAATCTCCTGTGGGATGCAATTATACAAAAACCTTAGGGTAAACATTCAAGTTTCTTCAACCTTTTAAGTAAGCAATGCTTGGTGGGCTCATATCTCATATTTGAATAAGTTGGAATCAGTCAACACTGAGAGGCAGAGAGTTTTAAAAATATTTTGCTAAATGTAACATCTGCCATGATCCAGTTGCAGTTGACATCCCATAATTTATAACAATCCACAACTGTCACAGCTTCTAGTTAACACAAACTGAAAGTTTTGTGACTTCTGGCCTCTCCCTCTAGAAAGTACATAAGATAACAGGTCTACAAGATGTCATCCAGGTCTTAAGAAAAGGTCTACAGAGAGAGTTTGCAGAGATTACCATGAGGAAGGTAAAGTTTTCTGCCAAACACACCAATGCCAGCTTGTTACTTATACTCAACATATTACCTAGAAGGCTCGTTTAACACCAAGTTGTACAGGTACTGGATGAAAACCATAGTTCTCTTGCCTCAGCTGTGCTAGGTCCTTGCTCCCATCAACCCCCACTTTTAGCAGCTGCTGCTGCTGCTGCTAAGTCACTTCAGTTGTGTCCGATTCTGTGCGACCCCAGAGACGGCAGCCCACCAGGCTCCACCATCTCTGGGATTCTCCAGGCAAGAACACTGGAGTGGGTTGCCATTTTCTTCTCCAATGTATGAAAGTGAAAAGTGAAAGTGAAGTCACTGAGTCGTGTCCAACTCTCAGCGACCCCATGGACTGCAGCCCACCAGGCTCCTCCGTCCATGGGATTTTCCAGGCAATAGTCCTAGAGTGGGGTGCCTCTCTGAAGAAAGGAAGCTACAAACAAACAAAAAAACAAGGAACCAGCTGGCACTAAGATGGAGATGAATCTGACCTCCAACAGACCCTGCGTCTCTTTATATGATTTTACTACATTAGCATATTAAATAGCATACCTACTTGTGGTCTGGCCATTACCAGAAAAGGATAAAATGGGTCTGGCACCCACTGCCTTGAGAAACCCCACCCCTTGCCCTGCAGACAAATGCATATGATTCTCCTTCATTTCTTCCCTGGTGGCTCAGATGGTAAAAAAAAATCTACCTATAATATAGGAGACCCAGGTTCAGTTCCTGGGTTGGGAAGATCCCCTGGAGAAGGGCATGACAACCCACTCTAGTATTCTTGCCTGCAGATTTCCATGGACAGAGGAGCCTGGTGGGCTACAGTTCATGGGGTTACACAGAGTAGGACACAACTGAGTGACTAACACTTACATTTTCACTTTCCTCCTCTCTTTGTCTTTATTCTTTACAAATCCCTCTGGCTACATGGGAGAAGCTAGCCTGTGAACTGTTTCCACTTTTTCATTCTATGGCCAGCCATGAATAAAGTTTGTGCTGCATGCATCTCAGCTTCAGTTTCATTATTCGCAACCAGAATGGAAAAACAAACCTTCCCCACTGAGGCAGAGAGCCTCAGCCAGACAAAGGCCCCAGCATGGTCCACAGGACTTAATCCAGTAACAGTTCTTTGATTTCAAAGCACAGAGACAGGATTTCAACTGTCCAAGTATGTTAGCATTATGACGTGCTCTGCTGGAGAACAGTAATTTAATAACATTATTTAGGGAAAGGTGTTATATCATTCAAGCGGCTGCTTACTAGTCAGAGCTGCCGGCTTCTTCCCAGGAGGATCATCTATTAGAAAACATATAAAGAGGTCAACTGGACCAGACACAGGCTGGAATGCCCCTGCTTCTTCTGCCCATCGCCTCACTGGAGGCACAAACACCAAATGCCCCCTCCAACCCCCAAGTAGGGGTGCAGGTCTGACTATAGGTCATCTGCTCTGCCCTGCCTTCCAGTGTCCGTTCATAGCCAACAGCCCAGTTCCAGATTTTCTTTCCCTTTGATGCCAACAAAGATGTACAAATACATTATCTTCCCTTCTCAATAAGTCACAAAATGTCTTTTGATGACTTTTAGTGGTTGAAGAAACTAGATTTTCCTTTAGTTTTCCATGTACCTATTGATATTTTATGAATTTATCTATCCTGATTTTATAAGAGGTTTCATTTGAAGTTTTACTTTGTCAAACAAGTGATTTTTCAGTGAAACTATCTTTTAAATTTCAAATAAATCTGTAAAGTCAGTCTTAGAACATAAAACAGATTCAAGAAATAGGACTTAGTTTGGCTGGAGCAGTTAGTTGGCAGGAGTCAACAGGAGGCCCAGAGTCTCCCACCACCTGAGAGTCTCTGAGAGTCAACGTAGAACCAGCCAAGAAGTTAGGAAATCGGAGACAGAACTTGAGGTCAGGGCTTCTCTGCTCTCCATTGGATCTTGTCAACACACTAAGTGATTTCCCCACATCATCTCTTGGGCCTTGTTTTCCTGTTCGCCAAGTGTGAGTGCTGTAGGAGACGGTCTCCTTTCCAATCTAATTAGCTGCATCAAATCCTTGATGATTATTCATGACCTGTGACTAATTCAGCAAGACCATTCAGCATGGGTGCTCCCAGAGAAAACTGTCATTGTGACACTCACACATTTTCCCCAGCTCGGCTACCCTCGCAGGAAAGAAGGTAATGATAAGTCATATAAAATAAATTCTTTCAGATATCAAAACAGAATCCAATGTACCTTTAAATCAGGGAGACAGTTTTTGGTAACTCAATCAGTAAACCAACCTCGAAAGACAGGCAGATGATGAGACAGGAATATCATCAGACAGAGGAACCTGACCCTGAAGTTCTAATTAACAGCCATGGCATCCAGTCCCATCACTTCATGGGAAATAGATGGGGAAACAGTGGAAACAGTGTCAGACTTTATTTTTTGGGGGCTCCAAAATCACTGCAGATGGTGACTGCAGCCATGAAATTAGAAGACGCTTACTCCTTGGAAGAAAAGTTATGACCAACCTAGATAGTATATTCAAAAGCAGAGACATCACTTTGCCAACTAAGATCCATCTAGTCAAGGCTATGGTTTTTCCTGTGGTCATGTATGGATGTGAAAGTTGGACTGTGAAGAANGAAACAGTGGAAACAGTATCAGACTTTATTTTTTGGGGGCTCCAAAATCACTGCAGATGGTGACTGCAGCCATGAAATTAGAAGACGCTTACTCCTTGGAAGAAAAGTTATGACCAACCTAGATAGTATATTCAAAAGCAGAGACATCACTTTGCCAACTAAGATCCATCTAGTCAAGGCTATGGTTTTTCCTGTGGTCATGTATGGATGTGAAAGTTGGACTGTGAAGAAGGCTGAGCACCAAAGAATGGATGCTTTTGAACTGTGGTGTTGGAGAAGACTCTTGAGAGTCCCTTGGACTGCAAGGAGATCCAACCAGTCCATTCTGAAGGAGATCAACCCTGGGATTTCTTTAGAAGGAATGATGCTAAAGCTGAAACACCAGTACTTTGGGCACCTCATGCGAAGAGTTGAAAAGACTCTGATGCTGGGAGGGATTGGGGGTAGGAGAAGGGGATGACCGAGGATGAGATGGCTGGATAGCATCATGGACTCGATGGACGTGAGTCTGAGTGAACTCCGGGAGATGGTGATGGACAGGGAAGCCTGGCGTGCTGCAATTCATGGGGTCACAAAGAGTCGGACACGACTGAGCGACTGAACTGAACTGAACCTTCTGCGGGACCGCCTGCGAAACACAGAGCACTTGTTTCTAAGAGAAGACTTAGGCAGGAAAGACTGTTCATTTATTTTTGTCACAGTCACTTGCTTCCGGAAGTCAGAGGCATTTTATAATCCAATGAGAAGATAATATAATAGTGAGTGAAAGCCTGGAAGTGTTAGTCACTCAGTTGTGTCCGACTCTTTGCGACCCCATGAACAGACTTCTCTGTCCCTGAAATTCTCCAGGCAAGAATACTGGAGTGGGTAGCCATTCCCATCTCCAGGGGATCTTCCTGATCCAAGGATGGAACCCGGGTCTCCCACATTGCAGGCGGATTCTTTACCATCTGAGCCACCAGGGAACACCCTGGTACTAGTGAGAGAACAGGCATATTCTCTTTCTCCTTGGTTCCCATTAGACTCGGTGCAGAAAATGGTTTTCAGTTGTAACTAGCAGATGCTGAGAAAGCAGATAAGCACAACTGTAAGATGCCTAGGTAACCATAGCTACAATGGTGGAAGAAATTGAAAGGGTTAAAGTTATTCGGAATTCTTAGCTTGAATTTTAAAGGAGACATGGCAGCTGTCCTTGATTGTTAAATATCTGCTTTGTTTTGAATGGATTACTTAAGTTCTGTTTTATCTTAGAGGAAGAAATTCAAACCAATTAGTTGACCCAGGGAGATGGAGGGTACATATGACAGATGAAACTCAAACAGGGCTTGGAGACTGTTTGTCTGAAATGTTACAGGCAGGTTTGAAATACGTGGTGTTAGATAAGATAATAGCCAGTTTTGTTTCTGTCTCATTCGGTCCGAGAGAAAAATGATCTAACTACCACAGAGGACTGAAAGTTTGGCTGCAAATAAGAGCAAATACAGAGTGAAAGTGGCAAGGACATAGTATCAAGTGTTTTCTTGCTCCTGTGAACAGAACAGAAAAATAGGCTCCTGTGAATTTTGTGGAAACTGTATCAAGTCATTCAGGGTCCCAGGTTCCCAGCTCAGCTCTGTACCACCCTAGGTTTGTTCTCCATCAAGGACAGCTACTCACTCACCAGCTTCTAAAACAGAATTCCTGGCATTGACCCCTCTGTACACATTACAGACTGATCGGTGGAGAAACAATGAAAAAGGAGCCAGGTGTGTGGATCGGGTTATGTTGCAAGGAAGATATTTTAGTGCCGTTTCAATATTTACAGGTATAAACCCTTGTCTGTTAAATCACAACATGCACACAAGCTCATCCACGAGGTCGTGTCCAACTCTTGGCAACCTCATGAACTACAGCCCGCCAGGCTGCTCTGTCCACGAGACTTTCCAGGCAAGAATACTGGAGTGGTGACCCAGGGATCGAACCCACATCTCCCACATCTGCATTGGCAGGGGGATTCTTTACCACTGAGCCACCTGGGAAGCCCCCAAGTTTCCACACCACCATCTAACTTCAAGGGAGCCTTGGAGCTGTGGACTTCATTCTGGGTAGCCAGGCATCAAACTGAAAATGTGACCAAGGGAAATAGGGGGAAATTAATATTAAGAAAGGCAATGGAAGTTTCTGGCATGCCAGCTGAATGATAGCTGGTTTGCTAGGATAAACTCTCAGTACGTCGTTAAGGAAACCTTTCCACAAGGAAAACAGAGATGGCTGCCATGCATTGACCCAGAGGAGAAATGCCAGAAGTGAGCAGAGGAACACAGGAGAAACAGACACAGTGAGCCAACAATTCGGAGACAATCCTTGACAGATGTTCATAGATGATCGGGTCCGAAGATTTAAATAAAAGGTAACCCCCCCAAATTCAACTCCGACATAAGAACGAAGTTTTTCATAAGCACAGCAGTAAATATTCCATAAACCCAATGGTCTCCTTCTTAAAAGAAAATATTAATGCATGCCCAAGAAGCAATTAGATATTGTCCAGATACTATCATGGGAAAGGCCGGGCCCCTAACTTGATGGGCCTCCTGAAGCCAAAGAGTTTTTTGTTCTTTGTTTTTTTTTTTTTGCTATCTTTCTACCTATGCATTAGGCATAGAACTGTTTTATATTAGAAGCATTTTTACAACAGAGACTTCAAGATGAATAATTTACCAATTATAAGGAGAGGAATGTAATTCATTGATGATGGGGCCAGAGCAATAGGATTCGACAACTCATGAAGAACTGCTAGCAACTTCATCAATAATAATCCCCTGTCACTGTAGTGTCTGCTGTGTTCACAGCCTTAATTCCTAGACAGAGTATAGGAGATAGCAGAAAATTCATAATGTGGGGATTACCAGCAAATGGATAAGGCAGTGATTGAAGGGTAAGGTATAAAATTTCATATTACTTATATCCTCAGAGGTCTGCAGGGCTCAGCCAAGGCCATCTGGTTGTCTGAGAGTAACAGAAATGCCTGAGCATTTGTTGCTCTGAACTGTCTCTGAGAGTAAAGTCATCAGCCCAATGCCATGGACACATCATGTTTGTGGGTGAGACTGATACAGGATCAAAGGGGACCAACAACAGAGGATGCAACTGTGTCTAAGAACTGGGCAGTCCTCCAAACCTGAGGAAAAGAAACAGGAAAACTATCCAGAAAAAAACAGATCTGAAAAGGCAGAGAGCACAATCCATCCATCCCATATTCTGTGCCAAGCCTGTACACACAGGGGCATGCACGTGTGTATACACACACACACACACAATTATACACCCTTTCTGGCACATGACAATCTATTTTCATCTGAGCAATAAAAGGCAGGCTGAAGGCATGGCTCACATCCTGCACAATTTTAAATCACAGACCTTTTTCTGCACTTGCATCAAACTAGAAAATCAGCTGACACCTCAACACCACCTTCCAGAAGCCCTTCTGCACATCAGTGGTCCATCTGGAACACCTGGAGGTTATTATATCCCCTGTGGGAAACTGTTCTTCCTTCCTACAAAATTACCACTTGCTTACTCTAGACAAAAGTACACAGTTAACCCACAGGTGTGGGCAAAAGTACCTTCTTTTATAGGATACACATAAAAAGTAAAGGAAAATAAGAGCAATAGGAAAGAAAGACAAGTCCAGACTGGCCACGGTAAGTTCCTTGCCCTAGCAACTTGACTGATTCGATTTCTTTCAAAACTGTGGTCAGAGAAATAGCAGTCTCTCCCAAAAGTCATTATTATAAAACAATATTAAAACATGGCTACAGTATACTTTTAGTGTTTTTGTTAGTGAACATATACTGATATTTTGAGTCAATGGAAAACTCAAGATTTATTCTTCACTTGAGATAAGTATTGACCTTAATAACCTCATTCAATATCTCACCTTTGAAATAAATGCAACCAGATATTTATCTTACCACATGTCAACAGAAATTTTCTTCTGTACAGTGGGTCAAATACTGTTTATATATTAATTTTATATTTCCTATTTTAAATGATATTTCTAACTCTCCAACTATAACCTAAAAACTTCTTTGATTTAATTTTGTCCTACTCATAAAGCTTTTTATTCTAATCACTGTTAATACACTCATCTAATTAAATTAATTTGTGCTTTTCAAAATGAGAGACTTCATTGCAAAATATTCAGAAATAGTAATTTTCATAACAACTCATGGAAAGTTTTAAAATTTTCACTTAGAATAAATGAGTACAATTTGTATCAAATTGGAATACATCACACCACCTTTCATTTAGCACAAAACTCAATCAAGGAAAATGATTTAGTAACAAATCAAAAAACCATACATTTAGATGAGAGGACTTGATGAGTGATTTCCAGCCGTCACTATGATGTTTTTCATTGTTGACAGTAAGTAATATAATACATAAAAAATACTGATGTGTAATGCCTAGTTTTTCTGATTCTAAAAAAAAGTGATATATTCATAAATATTCCATCTAAAAAAACGATAAGGTAAAGCGCAATTTTAGCATTTTGGCTGAAATATAGCTCCCAAATCTGCTCAAATATCATTTTTTCTCATTCTCCTTAAAGCCTGTCAACACCACCATACGCTAAAAGCTCATGAGTTGTCCCCAAGGGTGTAACACAAAACCCTTACAATGTTATCTCCTACTAGATGCAGGCTGAAGCTGAAATTCCAATACTTTGGCCACCTGATGTGAAGAACTGATTCATTTGAAAAGACCCTGATGCTGAGAATGATTGAAGGTGGGAGGAGAAGGGGATGACAGAGGATGAGATGGTTGGATGGCATCACCGACATGAGTTTGAGCAAACTCCAGGAGTTGGTGATGGACAGGGAGGCCTGGCGTGCTGCAGTCCATGGGGTTGCAAAGGGTCAGACACAACTGAGTGACTGAACTGAACTAAGATGCAGGCTGCTGAGGTCAAGTCCTTTGGAAAAATTAGTATTTGTGAAATTCACCCATTTTTCAATGGGTGAATGTCACCTACAGTGAGGGGATGATTCCTCTTGGCATCCAATGGGGCAGCCACTAGGCCCATGTAGATACTGAACCCTTGATCTTGACTAGTGTGGCAGGAGAACTAAGTTTCTAATTTCAGTTCTTGGTTTCTTTATATTTAAATATCCCCATGTGACTACTGACCACTCCAGTAAGGTGGGTCTCCACCTCACGTGCCGTGTGGAGAGTGTACTCATGTTTCCTTATCTCAGTCAGATGCACCCTTCTCTCCCTACTACACACACACTTTCTGTCACATCACACTAGTTTCACAGAGCTGTGTGACACTTCAAAAACTACTCACATGAAACCAGCCGTGATATTTATTACTGAATATTGCTGAGATAGCAAATGCTCTTTATAACAAAAGTTTTTATTGTTATAAACCATAGAATAATTTTAGAGATTGATCTATACATTCACACTATTTAATTTGAATCTAAAGTACTTCTAATTAGTTGAAATCATTATAAAGGATATAATTCCTGATGCAGCAAATATCAACTTTTAAAAATAAGATTGGTATTTTCATTAATTATCCAGTGAAATTTAAACAACAATGCAATTTGAAACTCATTATCTTCCATTTAAGAATAGGAACAATCTCTTCTTTAGAAGGAAGAAATTATAAATTGCACCTTTCCTCACTGAACTTACAGTTCTCTTCCACTTACCCCATGTAATTTTATTCTAATGTAACATATTTTATGCTTTAAAACCTTTATTGATCACTCCATCATATTCTTCCAAAAATTGCTTTTATATTTCATGAATCCATAAAGCTTTAAAATTTTAAAAAGCAAAAACCATGGTCAATCAAATTATAAGTGTTTGTTTTAGCCAGATTGGGTTTAACAAAAAGAACCCATGAAATTTGAATTTTACCAGCTGGATTCCCTTAAAAACATCCCTGCTTTAGAAAATTTTTGCATATGGGCAAGTGTTGTCCCATTCAGACCTGCAGACACTATACAGGGCCCATTATAAATGTTTCTGTGTGAGAAACCTTTCAGGTTCTTGAGGCAGGTGTTTCTTCTGAGGAACCAGGAGTAGAATTTTTTTGTGGATGCCAGCCTTATAAGAGGGCTGGTCCTTTTTACAGTTGGATCACTAGGAATTCAGAACCAAATTTAAAGGTCATCATGAGGACACTGATTTCTTTGTCTCTGCCTCACTTTCTTCCCTTTCATCTCCTATCCCATCAGCACTTTTCTTAATTCTTATATACCTACTTATGGTCAACTTCATATTCACTGGGCAAATAGAAGACAAGATCACAGATATCCTTCAACATAGTGATTCAAGCAAATTCTTGGTTTTCCAGGATGGATCACTCATGGCAAAGACATAGAAGAACCCAGGATTGGGCACAACCCTTCCTGAATACTCCCTAGGACACCAGTTAACACACTGATCCATCTCCTCATCCCCAGCAGGACCACTGCTGATCGCCACTGCTGACTCACAATGCTGTGTCGGCTTTGTGTCCACTGATGGCTGATTTGCAAACACTATGAACCTAGACAATTTAGTACTGACTCTCTTTTTTGTTCCTTTTAAAATATATGTATTGTGTTGTTTGTATGCTCAGTGATGTCTGACTGTTTGCGACCTCATGGACTGTAGCCCGCCAGGCTCCTCTGTCCATGGGATTCTCCCGGCAAGAATACTGGAGTGGGTTGCCATTTCCTCCTCCCGGGGATTTTCCCGACTCAGGGACTCAAACCCATGTCTCCTGTGTCTCCTGCATTAGCAGGTGATTCTTAACCATTAGCACCATCTGGGAAGCTTAATACACACACACATAGATACATAAATATAAGCCTAATATATATACTATATACATACATATATATATTTGAAAATGGTTTTAGATGGTTATCATTATATATACATTGAAAGTCAAAGTTGCTCAGTTGTGTCTAACTCTTTGCGACCCCATGGACTATACAGTTCATAGATTTCTCCAGGCCAGAATACTGGAATGGGTAGCCATTCCCTTCTCTAGGGGATTTTCCCAACCCAGGGATTGAACCCATGTTTCTCACATTGCAGGTGGATTCTTTACCAGCTGAGCCACCAGGGAAGCCCAAGAATACTGGAGTGGGTAGCCTGTCCCTTCTCTAGCGGACCGTCTCAACCTGGGAATCAAACCGGGGTCTCCTGCATTGCAGGTAGATTCTTCATCAGCTGAGCTACCTGGGAAGACTATATATACATTTTTCGTTCTTATTTGTGCTTTTTATCTTTTCAGAACTAACAATTTGAAAATATTTTTAGGTGGCTATCATTAATGATAGCACAAATTAGAAAGAAAAGAAATTAATCTATATATCCAACTAAAGATACATTTTCCTTTGAGAATACATATAGAAATCACAGGATTTCAGAGAGTAGGGGACTAATAATATCACCCAGACTCACCACCTCTATATTCATGGTTTGTATTTGAGCTGTGACCCCAAAACTTCTGATGACAATTACAAAAAAATCTATTACCCTGAGGGCAAAACAATGAGGAAAACACTCTGAAAGCCTGAAACCCTTCAATCCCTTGTGTTCTTGGCTTTCTGTGCACTGTTGATAAAGTACTTAAAGGCAAAAGAAGCAAGCAGAAGGAAAAAGAGGGGCTCCCCTGCTGATCCAGTGGCTAAGATTCTGCACTCCCAACGCAGAGAGCCTGGATTTGATCCCTGGTCAGGGAGCTAGACCCCACATGCACAACCAAGATGGAAGGTCCTAAGTGTTACAAACCAAGGACCCCATATGCCGTGACTAAGAACCAGCACAGACAAATGAAATAATTTCTAAAAACTTAAGAAAAAAAGAAACAAACAACATTGAAAAAATAAAAGTATCACAACGACTTTTGCACGCAAAATTGATTTTGACATGCATTCAGCTCTCTGATAATGGACTGAGTGATAACGGTGAACTGACCTGAGAGCATGAAGATCAGTAGGCAAGTACTTGCGTGCAATGGCCCTTTCTGGTCCCTTCAGATAAGAGGCACATATTCACTGTGCAGCAAAGCTAGCTTAACTGCCTTTCATTTTTTATTGACTTTTCAGCTTTCAACATTTTGACCCCTTTTAACTAGTATGTGGCTAATTATTTTCTGAAGGCTTAGGAACACATGATGATTTACTTTCAAAGAATGCTGATGCATGGAGTGTGTCTATAATGCCTTTAGAGTTGAAAAAAGAGCGTATTTAATCAAAGGTCTGCAGGTTTATAGTCACTCAGCCTCTAATTGTCTGTGAATGCATCTTGTGTAATATACACCTTTAATCTACCACCACTGAGGCTCAAGTGGAAAACAGTCCAAAATCATTTGGCTTTGAAGTACATGTTGATGTAATTTTGAAAAAAAATCCCCAATAATATCAATAACATGCAATACTTTTCCCTGTACTGTCCTAGCAAAGCTGCCAATTTTGTGTGCCTGCAGGAAATGGCGGGGAAGGCAATGGCACCCCACCCCAGTACTCTTGCCTGGAAAATCCAATGGACAGAGGAGCCTGGTGGGCTGCAGTCCATGGGGTCGCTAACAGTCGGACAGACTGAGCAACTTCACTTTCACTTTTCTCTTTCATGCATTGGAGAAGGAAATGGCAACCCACTCCAGTGTTCTTGCCTGGAGAATCCCAGGGATGGGGGAGCCTGGTGGGCTGCCGTCTGTGGGGTCACACAGAGTCGGACACGACTGAAGTGACACAGCAGCAGCAGCAGGAAATGGAGCATGACCCTATGGCCCTCCCCCCACCCTCCACCATGTCTTCTGCCTGAGTTTGGTCTGCGTAAAATTTTAGTCAAAGAATATGTTTAATCAGAGAAATGAGAAAACAAAGGAAAAAGGAAAACAGTCAAAGGAGGCTAAAAATAATATAGTCATTAAGCATAGTCAAGGATCTTTAGTTCTTTCTCAAGGGCTACAGATAATACTCTGAGCCATATCCTGTAAGCTGTCTTATAGATGCTAGAACACCAGGAGGAGAAGTTAACTATGTGATGACTAGACTGTATCCATGACATGAGCTGCCATAATTCTGAGAACTGCTGCAAAGAAATGGGAACAAATGGACCCTGGAACTGAAAATTAACTATATCTAAAATAACCAAGATGACACTGGTTAGACCCCTGATGACCAATTTGAAGATGACTGCCAGAGATGACTGTGCTATTTTTGCATGTAGTCCCCCACCGCCACTCCACTTCTATCTATAAAAGCTCTTGCCCCACTGGCTGACACTGGGGGAAGTCAGCCTTTGGACAGATGTCTACAACCCACCCCCCGGCTCCCCTCCGCCCAAGTTGCCAGCATCTGAAATAAAGCAAAGTTTCCTTTCCACCAACCTGGCCTGTGTATTGGCTTTCTAGCGGCGAACAGCCGGCCCACCCACTCTTTTGGTAATATGGTTTTCATGACTTTCTTTTACAAGAAAGAATGTGCCTTTGATCTCAAGATTGCTACTAACATTATTTAAAGCAATCTGGAAAAAAAACATATTGTAAATAATGTTATTAGTAAAGCACCATTTGGAGTTGCTTATTCCTCACTGAGTTTTTGAGCATATACCATCTTCCAGACCCTGACCTCAAAAATCAGTCTATGGTGTCCACGTGGTTTGATTCAATGGAGTTGGGATGATTGATCACAGAATGTATATAATTCAGTGTGCTGAGGACAAAGCTCAGTGTGCGCAAATGTTGACCCATTCTTTGATCACTAAATTTAGAAACCTTCATGATCTAGGCAGTTGCACTATTCTGGGTTATCTTCCCTGGTCTCCTTAAAAACAGTGTTGCCCTCCACTTTGTAATTCACAAACCGAGGACTTCAACCTGAGCCTAATGGTACTTTTTAGGTGATCATTTTCTCAATCACATGGCAAGCCACTTTGAAAAGAGATAGTCATTGCTGTGACACATAGGAGACAGGCTCTAAACATGTGTTAAATTGAAGTGAAAACCAGAAACTAAATTCTCTGTGTCACTGGCTGACATCTTCAAATTTGTAGACTGTGACTTATTAACATTTTATGACAAACGTATGAGCATAGAGGCTGCACAGAAACATACTTTATCTCTGATGTCGTTAAGGCTGATGTTAAAGAAACCTGTGCATGCATTGTTAGGACCTGGATCGGTACTCAAAGGAGGGACCTAACACAGTTATAGGGGCAGAAATTAGAATGGTGGCTGCCTGGGGTGGGAGAAAAAGGTGAGTTTTTCTCAATGGCTACAGAGTTCTAGTTTTACAAGTGGAGGAAGTTCAACAACAATATAACTGTACTTAAAGTACCAACCCAGAAACTTGAAAATGATTAGGATGGCAAATAGTAAATATTTTAACTTATATTAAATAATTTAAATAATGTGTTTTTTACCACAACTTTTTAAAAGGCCAATTGTATGTTGGAAAGCTCCATCACTGAATGAAGGTCAGGACATTCTGAGTCTTCTCTCAGCCCTGCTAGTGTATCTATTAAGTGGTTATTTCAGTTCCCAGGCCTCAGTTTCCTCATCTGTAAGCTGTCAGGATTTGGTAAAGAGAACTCCACTACCAGGCGCGAGAGTTAAGAATCGGGAATCACGCGGACCACGGCCCCTCACTCCATGGCCTCGTCACACTGGAGCCTGAGCAGGTGCTTACCTGTGCCAACCCGCGACGGCACTCAGTCTTGATGGAAGGGCCCCAGGTGTTCAGAGATGGCATAGTCCCATTTTCATCCCATCATCTCAAACAGAAAACTCCCTGAGAACTGTAACGTTACAAGAGACTCAGAGTCCCATCCTGAATAGTTTCTAAAAGCGTATCTAATCGAGGACTTAAATGTCTCTGCAGTAAGGTAAATATAAACGCAACTCGACTATTTTATGACAAGAGGTCCAAAGATTCACTGCCAGCAAAAAATCACATAAATGGTTACCACGAGCTGATTATGCAACTTCTAATGGTTAAGAGTCTATGCAATAAAATTATGACTTCATATATTGAAACAAAGAATAAATAAGCATTTTGTGTTTTCACACAAAAAGCAAAATTTCAATTTCAATTTAAAGTGTAACATCCGAAGTGTATATAGTTGTGACACTGCCACCATCATCACTATACAGTATTTTTACATCACCCTCCAGAGTTCCCTAGTGGTACATCATGACCCAGCCTTCCATCCATGACCCAGTCACAAGTAACTGTGGATCTCCTTCCTGGCACTATAAATCAGGCTTTATTTTCTGGGACTTTATATAAAGACAGAGAGATGCAGTAGGTATAATCTAGCTTCTTTCACTAAGCAAAATGAGTCTGACACTTATCCAAGTTACTGTACATGCATTTATTCATTTTATTGCTAAATGAAATATATCCCATTTTGATTACATACTTATGAAGTGATGCATATTTGAGGTTTTTTCCTATTGCATTTATTTTTTACTACTATGAATGAAACCACTATGAACATGTCTGTACAAGTCTTTGTAAAACTACAATTCAGCTTCTCTCAGCTAAATATCTAGAATGGAATGGCTGAGCCATGAGGAGAATAAGTTTAATATTTTAAGAAACTCAATCAAATAATTGAGGCCACTGGTTGTACCACTTTATATTCTTGCCCAAAGAGAATCATAGGCCAGTTCCTCCACATCCTCATCAACATTCCATATTTTAGGGCTTTTTCATCCTTTCCAGTTTGTGTGTGACATTATCATAGTGAGACTGTAACTTTGAATTTTCCTGATAATGAAACAAAACAACTTTCTATGTACCTGTAGGTCAACTGATACATAAAATGTTTATTTATAAAATGTTTGTTCAAATACTTTTACCCATTTTTGAAAAACTAGCTTGTCTGCCCTCTTATCACTGAGCTGTAACAATTCTTCACATATGCTGGATTCAAATATATTTTAGAAATGTATATTGCTAACACTTTCTTCTCCTATGTGGCTAACCTCTTCATTTTAGTAATACGTATTTCAAAGCTCAACAGTGTCAAATTCTGATCGCTTTTGATTTCTTGATTTTTATTTTCTGGTTATCACTTTTTTTTTTTTTTCCTAAAAACATTTGCCTGTTACAGAGTCATCAAGATTTTATTCTCTCTCTTTTTTCCTACTAGTTTCATAGGATTAGGTCTGATATTTAGGTCTATATAGCGGGTTGAATCAGAGAAGGCAATGGCACCCCACTCCAGTACTCTTGCCTGGAAAATCCCATGGATGGAGGAGCCTGGAAGGCTGCAGTCCATGGGGTCACTGAGGGTCGTACACGACTGAGCGACTTCACTTTGACTTTTCACTTTCATGTACTGGAGAAGGAAATGGCAACCCACTCCAGTGTTCTTGCCTGGAGAATCCCAGAGACGGGGGAGCCTGGTGGGCTGCCGTCTACGGGGTCGCACAGAGTCGGACACGACTGAAGCGACTTAGCAGCAGCANTTTTTTTTTTTTCCTAAAAAACATTTGCCTGTTACAGAGTCATCAAGATTTTATTCTCTCTCTTTTTTCCTACTAGTTTCATAGGATTAGGTCTGATATTTAGGTCTATATAGCGGGTTGAATCAGAGAAGGCAATGGCACCCCACTCCAGTACTCTTGCCTGGAAAATCCCATGGATGGAGGAGCCTGGAAGGCTGCAGTCCATGGGGTCACTGAGGGTCGTACACGACTGAGCGACTTCACTTTGACTTTTCACTTTCATGTACTGGAGAAGGAAATGGCAACCCACTCCAGTGTTCTTGCCTGGAGAATCCCAGAGACGGGGGAGCCTGGTGGGCTGCCGTCTACGGGGTCGCACAGAGTCGGACACGACTGAAGCGACTTAGCAGCAGCAGCAGCAACATGTTGAATGAACCTTCCTGGTGGCTCAGACAGTAAAGAATCTGCCTGCGATGCAGGAGATGCAGGTTTGACCCCTGGGTCAGGAAGATTCCTTGGAGAAGGAAACGGTAACCCAATCCAGTATTCTTATCTGGAGAATCCCAAGGACAGTGGAACCTGGTGAGCTACAGTCCACAGGGTCACAAAGAGTCAGACATGACTGAGCAACTAAACCATAACAGCTAAAGTGGGTTGAATGATGTCCCCTCAAATTTCAAGAACACCTGAAATTTCAGAACATGGCCTTATTGCAAAAAGAGCCTTTGGTGATATAATGACGTGTGATCATACTGGATTGGGTAATGACAGTATGTTATGCCTTTAATATAATTTTCATCATTGCCAAGTCCATGAATATTTGTTCATTGTAACTCTGGGATGCTCATGTAGCCCATCTTTGACAAGGGTCATGTTCTCACAGTGTTTTGTAAGGGTTGTTTCAAACATTTCATTCTCTGTGAGTGTGTGTGTTCAGTTGCTCAGTTATGCTCAACTCTTTGTGACACCTCTGGACAGACTCCTCTGTCCATGGGATTTCCCAGGCAAGAATACTGGAGTGAGTTTCCAGGCCTTCCTCCAGGGGAGGTTCCCCACCCAGGGATCGAACCCACATCTCATGTCCCCTGCATTGGTAGGCAGATTCTTGACCACTGAGCCACCTGGGAAGGCCCTTCACTGTCTGTATAGCTATTTAAAGCTTTTTAGAGATGATACACTTTCAAGGTTTCTCTGAGGTGTAAGAAATCTAAATGACCTAATCTCATAAAATATGAACCAAATTATTGTGATACTCCCTGGGCGGCACTGGATTTCGGTCTGGATGGTATCAGCCTGCAGGATCTTTTTCCTGCAGAGTCTGCTCTCTCCTGCTGGCTTCTGCAAGCACACTATATTTAAACTGTTCTGAAGATATTCTGGACTTGGCTTCTCTGTGATGCTGACCCCACGGGCGTACATCTCTGCACCTGCTTGCTGTGGCCAGCATTTTTATTGGAAGTGGATCATTTCATCCTTCTGACATGGAACAATGCCATCTGACTGATTAGAATTCTTTTTAGAGAATTTAAAATATCTAATTTAGCTTAAGCAAGGTACAGTTTGGAACAGCCTCCATCATAAAAAGGACCAGGAGCTATACAGCAGTGTGTCATCAATACCACCCATCGCCACATCACAGGGGGTGCCAAGTAGGATGGATTTGCCAGAAATACAAACACAGAAAGGTAAGTGTAGCAGAGAATTCATTTAGTCCACAGCGAGAAAAAGCTAGCAGTTTCACAGAAGTGTCAGAAAAACTAAGTACATCTCACATTTAGGTAATTGTAAAATATCTTATTTTGATAACTTACAAGTGCTTGTAATAAAAAAAATTGCTTTGCTTTTTCACATATGGCTTTATTTCCATAAGGAAGATAAATGTTACTACAAAATACTGTTTATTTTAATGCAAGAAACAAACAGGTCTCCTGCAATTAAGAATTATATTAGAAACTGCTTTGCGAACTAGCACTGCACACTAACCCACACTCAATGTGTCAGAACCTGGAAACTGAAGGGTGGCAGAAAATGTCACCCTAAAATATGACAGTGGGGTTCAGGACACACCACCCCAAAGTCTGCCTCGTTGGCGTGTTGGTTTCTGGGAGCTGTAGGCGCCTGGAAAAGAACAACACAGGAGAGGCTTTCTCTGAACTCCCATCTGCCTCCAGCCAGATGCTCTAAAAGGAACCAACTGTCAAAAATCCCCTCCCTGGGGCTCCATCAACCAGGGAAGAGGGATTTGTCACCAGAGAGGAAACAAGAAGGGGATACCACACTCAGACACACTTGGTCACAAACTTGTAAACTTGCATCAGCTCTCTTAAGGGGTTCATCTTCCTAACAATCGTTTCTTCTCCTCTGAGAGGCCTACGTGCCTCTTATTTAAGCATGAACTCCAAGTCACCTCCAGGAGTTACTCATTTTGCCCGGGATATCTCCCATATGTATTAAAATATATGAAATCAAATGTTAATCAAATATCTGCATGTTTTCTTCTTATTAATCCACCTTTTATTAAATGAGGTCTCAGCTAAGAACTCAGAAGTTTAGAAGGAAAATTATTTCTCCTCCCCTGCAAAATAAATCTGTAAAAAAAAACAATAATCAGTATATTTTTGGAAGATAGTCTGACATGTTGTTTCAATACTCAACGGTTTTTAAACTTTCAAAAGGGAAATCGTTCTCTTTCCAACTCAAACGGCCCACATTTCTCTGACGTACCCACAAATGGATGCTACATAGAAAGACTAAAATTCTCACCCACAGGCGCCCTGCCTGCAATTCTAATAGACAGTAGACTGGAAAGAAACAAAGAAAAGTGTTAGAAGGTAGCACTGAAATCTGTTAATAAAAAAGTGGGCTGTAACATCATATCATAGTTTAACATTTGGTGTAGACAATACAATGCAAAGGCAACCAACATTTGTAGGTGCAGCCTGTGAAAGCAATTACTCAGAAAAAAATTGCAAAGGAAATCTTGTTCTCTGATGCTAATTGATTTCCTCTCATTCAAAGTTTCGTCATGTGTCAAAATTAAGGTAATAAGAGAGAACAAACACTGTCTGATCACAAAATTATTGGAGCAGCTGGAGAGAGGAGGAGGCCCACTTCAACCAACCAGTCTGAATGAGTTTTAAGTAAATCTCAGTTTACAGCTAGAACATAGAAGTACCCACCTATAGGAACATGGTGGAAAAAAAGAATGTTGAATAAATGTTTGATTTAAGGTTTAAATTAAACATATTACAAACTTGTAGAGCGTTAATTTAGTGTAGGCTTTCCTGATATGCACTGCAAAATTTCCATTAAAATGTCTATTTTCAGACACAAAAGCCATAAAAATGTAAATAAAGCTCTAAACTCATTTGGCAACTGCCTGACATCTGGCTTCTGGTTCTTTCAAGCCATGAGGTCCCCCAAAGACACCCCAAAATATCAGTAGGAATTATCTCGGGGAGAGTTCTTGAGGGCTGCATTGTTCTAATTTGTGCTTGTCTGCATGCACTATAATAGGCTTCTAATCAGAACACAGATGTCTATTTCGTTTTAAAATAATACTCCCATAAATGAGTATTAGGGCAATTAAGAATAAAACCCTTTATTAAAACTTGGTATCTAGACTTTGGGGATAGTATCAAATAAGGACTCAGAGATACTCTTTTAAACTTAAATCATTTCAGTCATTCAGTGAAGAAAATGATCAATAAATAAAGGCTCATTCATAAGGATTCATTACAAGAGCTTAAGTTAAAACTAAGCACAAACAAAACAGAATGCTTGAAGAAAACAAGATCAAAATATAAACACACAAATTAGAAAAAAAGAGAAAACTTCGCTTGAATTGATAAATAATTAGTATCATGTGAAACAACTAAATACCTGATACAAAATTCTAGAAATGAAACTAAGAAAAGGTGGGTAAGATGAAAATACACAAAATGTTTTCTGAACAAAATAGGAATTTGAAGCAATATAATAGAAATAATCAGAAGCTGCTTGGAACATCACTAAAGCTGGTACTTCTGAAAATAGATGCATATAAGTATACCCATTTTATCTATACACACATATTTATTTTAGGAGTGTGTGTGTGTGTGTGTACAAGTGAACACTGATTGAGGAATAAAAAACATTATTGAACTATAAACTCACGTACTGTTGAGAGGCCATAAACATTCAGTAAGCATCACCACATTTAATTTTCAAAGCAGCCCTGGGAGGTATTTTGAAACATAACCGCGCCCCTTTCTGATAGCCTGCCGCCCAGGTCCCAATAGCACATTGTTGTCACAGAAGGTGAAACGCACACAGAGACTGTTGCCTTCACAAACTCCTCCTCATCAGCCACAGCACCCTCAGCACCGGGAGGGCGCGATCCCACTACGTTCCTCAGGTCATCTCGCTCTCCTGCTCTTCCAAAGTCCCACTCCAAACGGTCTTCCTCTCCTGTCACCTGGCCACGTGGTCTCCTTCCACTCACAGAAGATGACCCTAGCCTCTCTCTTGTAGAAGAGCACGCACGAGAAACAAGAGCCTAATCTTCCTAATAGTCAATGTAGTTCCTGCATCCATCTCCCCTCCTATTGCAAGAGCAGGGCTAATTCTTCCACCATGACTCATTGTTCCAGCCAGACTTTGGAGTCTAACTCTTCTTATCAGAAATAATACCAGAGCACCTTACCTGCCTCATGAGAAACCTGTATGCAGGTCAAGAAGCAATTGAGCCAGACATGGAACAGTGGACTGGTTCAAAATTGGGAAAGGAGTCTGTGAAGGCTGTATATTGTCACCCTGCTTATTTAACTTATATGCAGAGTACATCATGAGAAACGTGATGAAGCATGGGCTGGAAGAACACAAGCTGGAATCAAGGTTGCTGGGAGAAATATCAGTACCCTCAGATATACAGATGACACCCACCCTTACGGCAGAAAACAAAGAGGAACTAAAGAGCCTCTTGTTGAAGGTGAAAGGGGAGAGTGAAGAAGCTGGCTTAAAACTCAACATTCAAAATATGAAGATCATGGCATTTGTTCCCATTACTTCATGGCAAATAGATGGGGAAACATGGAAACAGTGACACACTTCATTTTCTTGGGCTCCAAAATCACTGCAGATGGTGACTGCAGCCATGAAATTAAAAGACACTTTCTCCTTGGAAGAAAAGCTATGACAAACCTAGACAGTGTATTAAAAAGTGGAGACATCACTTTGCCGACAAAGGTCCGTATGGTCAAAGCTATGATTTCTCCAGTAGTCATGCATGGATGTGAAAGTTGGACCATAAAGAAACCTGAGCACCAAAGAATTGACGCTTTTGAACTGCGGTGTTGGAGGACTCTTGAGAGTCCCTTGGACTGCAAGGAGATCCAACCAGTCTATTCTGAAGGAGATCAGTCCTGAATATTCATTGGAAGGACTGATGCTGAAGCTGAAGCTCCAATACTTTGGCCACATGATGGGAGAGCTGACTCATTTGAAAAGACTGTGATGCTGGAAAAGATTGAGGGCAGGAGGAGAAGGGGACAAGAGAGGATGACACGGTTTGATGGCATCACGGACTCAATGGACATGAGTTTGAGCAAGCTCAGGGAGACAGTGAAGGACAGGGAAACCTGGCATACTGCAGTCCATGGGGTTGCAAAGAGTCAGACATGACTGAACATCAACAACCCCTTTTCATTGGATATTCAGTCTTTGTCTATCATCTGGAAAATTTCCATTGTATTCCCCACCACTGAAGACACTTTCATTTAAACAATCAAATCCTCACTCAAGTTGGAAAGCTCCTCTTGCTATTTGTCAATCTTTCTTTCAAAGGCAGAATTCCAGAACAGAAATGAGTACTTAGCGTTTGTATTTCTCAGCTACCTGCCTTCCTGGGCTGGCTGCCACTTGCCTGTGGGCGCCTCCACTCTACGAGACAGCGGTCAGTAGGCCCACCCAAGATCTCTGTGCAGCCAGACCCACAGATCACTTCATCATGATGAAAACATTCATTGCATTTTCCTATTATGTAAGTAAAACATGGTCATAGTATCTTTATAACGGACAAACAAAATTACAAACACTCCTTCACAATCCTGAATACACCCTGCTATGTAATTTCCTCTTGTTCACCTAAAATTTCAGTGTGAACTTCCTTTCTCATTACTAAATATGTTCTTGTAACATCATTTTAATATCAGTGTAGTGAACGAATAACACCACTTTCATAATGAATCCTATACCTCTGAAAACATACCACAGATTTTGTTGTTAGAAACAGCGCTATATAGAACGTTACTGCAGATAAATAATCACATTCTTAGGTTACTTTTTAAGTTTTTGTACTATTCTTAAATCTAATTGTATCTCAGGACTCAGCAGCACTCAGAACCAGTGGCCACTGCTCAGAAACAGGCATCCCTTTATTCTGATAGGCAAGGACACTTATATCTCTTTTTCTTTAATGACTGATATCATGTCTGTAGATTTAATCTCCCCCACCAAACATTAAATGTTAGAATTCCCCCTTCTCCTCTTTCCACTTTAAATTTTCTCCCAAAGCCTTCTAATCGACATCCACGTAATTTTACAGACTGCCTTTGCATATTAAAGGAACAGAAAATATATTATTATAATTTGCTACAAGAGAGAGGGAAAAATGAAAGGTAAATAATTATAGTAATACATGAAATCATAATACCAAAATATTTAGAAAATATTGCCTAATAACAAAGTAAATGTTTAAACACTAACCTATTATTTTAATTTGAATTTATGTTTTGTAAGTCCAAAACTCATATTCACTCCAACAGGCAGATGATTTCTAGAATCATTTCTCATTAGAAAATGCTTTTATAATGAATCTCAAAGACATTCTAAATAAGAAAAGAAATGCCTCCATAGTTTTTATAAAGCCATTCTATAACTTTTGACAATATCTAATTTTGAAAATATTGTATATAAGATATAGGGTTATACTTGGATAACTGAAAAAATTTATCATTTTTGAAGCTAAATTCAATATAAATTAAACAATTCTCATTAAAGTAAATAATTATATAACTATGACTATTATCACTATAGTTTATACTGTTTTAACTTTCTAATTTAGGAGTAAATTAGGAATAGAAAAAAACTTAAAAGGACTAAATTTATCATAATTTATAAATGATATTTATTGACAGAAAATATAAGGAAATTGGCTAAAATTTTAAATTAATAAAATATTTTAATAACAAGATCCAATAAAAGAATCAAGATGCAAAATAAATAATTTAATTATATATCCATGATGTATGCATGATGATTTATTTTCACTGGTATCTACTTTTCTATTCTTATGTATTATAGCAGAGAAAAGTATAAAAACATTAAGAAAAAATAATTAAACTATACATGTGGAAAAAATTTTACTGAGACATATTTTAATAAATTGAATAAGAATGAATCCTTAATACAGCTATCAGTGTACTATAAATGTGAAATTCTTAATATTATGAATCAATAATTATGTCTATAAACATAAAAGAATATTGAACTTTTCTTGAGGCACAATGAATGTTTCCTAGGTATAAACAGAATGGAAAAAAATTACACTCTCTAGGAATAAGTGTATCTGTATTTGTTGAACATATGAGTAGTGAAATGAATACAACCTCCACCCCACTCCTGACAAAAGGGTAGTCCTCATGGTATTGACAACAGAAGAAAGACAGAAAGATATGAATGATCAATATCAGCCTCACAACTGAATTAGATAATGTGCATCCAAGTGACAAGACACATTTTTACAATTAGAAACCATATTTTTAAAGCATAATTAATGACATACAGACTGTGATACACAACTTAGGGGAAACACATTATTGTTAAGAGATGATCACTCAGTAACATTTTTCTCTTGACTGTTATTTCAGTTTCAGCTGGAAACACATTTCCTGTCTGGCGGAAAGGGGGCAAACATGCATTTGTGGATCTCAACGCTTTCAGGCTCCTCTGAGGACATGCCGGCTACCACAACCACATTCTGCTGGCTTTTTTGCCTCTGTTTGTGTGCCCTAAGCTCTCTTCTCCAGCTAATTTTGATATTACAGAATCAATCATTGCCCTGGAGTGAGAGCAAGTGAACACATCGCAAAGATTTCCCATCATTTTCAAGTTGCCTTTTCCCCAGTCCAGCGCTCACGGGTTTACTCTAAACTTTTGTGTGTTTTCTGGAGTTCTGACAAATCTGATCCTGACAGTTTCAGTTTGTCTTTCCATACTGTCCACTTTTCTCTAGGGGGTGAGGCCTTGGCACTGCCTACTCTGCCATGTCAATGACGTCACTCTTGAAATAACTTCTAAAAGACCTAGGGATGATTATACTGACTGAAGTCAGTCAGATGGAGGGAAACAAACACCATATGTCATCCATATGCGGACTCTATTTCTAAAAAGTGATATAAATGAACCTGGCCTTCCCTGTGGCTCAGTGATGTTAAAAAAAAAAATCCGTCTGCCAATGCAGGACACACGGGTTCCATCCCTGGGTCAGGAAGATCCCCTGGAGAGGGAAATGGCAACCCACTTCCGTATTGAGTCCCATGGACAGAGGAGCCTGGCAGGCTACAGTTCGTGGAATTACAAAAGAGACACAACTTAGCGACTAAACACACTACCATAAATAAACTTACTTACAAACAGAAATGAATCATAGATTTCAAAAACAAACTCATGGTTGCCAAAGGAGGAAGGTGGGGGAGGGGGAGGGCTAAATTAGGAGTTTGGGGTTAACATGTACACACCACAGTCTATAGGGGACCTACTATACAGCACAGGAACTACACTAAGCATCTTATCATGACATATAGTGGAAAAGCATCTGAAAGAATATATATGTGCATGCACGCTGTGTGCTGAGCTTAGTCGCTCAGTTGTGTCCGACTCTTTGTGGTAAAATTGAAGACAGGAGGAGGGGACGACAGAGGATGAGATGGTTGGATGGCATCACCAACTCAATGGACATGAGTTTGAGCAAGCTCNTGCATGCACGCTGTGTGCTGAGCTTAGTCGCTCAGTTGTGTCCGACTCTTTGTGGTAAAATTGAAGACAGGAGGAGGGGACGACAGAGGATGAGATGGTTGGATGGCATCACCAACTCAATGGACATGAGTTTGAGCAAGCTCCAGGAGATGGTGGAGGACCAGAAAGCCTGGCATGCTGCAGTCCCTGGGGTCACAAAGAGTCGGACACGCCCGAGCGACTGAATGACTGCAACAACTATACACACACACGCATATATATAAATGAATCACTTTGCTGTGCACTTGAAACTAATACAACGTTGTAAATCAAGTACTCTTCAAAAAATTTTTAAAAATAAATAACTAAAACATCCCCCAAATGGATACCTAAAATATGCTCCTTGCTGGTGGGGATCCCCAGAAGCAGAATCAGACCCGGTAGCCCTCAGGATGGTTAGGAATACGTGCTCTGCACCAGTGGAGAGAGATGACGCAGGAATGGGGGCCGGGGCGTGTGGGCACCGCTGTCACCATCAGAAAGCACTGAGTGAGCAGGACACATGGAACTCGGGAGCTGAGGCGGCCCGTGAATGCTACCTTGATATCAGCTGAGAGGGAGAGCCTTGGTACTCCTGCATGGACCAGTATGTGGATACAGGCTGCCCCATGGAAAGAAGCATGACCTCGGGTGATGCCAGTCTCTTTACTTCAGAGGAGAGCCATTCCCAGGTTGAGCTGATACCCGGACTGTCAGCCGGCAGGATTCCCTACCGCTCAGTGAATGTCTTTAATTCCCAAAGTGGGATCTGGACCTGCATTATGCTGCCAGCTATCATCCACCCCTCAAGCCACTCAGACCCACTTTGTCTTATGACCTCTGGGAACAGCACCAAGATGTGCCTCTCTTCCCAAGGGTGCGTCTGAAGAGGGGAGGTGGTACAACCAGCTCTTGGCATTACGCATCCATGGATACCCAATGCAGACAGTCCCAGGCCATTCAGTGCAAGGGACTTGAGCACCCAAGGACACTGGTGTCTAAGGGGTCTTGGAACCAATGCCCTGCGACAGCAGAGGGACAGCTGTGGAAGGAGCGGCAGCTCCAGCCCCTTGAGATGGTCTCAGGGCCTCGCTGGCGTCATTCCCAGCTCCCCTTGCACTCAGCCTTCATCTACAGCAGTCCAGGTGAGTCAAACGGTGCTTTGCCTGAGACCTTCATTCGTGAGACATGTCTGACCCCCAGTAACTATGCTCCTCTCAGGCCATGTCTGTCCAGTTACTCTCAAAATTAGGCGGGGAGAATGCAGAGGTGCCTTTATGTGAAGGGAGGAAGACATATTTCTCCATGATCCCATATTATGAAAGCACTCCCGTCTCGCCTCAGTCATCAGGGACCACTGTCCCTCCCAGGAAGGCGACTCCACTGGTCACCTGCCGGGCTCTTGGGGTAAGATCCAGCGAGCCTGAGCAGCTAACCGCTTGAAGTCCTGTGCTTCCTGGTTCTCCGTAGGAACAAGAGAATCTGCAGAGCCCAATGCAGGAGAAGCAGGGAGAACAAGTCCAAGTGAGTCACCGAGGGTAACATTAGCGGATTCATACCCACACCTTTACCACTGATTCCTAGACCTACGTATTTTAACCATCAGGGACACAGCCCCGTTGCTCATTTAGAATATATCCTGCAACTCCGAGGATGGGACCCTATCCTCGCAGGATGTCACCTCCGACCTGCGACCCGCAGCCGTGCTACCTGTGAGCTGGCTGCCCACAGGTGGCACAGGAGATGACGAGGTTGGTGGGGCAGCTTTGCTGCGCCCACAGAAACATCTTTCCTGTGAGGCGGATTCCTCAGTCTGACTCCGCATGACAGAGGACCCGAGCACTTGGACCGTTTCAGTGTCAGGCCCTCCATGACACCGAGGCCCTCCGTGTCAGGAAAGGCAAACCAACATCCAAAACACGCTGCTTCTCTGTTGAGATCAAGCTCTGCCTTTCCCAGGGCGGAACTTTCCCCCATGAGATGGCTGTCTCTGCAATAAACAGTGCCAAGTGAAGGCTCGGTGATGGCCTCTATTTTAGGCAGTTTGGGCTTTCGGGTCCTTGGTAGGAGATTAGCCTCAAGGAGAGGAAGCCCGTGATGCTGAGATCACGCACAGAGCCTTCAAACTACAGCCCTGAATACTCTGCTTGCACCCTCGCAGTACCATTCCTGGGGTGTCCCCTGGCACAGGCTTGCTAATGCCAGCTGGCTGTCTCAGCTCCCAGGGCACAACAGGAGTGCGGGGTGCTCGCTTTCCTTCTACACATAAAATCGAGCAAAGGACTGATTAACTGACAAAAATCAGTGAAAAATATCTTAAGTGATTTCTTAATTCTATGTCTTTCACCTCTTTCTGTGTCTTTCCAAACAAATAACTCAGGTATCTTGTATTGAGTACTAGTTTCAAGGTTTGTGGTATAGTGCCAGAACCAAGGAAATACACCAAAATGCAGGATCTTTAAGAATAATAATAATAAAATAAACAACCCTGTTTAAAAATGGGCAAAATATCTGAATATCTCACCAAAGAAGATACACAAAAGATAACTATGCATATGAAAATATGCTCAACAATGTGTACTATTAAGAGCTTCCCTGATGGCTCAGTGGGTAAAGAATCTGCCTGTGATGCAGGAGACACAGGAAATCCAGGTTTGATCCCTGCGTTGGGAAGATCCTCTGGAGGAGAAAATGGCAACCCACTCCCGTATTCTTGCCTAAAAAAACCCCACGGACAGACGAGCCTGCGGGGCTACAGTCCAGAGGGTTGCAAATAATTGGATACAACTGTTAGTGAATTTCAAATTAAAACAACAATGAGATATCACCATCTTCCTATTAGCATGTCTCTAACACAAATGCTGGTGAGGAAATTAGGCAAAAGGAACTCTCGTTACCTGCAAAATGTTAAAGCCAGTTTGGAAGACAGTTAGGCAGATTCTTGCAAAACTAAACATACCCTTACATACAGTCCAGCAATCATGTTCCCTAGTATTCATCCAAAGGAGTCTGAGACTTATGTCCACACAAACCCTGCACACAAATATCTATAGCAGTTTTTCTCATGAATGCCAAAATTTGAGAGCATCTTAGATGTCCTTNGCAAAGAGTCAGACATGACTGAACATCAACAACCCCTTTTCATTGGATATTCAGTCTTTGTCTATCATCTGGAAAATTTCCATTGTATTCCCCACCACTGAAGACACTTTCATTTAAACAATCAAATCCTCACTCAAGTTGGAAAGCTCCTCTTGCTATTTGTCAATCTTTCTTTCAAAGGCAGAATTCCAGAACAGAAATGAGTACTTAGCGTTTGTATTTCTCAGCTACCTGCCTTCCTGGGCTGGCTGCCACTTGCCTGTGGGCGCCTCCACTCTACGAGACAGCGGTCAGTAGGCCCACCCAAGATCTCTGTGCAGCCAGACCCACAGATCACTTCATCATGATGAAAACATTCATTGCATTTTCCTATTATGTAAGTAAAACATGGTCATAGTATCTTTATAACGGACAAACAAAATTACAAACACTCCTTCACAATCCTGAATACACCCTGCTATGTAATTTCCTCTTGTTCACCTAAAATTTCAGTGTGAACTTCCTTTCTCATTACTAAATAAGTTCTTGTAACATCATTTTAATATCAGTGTAGTGAACGAATAACACCACTTTCATAATGAATCCTATACCTCTGAAAACATACCACAGATTTTGTTGTTAGAAACAGCGCTATATAGAACGTTACTGCAGATAAATAATCACATTCTTAGGTTACTTTTTAAGTTTTTGTACTATTCTTAAATCTAATTGTATCTCAGGACTCAGCAGCACTCAGAACCAGTGGCCACTGCTCAGAAACAGGCATCCCTTTATTCTGATAGGCAAGGACACTTATATCTCTTTTTCTTTAATGACTGATATCATGTCTGTAGATTTAATCTCCCCCACCAAACATTAAATGTTAGAATTCCCCCTTCTCCTCTTTCCACTTTAAATTTTCTCCCAAAGCCTTCTAATCGACATCCACGTAATTTTACAGACTGCCTTTGCATATTAAAGGAACAGAAAATATATTATTATAATTTGCTACAAGAGAGAGGGAAAAATGAAAGGTAAATAATTATAGTAATACATGAAATCATAATACCAAAATATTTAGAAAATATTGCCTAATAACAAAGTAAATGTTTAAACACTAACCTATTATTTTAATTTGAATTTATGTTTGTAAGTCCAAAACTCATATTCACTCCAACAGGCAGATGATTTCTAGAATCATTTCTCATTAGAAAATGCTTTTATAATGAATCTCAAAGACATTCTAAATAAGAAAAGAAATGCCTCCATAGTTTTTATAAAGCCATTCTATAACTTTTGACAATATCTAATTTTGAAAATATTGTATATAAGATATAGGGTTATACTTGGATAACTGAAAAAATTTATCATTTTTGAAGCTAAATTCAATATAAATTAAACAATTCTCATTAAAGTAAATAATTATATAACTATGACTATTATCACTATAGTTTATACTGTTTTAACTTTCTAATTTAGGAGTAAATTAGGAATAGAAAAAAACTTAAAAGGACTAAATTTATCATAATTTATAAATGATATTTATTGACAGAAAATATAAGGAAATTGGCTAAAATTTTAAATTAATAAAATATTTTAATAACAAGATCCAATAAAAGAATCAAGATGCAAAATAAATAATTTAATTATATATCCATGATGTATGCATGATGATTTATTTTCACTGGTATCTACTTTTCTATTCTTATGTATTATAGCAGAGAAAAGTATAAAAACATTAAGAAAAAATAATTAAACTATACATGTGGAAAAAATTTTACTGAGACATAATATTTTAATAAATTGAATAAGAATGAATCCTTAATACAGCTATCAATGTACTATAAATGTGAAATTCTTAATATTATGAATCAATAATTATGTCTATAAACATAAAAGAATATTGAACTTTTCTTGAGGCACAATGAATGTTTCCTAGGTATAAACAGAATGGAAAAAAATTACACTCTCTAGGAATAAGTGTATCTGTATTTGTTGAACATATGAGTAGTGAAATGAATACAACCTCCACCCCACTCCTGACAAAAGGGTAGTCCTCATGGTATTGACAACAGAAGAAAGACAGAAAGATATGAATGATCAATATCAGCCTCACAACTGAATTAGATAATGTGCATCCAAGTGACAAGACACATTTTTACAATTAGAAACCATATTTTTAAAGCATAATTAATGACATACAGACTGTGATACACAACTTAGGGGAAACACATTATTGTTAAGAGATGATCACTCAGTAACATTTTTCTCTTGACTGTTATTTCAGTTTCAGCTGGAAACACATTTCCTGTCTGGCGGAAAGGGGGCAAACATGCATTTGTGGATCTCAACGCTTTCAGGCTCCTCTGAGGACATGCCAGCTACCACAACCACATTCTGCTGGCTTTTTTGCCTCTGTTTGTGTGCCCTATGCTCTCTTCTCCAGCTAATTTTGATATTACAGAATCAATC
Organism: Oreotragus oreotragus; assembly: GCA_006410675.1. Taxonomy (NCBI): domain Eukaryota; kingdom Metazoa; phylum Chordata; class Mammalia; order Artiodactyla; family Bovidae; genus Oreotragus; species Oreotragus oreotragus. Next base: position 160,797 of record SJYX01013134.1, read on the forward strand.
ATTGCCCTGGAGTGAGAGCAAGTGAACACATCGCAAAGATTTCCCATCATTTTCAAGTTGCCTTTTCCCCAGTCCAGCGCTCACGGGTTTACTCTAAACTTTTGTGTGTTTTCTGGAGTTCTGACAAATCTGATCCTGACGGTTTCAGTTTGTCTTTCCATACTGTCCACTTTTCTCTAGGGGTGAGGCCTTGGCACTGCCTACTCTGCCGTGTCAATGACGTCACTCTTGAAATAACTTCTAAAAGACCTAGG
>SJYX01013134.1:178433-218391 GCA_006410675.1 Oreotragus oreotragus
TTTTGGGGGCTCAAAATCACTGCAGATGGTGACTACAGCCATGAAATTAAAAGACACTTGTTCCTTGGAAGCAAAGCTATGACCAACCTAGACAGCATATTAAAAAGTAGAGACATTACTTTGCCAACAAAAGTCTGTACAATCAAAGCTATGGTTTTTCCAGTAGTCATATATGGATGTGAGAGTTGGACCATAAAGAAGGCTGAGTGCCGAAGAATTGATGCTTTTGAACTGTGGTGAAGAGAAGACTCTTGAGCATCCCTTGGCCTCAAGGAGATCCAACCAGTCCATCCTGAAGGAGATCAATCCTGAATATTCATTGGAAGGACTGATGCTGAAGCTGAAACTCCAGTATTTGGCCACCTGATGTGAAGAGCTGACTCAGTTGAAAAGACCCTGATGCTGGGCAAGACTGAAGGCAGGAGGAGAAGGGGACAACAGAAGATGAGATGGTTTGCTGTGCTCACCATCTTGATGGACATGAATTTGAGCAAGCTCTGGGTGATGGTGAAGGACAGGGAAGCCTGGCGTGCTACAGTCCATGAGGTCACAAAGAGTCGGACGTGAATACACAATTGAACAACAACAACAGAACAGGTATTAACCAAAATAGAGAGAAAATGTCTGAGATCTGTAAGCAGCACCTACCCAGGCCTATGAGGCTTACCCCTCTTTAGTTTCAGTCATTGCTCACGCTCAGTTGCTCAGTCGTATCTGACTCTTGGCGATTCCACAGACNCAATTGAACAACAACAACAGAACAGGTATTAACCAAAATAGAGAGAAAATGTCTGAGATCTGTAAGCAGCACCTACCCAGGCCTATGAGGCTTACCCCTCTTTAGTTTCAGTCATTGCTCACGCTCAGTTGCTCAGTCGTATCTGACTCTTGGCGATTCCACAGACTGTAGCCCATCAGACTCCTCTGTCCATGGAATTCTCCAGGCAAGAATACTGGAGTGGATAGCCGGTCACTTCTCCAGGGGATCTCCCCAACCCAGGGATCAAATCCATGTCTCCCACGTTGAAGGCAGAAGATTCTTTGCCATCTGTACCACTAGGGAAGCGTGAAGACTGAGACTTAATCATAGATGAAGTCACAGAATCCATCTTCCCACTGCACTTGCCTACCACGCCAGCAGGACTCCGCTGAAACTGCACAGATATCAGCTGGAGCAGCAGCAACACCAGCTTTATCTGAGAAGGACTTTATCTTAGATAAGCTAAAAGAAAACATGGGAGGCCATGTGGAGCAGTGGAGGAAACAGAAGCCTCGGGCACCCACAGCCAGAGCAAATGTGAAACAGAGCCAGACTCCTTCTCAAGCAAACACAAAAGCTCCCACCAAAGCCTGTTTACCTCAGTTCCTACTCCTTGGTACATCATATCCACTTGTCAACAGAAACTAGCAAAGCATGAAAAAGGTCAAGGAAACAGTCTCAGGACAAAAGCAAGTATCAGAAGCATACTTAGATATATACACATACTATATAAATATGTGTGCGTGTATGTCTATATATATACAGATATATACAAATTTTTTTATCATCAGACACAGATTTTATAGTGACTATGATTAATATCTTAAGAGTTCTAATGACAAAAAAGACAATGTGCAAAATGGATGGGTAATAAAGGCACAGAGACAGAAACTATAAGAAGGAAATGCTTACAGTAAAAAACATCAACATAAATTTTAAAATGCCTTCAATGGCCTTATTAATATGTTGGATTTTATGTTAGAAATATATCAAGCAAGAAGAGAGTGGAGTGAACTGTTTTGTGTGTTGAAAAAGTACCAGTCTAGAATTCTATCCAATGAAATTGTCATTCAAAAGTAAAGAAAAATAAAGATTTTCTCAAATAAAAATAGATTTCATTAACAGCAGCTGTGCCCTGTGAGAAAATTTATTAAAAGTTCTTCAGACAAGAAAAATGATAAAAGTAAAAAAATTCAGATTTATATGAAAGAAGACTGTTGGAGAAGAAATTTAAAGCTAAAATAAAATATTTTTAAATTCTCAGTTGATCAAAAATACATGTTTATTCAAAGTAGTAATTGTAATAATGCATTATGTAATTATAGTAGATGGATCCATGAAATGAACATCAGCAAAGTCTTAAGGAATACTGTAAGATACCAGAATTAACTATGAAGCAGTAGACAGCTATTTGAAAGTGGCCTGAGGTCACATAAAAACGTGCATTGCAATCTCTAAGACAACCACAAAGAAAATAACAAAGAAGTATATGTGATATGATAAATGACAATATGAAATAGAATAGAAACTTAATCAAAACCAGAGAAGGCAGAAAATGAAAACAAAGAGAAACAGGAAAAAATGCAACTAGTAGAAAATAGTTATAAATATGGTAAATACTAATTCAGCCATATCAATAGTTTAAATGGGAATAGTGTAAACAAACCAATTAACAGAGGTTTTCAAAGCAGATAAAAACAGAGGACGTAATCATATTTTGCCAAAAAATTCTGCATATAAAAGTACAGATACATTTAAAACAATGAAGATAGACCATTCTAACAGTTATCAAAATAAAGCTGGAGTTACAATATTATCTTCAGACCATAAACAAACCTAGAACAAGGAAAACTAGCAGGGATAAAAAGGGGATTTCATAGTAGTCAAGGGATCAGTTCTGCAAGGAGACACAACAATCTAACAACAGAACGTTAAAATACACAGTTCAGTTCAGTTCAGTCGCTCAGTCGTGTCGGACTCTTTGCGACCCCATGAATCGCAGCACACCAGGCCTCCCTGTCCATCACCATCTCCCGGGGTTCACTCAGACTCACGTCCATCGAGTCCGTGATGCCATCCAGCCATCTCATCCTCTGTCATCCCCTTCTCCCCCTGACCCCAATCCTTCCCAGCATCAGAGTCTTTTCCANCTCTCCTCCTTCACTTTCATCAAGAGGTTTTTTAGCTCCTCCTCATTTTCTGCCATAAGGGTGGTGTCATCAGCATATCTGAGGTTATTGATATTTCTCCCAGCAATCTTGATTCCAGCTTGTGCTTCTTCCAGCCCAGTGTTTCTCATGATGTACTCTGCATATAAGTTAAATAAGCAGGGAGACAATATACAGCCTTGACGTACTCCTTTTCCTATTTGGAACCAGTCTGTTGTTCCATGTGCAGTTCTAACTGTTGCTTCCTGACCTGCATACAGATTTCTCAAAATACACAAGGCAAGCTAAAAGAATTGAAAGAAGAAATCGATCCATGGCCAGAGCTGGAGGCTTCAGCTCCTCTTTCAGTAACTGATAGATGACATAGTGGTTATAGTGAAAGTCGCTTAGTTGTGTCTGACTCTTTACAACCACAATGGCCTATAGAGTCCATGGAATTTTCCAGGCCAGAATACTGGAAGGGGTAGCCTTTCCCTTCTCCAGGGCATCTTCCCAACCCAGGAATGGAACTGAGGTCTCCTGCATTGCAGGCAGATTCTTTATCACCTGAACTATCAGGGAAGCCTCAGGGATTCAACAGGTAGCTAAGCAAGAAGTGTATAATTGATCAGAATAACACTATGAATCTACTTGATCTAATTAACATTTAGTGGGAATATATCCTCAAAACAGCAAAACACATGTGCTTCTCTTGCTCACCTGGAGCACTGACCAATATAGTCCATATTCTGAGGCATCATGCAAGTCTTAACAAATATATTTTGAAAGAAGTCATGCAAAAATATTTTCTCAGGTCATCATAAGATTAAACTAGAAATGAACAACAGAAAAATAGCTAGAAAATGCCAAAATATTGGGAGTTTAAACAACACACTTCTAATAGCCCATGGGTCAAAGAAGTCTCAGGAGACACTGGAAAAGTTAAGCGACTCTTTGTGATCCCATGGACTGTAGTCTACCAGGCTTCTCTGTCCATGGGATTTTCCAGGCAAGAATACTGGAGTGGGTTGCTATTTCCTTCTCCAGGGGATCTTCCTGACCCAGGGATCGAACCCAGGTCTCCTGCATTGCAGGCAGACGCTTTACCCTCTGAGCCAACTAAAGAGACAGAAGTAAATCACACTGAAAAGACAAATTATCAGAATTTGTGAAATGCAGCAAAGCAGGGGAGTACAGTTTACAGTACTGAATGCACATATTAGAAAAGAAGAAAGATCTTCAATATATAACCTAGGCTTCCATGTTGGAAAACTAGAAAAAGAAGAGAAATACAAGGCTAAAACATACCTAAGAAAAGAAATAATAAAAATTAGAGCAGAAATCAATGAGATTGGAAACAGGAAGACAAGAGAGAAAAATCAATGAAACCAAAAAGCTGATTCTTTGAAAAGATCAATAAAATTGATAAAATTCTAGCCAAGTTAACCAAGAAAAGAACCAGACAAGATGCAGGTTACTAATAATAGAAATGAAAAAGAAGTTCATCACTACTGATCCTGTGGTAATAATAGTGAAATAAAGGAATATTATAAACCACTCTATGCCCACAAACCTGACAATATAGATGAAAGATATAAACTACCAAAATTTAAGCAAGGAGATAATCTGAATCGGCCTATATCTATTGATGAAGTTTAATCAGTAATTAATAACCATTCCTTCTAAAAGTATGGTATTCATATGATTCAACTGATGAATTCTTCCTAACATTTTGGGGGAAAATGTCATTAACTGTCCATGATCTCTTTCACCAATCTTAGAGAAAAATATAGATGCATGTCAAAGTAATAAAACAGAAAACTCATATATAAATAAACCTATGGAAATATTGTTAGTTGGCTTAATTTCTCTTTGACAAAGAATCAAAGGCAATCAATCAAAAAGAGAAGTGTTTTCAACCAGTGGCCCTGCAACAACTGGACATTAATAAGCAAAAAAAATACAGATTGTACAGTTTTTGCACAGATTGACTCAAAACGGTTCATAGGCCCAAATGTAAAACACAAAACTATGAGGCTTCTATAAGCAAACACAGGAGAAAATCCAAATCACCTTGGGTTTGGTGATGACTTTCTAAATACAACACCAAAAACACAATCCATGAAAGAAAACGCTGATAAATTGAACTTCATTAAAGTTAAAAATCTGTTGCTCTCTGAAAAGATAAGCCTTAGGTTGGGAGAAAATATTTACAAAACATCTATTTAATGTAGGGTTTATATATAAAATATGCAAAAAAACTTTTAAAACAAACAGAAAAAATGCAAATTATAACAATGGCATAAACCACAAACCATCCCTTAGAGAAGGGAATGGTTACCCACTCCAGTATGCTTGCCTGGAGAATCCCATGAACAGACGAGCCTGGCAGGCTACAGTCCATAGGGTCACAAAGAGTTGGACACAACTGAGTGACTAACACATCTATCAGTGTGTCTCAAATCCAAAAAGTTAAGTGTCTCTTAACTGGATGGTAAGGATGTAAAGCAACAGGAACTCTCACTCACTGCTAGTGATGCAAAATGGTGCAGCCACTTTGGAAGACAGTTTAGTGGTTTCTTACAAAAGCAAACATGTCCTTACCATTCATTCCAGCAGTCAAACTCTTAAGCATTTACTTGACAGATGTGAAAAGGAATATCCACACAAAAACATGTTACAGATGCTTGCAGCAATGTGAGCCACAATTATTAAATATGAAATAAGATATCCTTCAATTCGTGAATGAACAAAGAAATTACTCTGCATTCACATAACACAGCATTACTCGGTAATAAAAAACGGGTGAGCAAGCAACGCCATGACATGTGTGACATCTTAAATCATATGGCTTACCAAAATCAGACAATCTGAAAAGGGTACTTTACTGTGTGACTCCACTTATATAACATCCTGAAAAGGTGAAGGTATAGAAAGAAGATCGGCATTGGTTTCTACAGGAGTAGCGGAGGTGGGGAAGGCTGAATAGATGAAGCATAGGAAATATTTCAGGGCCGTAAAATTGTTTCACATGATGCCTGTCACTGAGAATAGATGGCATTATGCAGTTGTCAAAACCCATATATCTTTATAACCAAACATTATCTTAATGAATGCAAATTTTAAAGCCATCAGGAGATCAGAGAATCCTAAGGAGGAAGGCAGAATGTGAAAAGACACTCTAACTACACCATATGTGTAAGAAACACCTGCAGTAAAGGGAAAAGAGAAAATGTTCACCTACATTAACCCTGGGAAGAAGTGCAGTATGTAAAACTGAAAGTAAAGGCATGGGACATAAGCAGCATGTTACAGTCACTAATATTGTATCCCATGTGGTTACAGCTAACAGTTCTCATGTTATATATATATATACATATACACACACACACACACGTATACTGGAATTGATTAATAGATTAAATGGACAGCAGAAAATGGGAGGCAGTTTCCTCACTTTTAGAGTGGGAGCTTACAGCTAAACAAGGAAATACGGTTACAACAATCCAGGTGGTGGTGTATGAGAGTTGGAGAAATCAGTGTGAATTCGTGTGGTGCTTAATAGGGATACAGATAGTTACACACAGAAATACTGATAAATGAATAAACAAATACATGTATACACATATATATTAATAGGCACATATATGTTTCTAAGTTGAAAGGGAAAGTGAGTCACTCAGTCGTGTCCGACTCTTTGCGACCACATGGAAGGTAGCCCACTAGGCTCCTCTGTCCATGGGATTTTCCAGGCAAGAGTACTGGAGTGGGCTGCCACTTCCTTCTCTAAGTTGAGGGGACCTAAAATCTATGACACCCCAGAAATAATGAGCACACCAGTCCCCAGGCCTTGTTTACTAACACCTACTCTAATAAGATGAACCAGGGTTCCTTGGATAATTGACTGATTCACAGACTGGTGCAGGAAATACATGTAGTGAATCTTAAGATCATTTAGTGCTAGAAAGCAAAGGAGTACCAGCTCACATACACAGGATTCAACTGTGAGGATTCTCAACAACCAAAGATGGAATGATTTGAGAAATGAACAAATAAATAAAACACAGTGGTACGACTATAACCAATAGTGTGCTGCTGCTACTGCTGCTGCTAAGTGGCTTCAGTCGTGTCCGACTCTGTGCAAACCCACAGATGGCAGCCCACCAGGCTCCCCCGTCCCTGGGATTCTCCAGGCAAGAACATTGACATTGGAGTGGGTTGCCATTTCCTTCTCCAGTGCATGAAAGTGAAGTCACTCAGTTGTGTCCAACTCCTAGCGACCCATGGACTGCAGCCTACCAGGCTCCTCCGACCATGGGATTTTCCAGGCAAGAGTACTGGAGTGGGTTGCCATCGCCTTCTCCCAACCAATAGTATAAAATATATCAATTCACTGGGGAGTCTGTACTTGTATACATAAATGAACTAATTAATTAAAAAAGGAGAAGAGACAAATCTCTCATGCAGCACAATTTCAAATAATTTGTATTTGAAATATAAATTATACTCTGCAATTAAGAAGATGACCATAACTCCTCAGAGCTTTACGTTTAGGTTGTGTGTCGTAACTTCCTCCCAGGTATGTGGGACAGAAGTCGGTGGAGGAGGAGGAGGAGGAGGAACTTTACAGCAGAGAAACCTGCCAAGTGTTGCCTCAGGCAGTGACCAAGGTCAACACCTACAGCGAGGATTCATGCTGAGAGCTCACCCCCGATACAGCAAGATGGAAAGGGCACTTTACCTCCGTGACCTTCCTCCCAAATATCCACAACCCCAGTCACCTGATGAGAAAAGCACCAGATAAGTCTCAAATGATGGAGCGCCTCATCATCATTAGAACTGGTTCTCAAATGGGCAAGGGCATCCAAAGCAAAGCAGGTCTGAGAAGCTGCCTCAGACAAGAGGTGTCTCAGCGGGGGCAGGACAAGCATATTCACTGTATTCATGGGATCCTGGGACAGAAGGAGTACATCAGACAAAAACTGAAGAAGGTGCAATAAAATATAGGCATTAGTTAATAACACTGTATCATTATTGGCTCACTGACTGGAGCAAATGATTGATTAGAACCAATCATTGATTTGAAGCAATGTCAGATATTAGAGGGGAAATTGGGCGATGGGTACATGGGAACTCTGTGTGCCGTGGAATTTTCCTATAAATCTAAAACTGTTCCAAAATAAAATGCTTATTTAATGACATAATCCCAAGTGATTTTTTTCTGTCAAAAACACCAGTACCAACTGGTAAACAGTAAACACTTCTCAGCCTTTGCTTCTCAGCTTTTGGCTAAAATCTAGTGTAGCATGGGGGGCTTCCCCGGGGGCGCTAGGAGACTTGGGTTTAATCCCTGGGTCTGGAAGATCCCCTGGAGGAGGAAATGGCAACCCCCTCCAGGATTCTTGCCTGGAGAATCCCATGGACAGAGGAGCCTGGGGGGGCGACAGTCCATGGGGTCACAAAGAGTCAGACACGACTGAGTGACTAACACACTTCTACATTAAGAATTGCATTGGTCTGCGACAAGTGAATTTCACACACACACACACACACACAGAGTTATCTCAGTAACTGGTGTGTTGTTCAGTTGACCAGGGCATGAATCATGTTATTCTCTCACCTGGAAAACCACAATGACATCTGACCCTGTCAAAATCCTTCAGTCTCCCATCTTCCAAAGCACGCACAGTCAGAGACATCTACACCCTCTCTCCTTTAGCTTTCCCTCTAATGGGCTCCACGATACTGTGTAAGGGTCCAAGCTGTGATAAACCCCTCAAAGAGTGTGAAAGTGTTAGTTGCTTAGTCGTATCTGACTCTTTTTAACCCCATGGACTGGAGTCCGCCAGACTCCTCTGTGGAATTCTCAGGCAAGAATAGTGGAGTGAGATGCCATTCCCTTCTCCAGGGGATCTTCCCAACCCAGGGATCAAACCTGGGTGTCCTATAGTGCATACAAATTATTTATCCTCTGGGCCATCAGGAAAGTTTATTACTCCTATTACTGAGATCAAATGACAGAATATTTAACAGCTTTAATTTCCTGGAGTGGACTGAATTCATCTTCAAGAAACATTCTGGAAAAGACAAAGCTAAAAGAGAGAGAAAAAATACTTGGCTGACCTCTTGCGCTCACGTGGGTAACTCCCAGAGACTGTGGGGGACGTATACCTTGACATTCTTGCTTCTGAATCAGTTCTAGCAACTGACTCTCCTGAACTGTCACAGGAGGAAACAAAGCATACTCTTTCTGGTAAGTTTCCATGAATCACTGAATGAAACTTGTAACTGATTTACACTCTGCGCATCACTTTTTCTAACCACAAGGACACTATGCAGCTCCTTGGCAGCCACCCACAGGTGTCTGCTCACGTTATATCTTCTGACCAGAACACAGCAACTTAGCCTGTTCACCTGCCTAACACCTCATGCTTTGTTAAGTCTCAGCTGAACCATGATTTCCTTGAATTAAAGCTTTTTCCGACCTCCTCCTTAGCCAAGTGGAAATGCTCACTTGTTGGCCTACCACAATTAATTTCAGGAATATGTTTGACGATCTTCCCTACTAGGCTAAAAGTATATAAAGATCAAGGAGTGTTGTCTAATATAAGACAGATCCGAAACACTAGAATGTGCACTGGCTTAATTAACGAAGGAAGGAAATACAGATGGATGTGTGCATACATGTAGTGCAGTTCTTTTTTGTTTGCTTTCTCCCTATTGAAATATTATTGATAATACATTATCCATTAATTACTCTTAACAGCAGAAGATAAAATGAAGGGATGGCTACTTGAGCCCTCATATTAAATTTGTCTAGTATTTACCCTTGTTAACCGCACACACACAGACACACACATGCACACAAGCTTATGCTGAACTACCAATAAACAAAATGGACGTGCACTTGCCTTTACTTGTTGAGAAAAAAATGCCAATATCTGAGAGAGGATGGCATGCAATCAAACCTGTCTTCTTGGGTCCAAAACAATTCTATTTACTTGCTAATTCATCTATCACAGGGAGGAAGAAATTCTGTCATATTTAATCTGTACATCCTCTAAATATAGACATGTGATTTTGAGTAATGCATCTATCTTAGTAAACTGCCATTAGAACCAATAATGTGAACGTCTTATGGAGTTTATTAAATGTGATGCTTTGCACGCTTCAGGTCCCAGGCTCACAAAGCTTCGAGAACAATAACTCCTAAATCAAGTAAAAAGGAAGATATTTTCAGCAACTGTCTCATTTATTTTATACTACCTGTTTCAAAAAGAAGCAAGTCCCAACTTAGAAGAATTTGAAGTTAGATTTTTTTACATTGTGATTTGATCTGTTTGTTCAAAATGTTACTAGTGTCTAGCATTTTAAAATAAATATTTTATACAGTATACCTATCATGTTTTACCTTAATTAAAAATAAAAATTACAGTTGACCAAAAGCAATTTCCACTGAAACTGTTATAATTTTAAAAATACCAATTATCAAAAAAGTCATTGACTCCTAATATTAATACCATTTCTTCACTTAAGCAGATTCTGAAACCTGAAAGACTTTCTGAAACTATGTGAAAATAGGAATAAAGTTGGGATTTAATTAACCTTGATGTCATTTTCACTGTTTTAAAAGGATATCGTTCATGAAAATTTAGGTATTATTAAGCTATCTTCTTATCAGTCTCTAGAATGATTAACTTTGAATGATCTGTACCTTTGGTTCTGTTAAATAATCAAAATATAATGAGGTGTGACAGATATTTTTAAATTCCTGTAATTTTAATATGTGGCTCATCAAATCTGACAACAACATGGTTTGGCAAGAGATACACCTTCCCACTGTGATGTGTTATTATTGATAATTGTTTAATGTTTTGTCCAATGCATCATAACAGGTAACACTGACATAGTAATAATAACACCCAAGAGTTATATAAGGTCCTCAGAAATTAACTGCAAAAGGAACAGGCATTCGCAATGGAGATGCCGCTTTGAACTGAGAAGAACTGACAAAGCCACGGTGACTTCCCAGAAACAGAAGGGAGCACGCCAGGAGCAGCAGAGCCCGCCAGGGTGGAATCCACAAATGCCTCTGATGGGATGCCAGCCTGGCACCTCCTAGGGGTGGCCCAACTTCAAACGCAAAGAAAGTGCCCAGCCACAAAGATCCTCTCCCAGCAGAGAAGCAAGGGCAGCAGTAAAGCAATTTACTTCAGAAACAACTGCCTCTGCCGTTTTGAATGTGAGTTTTAGGTCTTAAGCAGCTAACCATGTCTCATGTGCGAGAATTCAGAATAATTGCACAAGCACACTCAGCCTGTGTGGACTGCTTTCAGGCAAGAATATCCGAGTATGCTGAGTTCAGTAAAGGCTAAAACAATACGGCTGACATCTACAAACACATAAATGTATAACTCTTAAAAAAACAATCTATTTTCTCAATGTACAGCAAAACCAATACAGTGTTGCAAAGTAAAATAAAATAAAAATTAAAAAAAAAAAGAAATATAAAGTAGTACACTGGAAAAAATAAAAGTAACTAAAAAAAAAACTCTACACTGATAATATAGTGATTAGTGAAAAGTGTGGTTATCAAAAAAGTTTAGTACAATAATCCCTTTAAAGTCCCTAAAGTATAGACATTCCTTTAAAAATGTCAGTGTGCTTGTTTGTGGGGGTCTATCTGGGGTAATTCTGTAAGAAAGTACATCATATGTGTTCATAGTTATTACCTCTGGCTGGTGAAATTAATATTGAATTTTTTTTCTTGTTTTTGCTTGGCTGTATTTTGACTGTCTCTATTTATGAAGTACTGTGTATATAATTATATTTTAAACAAGTTAAACCACAGAAAATACTATATAAAAAATTTTAAATAAATAAGGACTGTTTTTAACAGACTGTATGCTTGCATAACTGAGTTACTTTAAAGATCTCTAGATATTAAAATTACTTTTTGATACCTAAAGTTTAAATTATGTAAGAGTTCTCTGGGGATGATGGATTGAGATAGATTTTTTTAAGTGGATACTGTCTTTATAATAATCAAAGATTTACACTTTAAGAGCTAATTGTTTTTGCTACAAATTTGAATGGAAATCTGTCCCAACACGATAGTACCTGTCCATTGCGAACCCAAATTATACAAACGTGATTCTTTATCCTCATTACAGGCATTATTCCTCTGTATTATAATTCAGTGATACCCCAAAGGCAAGCAAGGAGAGTGTATGAGGCATTTGTAACGTGACTACAGTCTAACACTTTCTAAGTGAAATAAAGACTGCCATCTGGCCAGTAACAGAGACAGAGTCAGTGCCCTTTGCAGACCTCCATGAGCCGCTCCCTGTATCTTGGACTTCCTTACAGTGTCTGTGTCCCAGAGATACGTGCACTAGCTCTTGAAAAGTGTGCATGGCCAAAAGATTTGAGAATAATTTATGCTGACATGATATCACACAACTGTCACAAGAACTGCCAGAAATGATACAGACACACACATATCTAACTCACACAGACACAGAGAGGAAAATTATCCCTTCTCTCCATACATTGAGAAAAAGGATGAATTTTCACATTCAGCCCTCAAAATAGAGCATCCAATTATCCCCTTTCCTAAAGAGGGACGTAGCTACTCAAAGTCCAGGATTTCTATTCTAATCTTCTCCAGAGCCCCACCATTTTGCAACACAAAAGACCTCATGGCTGTCAATTCTAGGAGAGAAGAGGAGCCCCTTACCTTGACTTAAAAGTGATTCATCAACCAAGAAAATAAAGGTGACTATCTGTGTGTGTACCATCAAGATCACCCACGGTCTGTTATGACTTATCTCCTAAAAAAAAACTCTACACTGATAATATAGTGATTAGTGAAAAGTGTGGTTATCAAAAAAGTTTAGTACAATAATCCCTTTAAAGTCCCTAAAGTATAGACATTCCTTTAAAAATGTCAGTGTGCTTGTTTGTGGGGGTCTATCTGGGGTAATTCTGTAAGAAAGTACATCATATGTGTTCATAGTTATTACCTCTGGCTGGTGAAATTAATATTGAATTTTTTTTCTTGTTTTTGCTTGGCTGTATTTTGACTGTCTCTATTTATGAAGTACTGTGTATATAATTATATTTTAAACAAGTTAAACCACAGAAAATACTATATAAAAAATTTTAAATAAATAAGGACTGTTTTTAACAGACTGTATGCTTGCATAACTGAGTTACTTTAAAGATCTCTAGATATTAAAATTACTTTTTGATACCTAAAGTTTAAATTATGTAAGAGTTCTCTGGGGATGATGGATTGAGATAGATTTTTTTAAGTGGATACTGTCTTTATAATAATCAAAGATTTACACTTTAAGAGCTAATTGTTTTTGCTACAAATTTGAATGGAAATCTGTCCCAACACGATAGTACCTGTCCATTGCGAACCCAAATTATACAAACGTGATTCTTTATCCTCATTACAGGCATTATTCCTCTGTATTATAATTCAGTGATACCCCAAAGGCAAGCAAGGAGAGTGTATGAGGCATTTGTAACGTGACTACAGTCTAACAGTTTCTAAGTGAAATAAAGACTGCCATCTGGCCAGTAACAGAGACAGAGTCAGTGCCCTTTGCAGACCTCCATGAGCCGCTCCCTGTATCTTGGACTTCCTTACAGTGTCTGTGTCCCAGAGATACGTGCACTAGCTCTTGAAAAGTGTGCATGGCCAAAAGATTTGAGAATAATTTATGCTGACATGATATCACACAACTGTCACAAGAACTGCCAGAAATGATACAGACACACACATATCTAACTCACACAGACACAGAGAGGAAAATTATCCCTTCTCTCCATACATTGAGAAAAAGGATGAATTTTCACATTCAGCCCTCAAAATAGAGCATCCAATTATCCCCTTTCCTAAAGAGGGACGTAGCTACTCAAAGTCCAGGATTTCTATTCTAATCTTCTCCAGAGCCCCACCATTTTGCAACACAAAAGACCTCATGGCTGTCAATTCTAGGAGAGAAGAGGAGCCCCTTACCTTGACTTAAAAGTGATTCATCAACCAAGAAAATAAAGGTGACTATCTGTGTGTGTACCATCAAGATCACCCACGGTCTGTTATGACTTATCTCCCACGAAAATCTAGCCAGCCCAAGGAATGCTGAACTCTAGGATTAAACAACATGAAATCTACAAGGATGCTTAAAGTAGCTTGTCAATTAGTGATTTTTTTTCTACCTCTCCAGTAGTAATGTACAGATGTGAAAGTTGGACTGTAAAGAAGTCTTGAGCACCGAAGAATCAATACTTTCAAACTGTGCTGCTGGAGAAGATTCTTTGAGAGTCCCTTGGACTGCAAGGAGATCAAACCGGTTAACCTTAAAGGAAATCAAGCACGAATACTCATTGGAAGGACTGATGATGAAGTTGAAGCTCCAATAATTTGGCCAGTTGATGCAAAGAGCCAACTCACTGGAAAAGACCCTGATGCTGGGAAAAACTGAGAACAAAAGGAGAAGGGGGCAACAGAGGATGAGATGGTTAGATAGCATCATGAACTCAACAGACATGAGTCTGAGCAGACTCCAAGAGATAGTGAAGGACAGAGGAGCCTGGCAAGCTGCAGTCCATGGGGTTGCAAAGAGGAGGACATNAAACTGAGAACAAAAGGAGAAGGAGGCAACAGAGGATGAGATGGTTAGATAGCATCATGAACTCAACAGACATGAGTCTGAGCAGACTCCAAGAGATAGTGAAGGACAGAGGAGCCTGGCAAGCTGCAGTCCATGGGGTTGCAAAGAGGAGGACATGGCTTAGCAACTGACAGCAGCAACACAGTAATAAAGGAAAAAAATCCAAAGGATAAAGTCAAATATAAAGGACGCTTGGCACTGGTACTGGCCAAATATTTAATCATAATTTTGTGAATTAACCAAATAAATAGATTGGAGTGTTGAAGGTCAGTTTCTCTTCCTTCTGTAGATATAAGCATGGCTGAACAGACAGAAAGGTAGGTAGGACTGGAAGAAACAATAAATTCTATGGATACATTAGCCATCATGCCCTTGAAAACTTTAGAGGTGGGTACATTCCAAAGAATGATTTTGAATATTAATTATAACCTTTATTAAATTTTTAAAAATTGTATTAATTTTATTCTTACTTCATCAATTGATGTGTAATAGTAGAGTTGCATTTAAGTAAAGCATTTTCTAAATTTATTGAGGAAGGACAGGCTACAGATCTCATTACCTTATTGTACTCGTCTTTCCACAATCAAGACATCAACTCCATGAAGCCTGCTATTCACCCTGACATAGATACGAAAGAAATGTCTTCAAAATGCTTAGCATAAGCCTCTCTAAATCCTTCTTAATTAACGTCTGATTTCTATCCTGAGCCCCCAAATTATTTAATTACTTAAATAAAAGATAATAAGACTTTTTGAGGATTAAAGCTGTTCTTTGTATTCTTGCCCTAGTTACTAGCCTTCAAGATCATCAATTTATGATTCTGTCTTGAGAGGAAATGCTGTTAAGTCCACAAACAGAGGGTGAACATATATTCTGGTTGGTCAGAGGCAGTCTCATCTTTTCTTTGGGATTCTGGTATGGGCTTCATCTAGCACATCCTCTTCCTTTCAAAATGACCTGATTAGAAGGATAAACCACATGGCCACTTCAACATATATGGTAGGGTTCCTAGGTGAACTTTGGTGAAAGTTTATTGGTCATGGAGATTAGTCATGGAGTTACGGTTCTTCCTAATTTAGGGACAAATGGTATGACAACTGAATCGCGGGCCTTAGTCATAGATTTAAATCTTACAAGACAAGCTGGTTCACGTTACTAAGTGGCCACCCTATTTCCCAGTTTCCTTATATAGTAGGAGAATAGGTTGCTCTAAACACACCCCAAAGGAACTTGCACGTTTCATATGGAATGATTCTAGAGACCCTTTCAAGATCAGTGTAGCCTGGGAATATCTGGGGCAAAATACTAATTAAACTGAGCTTTTTCTCCTTGAAAATAAACTTCTAGGATAATTTCAGAAATATTACTAATTTGTATTTTATTCTTCTTATATCTTGCTTCAGAGAAAAGGACACTTGCAGTATTAGGAGGGAGCCTAATAAGACCAGGCTTCTCTGATGATTTACCTGAGGCAGGAGGGGAACTTAGCTCAGAACAATTAAACATTTTAAATGGGCCTAACTCCATCTTTCTGTATCTCAGATTTCTAATTTGACACAAAATGCTATCTAAATTGCTTAACAAAAATTTTAGCTACAAAAAATTTCCTTTCATTAGTATTTTTCCTACCAAAATTCAAAATCTCAAACTAATCAAAACCTACTTTTCCAAACTTTTAAAGTTATCTTCTACCAAGCCAAATTCCATATAGATGTGCAAAGGTGATAAAGACCACATTTAGTCCTTAAGGGATGTTGGGTGGGTGAGTGAAATCGTAATATTAGAAACTCGCAAATATTTTTTTGTAAATATTAATATAAATTATGCAATTTCTATTGTAATAGATATTACAGAAATTATGTTTCTCTTGAAAACTATAGACCTACTAAATTTTCCAAGGACTTTGATATAATACTACTTAAAAGAAGTACTGGACTTATAAAGACTTAAAAGTAAGAACAGAAACCATAAAATTCCTAGAAGAGAACACAGATATAAGACTCTTCAACATAAATCATAGCAATATTTTTTATATTTGTCTCCTATGGCAAAAAATAAATTAAGCAAAAATTTTAACTAGGACATAATTAAACTTAAATGCTCTTGCACAAAAAGGACACCCTTGACAAAGTGAAACGATATTAATGAATGGGAGAAAATATTTGCACATGATGTGACCCATACATACACTCTATTTGTAAACTGCTTGTGTATCCAGAAACTTGTTAGCTAATTCTTTTCCGTTTTTTAAGAATTTATCTCATAATATTTTGCTATTTATATTTAATTGCAAAGTCAGGTAATCATGTTCCCTGCAAATTATTAAATTTGTCTCTTTATTCTCTTTTTTTATTTTTCTACTCTGTAATTCATGTTCATGTTTTATTACTTTGCCTAGAACTTCTGGTTCTACGTTGAACATTCTTTCCTTGTCCTTGGTGTTGAAAATATTTTTGAAAAATTTTTAGAGATATTGAGTCTAAAATGACTGTAGTACACAGGCCCCTTGCTGTAGGATTCTACTGCGGTCTCTGTAACATTAATGAAACTCCTTTTCATTTTCAATTTCTGAGAACCTTTATCCTAGATAACGAATCAAATACTTTTTCAGCAGGCATTGAGAGGGCTGGCATTCCCTAACGTGGTAAACTACATTGTAGTATTTTTTGATGTATAATTCCACTTAATTTTTTAAGGTACCTATTCATAATCTTGATATTTTATATTAAAAAAAACAGTTTCTATCAGTTTTAAGTTTATGGTCACAGGTAACTCTGCTTTTTTTAACACTGAAATTCCATAAGAAAGAAGAATAAGGTCTAACAAGATAACATAAGAATCTTAACAGATTATCATGTGTTCAGTATTTGGAAACACTTGTCTAGATCATCCCTCTTTTTATTGATGAGCTATTACAGCTTTTCAAATTATCAAATTTCGTCACTGGGCAACAAGCGAGCTGTGGAGGAGCTCAGTCCCCAGCACTCAAGAAGAAAGGCCTTGTAATCACTTTCTAAATTCTCACCAGTTTTGTGAATATTCATCTCTTCACTCTAGCTGAGGACAGCTCAGAGGAATAATTGTTTGCCAAAAGCAGTTGGAAAATTGTGACTTCTAAATTGGCTATTTCTATGCAAAGTGTTTTGGCCTTTTTAGGAGGCACTGTATTAGGACTTTCTAATTAACTTCAATTTGCAAATCAGAGTTGACTCTAATTTGCAAATTCTATGTATTAATGTGAGTCAAGAATAGTTAATATTAAGTGTTGCCTAATCAGCTTACAAAAATAACAGGAGCGTCATCAGCTTGTTATTTATTAATACAAAGAACACTTGGAGCACAGTGTGGTTCCAGCCAAACAATAAATGAAGACAGTCTTGCCAACCAGAGAAGAAACAGAACAGCCCAAACCCCCACCTGCAAAAGCCCTTCGTAGGGAGTCATCTGGTTAGAAGCCTGACGCAGGTCCTACCCGGGAGGCAGACTTGCAGTGGCAGCGCTATCCTGTGACCGTTCATGCAACAGTTTCGCTCAGACCTGTCATCATAGCAGACTGTGGCCCTTCTATTTCCGTTCACAAAATGCCCGTTTCTAAAATCTAGCACACTTTATATGCTTCAATAGCAAGATTTTCAAGGTATAGTCTTAGTCATCATTAATTTATGTACGATCCCTATATTCCAGTCACAAGGCCAGGAAAGGGAAGGCAGTCCATGTTTGTGCCCACTTTCTGATGTTTTTATCCCCTTTGCTGGGTTACAAAATCTTTCAAGGCCAAGACTCTATTTGATTACTTATTTCATTCTTTTTCATTTCTCCAGGCATAGATCCGGAACAGGGTGAGTGTATACTAAATCTGACATAAAAAGATAACGATGAAGGGATGAAGGAAGTATGTATACAAAGAGAAAGTCTAATAAGAACACAAATGACATAGTAATGGGAGACTGGTGGACAAAGAGCAACCAGAGAAGCCCAGGGGACACAGATATGCAAAGGGAAAAAGAAAAGAAAAGAAAACACACTGTTGAACAAATTCCTGAATAGATTCCAATTCCTTAATTTTACGTTCCAATGAAACTCTCCAATTCTATAAAATAATCTATATTCTAAATAGACTTCTAGGGTGATAACAGTATCGCATTACCACAGAATTTAGTGTGTTAACGTTGAATTTTTGGAAGCCATTGAATTCTCAATAGTTAACATCCATGAATACTTTAATTGGTTTGAAGGCTGGTCAGCAGTCAAGAATACAATCTATACTTCATCTTGGACCAAGACTTTTGTCCAAGAACTTTTACTGAATACAGGAGTGATGAAAGAAGCTATTCTTATTAAAGAGCAAACACTGTCAGTTTCTGTTCATACGCAAGAGATCTTCCGACGATAGTGGAAAACTACCCCCTAAAGCCTTTCAGAATGACAAGGGAATACGGAATTGTGCTTTTAGTTTCAACAGCGCCATCTACTGGGGTCCGGCATCTATGTCAGCTGTCAGCCTTCAGGTAGGTATCAAGATTTTGCTAATCATTGTTAATTTACAAATACAGCTATAAAACATCTTTGGAAGCTAAAATGTGTTGTCTCATTTGGAGCGGTAGCGCTCGGCTCAACAATTCTAACTAGTGGTGGGATGAGAGAAAACCATTAGGATAAGACATGATGAATTGAGGGAAGTGTATTGATTATAAATGCCATTGAGCTTTCGAGGGCTAACCCCTTCATTCTGTGGACCGACAGGCAGCATTCCCACTGCCTCCCACGACTGTGTGTCCTGGGTCTACAACAGCCGTCATAGCAACTGAAATGGCCTCAGAATTCAAATTACTGTGCTCTTTCTAGCCTACCTATTAAATTTACTTTCTTGGCCAGTTGTCGCTGGCCCTAAACCCTTTTCTGAATGCCCTTATTAAGTGTCCTTATAATGTCTCTATTAGGTTATCTAACTAACAATTAGATAATATTCTTTATATTCTATTTATATCAGTTTAGAACTACAATAAAATTTTGATAGCTATGTCAAAAGCTTCTGCTTTTTTACACTGTTTGATAGTAAGGACTATCTTCTCTAAAAATGATAAGGTTAATCTTTTAAAGGGTTTCCCTGGTGGCTCAGCAGTGAAGAATTTGCTTTCAAGGCAGGAGATGCAGGAGACCTGGGTTCGATCCCTGGGTCAGGAGTTTCCCCTGGAGGAGGGCATGGCTACCCACTCCAGTATTCTTGCCTGGAGAATCCCATGGATACAGGAGCCTGGTCGTCTACAGATCATAGGGTTGCCATGAGTTGGACACGACTGAAGCAACTAAGCATGCACCACTCAATCTTTTAAAAATGTAAGTCAATGACTTTATATTTATAACTTTAGTGTTTTCTTAGAATCAGCTGCCATTGATATACTAAATTTGAATCACAGGTCCTATATTGATTAAGTATTTATCTTTCCATACCATCAGAAATAGCATCAGAGAGCAGACACAGTACTGAGTATGGCCAGTAGAGGACGCTCTCTCAGTTGATACCAATTCTCTGGTTTTTTTCTTAGTGGAGTTGCTAAAACTTGTTCCTCAACCTAAATGGTACACCCGTTTCTAAAGACAAAGATTAAAATCCTTTATCATCACATTATTTAACATTTTCACCAAGACTGTCATCAAGTCATTTAGACATAAAAAATGTTGAGGTATACAAATTGAAGCCAGGGGCAGTGGTAATTCTTTTCAGGTAATATAACTGCATTCCTTATTTCAGGTTTAACTGTGCCCCGTCCCAAAGATATGTTGAAGTCCTAACCCCCAGTACCGCAGAACGTGACCTTGGTCAGGAGCGGAGTTCTGCATATGTATTAACAGCTAGCCGAGATGAGGAGTGGAATGGGCCCCAATAATATGAAGAGAGGGGAGCCCAGGGAGAAAGCCCACGTGAGGATGAAGGCAGCGAAAGCTAGGCGGCGAACAATGCAGGAACTGCAACTCGGCAATGCAGAAATGGAGGTTTCCCTAAGATCCTACCAAGAAGCACCGAGTTTCTACACAAGGAGCATTTAGCTATGAACTTGGAGGCATAGTATCAAGGCACAGCATCTGAATCCAGTTATGAAGATTTTCCAGACTTGCTTTCATCCTCAGAGTTAGTGCCTGGCTGCTTTCTGCCAGCCTCATCCAGGTCCATCCAGAATCAGAGGGAAACACTGAAGAAATCTCTAAATGGTCTTTTCCTGGTGTCCTGAGCCTCTGACTGCTTAGCCCATGTGGTTCAGTAGAGGTCAGAGTGGGGGCCCCAAGGCCCTCTTTCTCTTTCACCAAATCTAACCTGAGACTCGTCCCACCACCAACCTGAGACTCGACTTCAGCCTTCTCCAGGAAACGTTTCAGAGGACTTCCCTCTCAGAACAAATGCTTTGTGTCACACCCTTCATTACTCATTCATTGCCGCAGCCTGCATTCCAATTCCACCTCCTGTGGATTCGTGATCTCTCTCAACTAAACTAAAAGTTGTTTGAAGACAGAGGGAGGCCGTGTATTTATTCTGTATCCCTTGGGAATCCTGAGAGGACAGAAAACAAACCTGAGGAGTATTCTCAAAAAGAACACAAAAAAGCAAAATGAATCACCGATTCAGTGACCGTCCAAAAGCAGAACGTTTTATTTGTGTCACGATAGCCTTTTCTGGTCTTCACAGATAAACACAGAGACAAGGTAACGGGATACTCCGCTGGCTTGTGATCAGAGAGCAGTGATCACCTCATTGTGTCTTGGGCGGTTTCCCTGATAAAACACCAGGAAGATGCATGGTTCCAGCCTGCGAGAGCGGGTCTCCGTGACAGCGCTGATGATGGCTTTGTATCTGAATCCACTTAGCTCCCCACACAGTCGGAGATGAGTGCATCTTATGTAAGTCATTTTAGAAGCTATTTCAATCCGGCCAGTTTCCACAGCCAAGAAGGCAATAAGACAAAGTGATGGTAACGGACAGATACCGCCCGGGTGGACTCCCAGGAGAGAAGGTATCCAACTTTCGCAGTGGAATTCTGATGGGTTTCCAGCCTCACTCTCTGTGTTGTCATTAAGACAAGGATGCAGAAAAGAAAGGCAGGGAATAGCAGGCTGAGTTGGAAACGATTGTTAGGGCTTCAAGGAGGCAGCCTGAAAATCGGAATATTCCTGTGGTTGTCAGAAAGTGACTCCTTTCAAGTCATCTCATATTAAAGGGGAGTCACTGGGGTACTGAGACCTGAAGGAATACTTAGGGGCGGGGAGGGAAAATAAGAACAGAGCAGTGAATACTGAGAAGCTGGTTCTGGAAACGTTTTCCCTTTGGCTTCCATTTTCTCTATGGCTTTTCCGTAGCGTCTGATACTCCTCTCTTTACCAGCCACATTCAGTGAGTGGTACTCACACTGCCAGCATCTCCAGCCCAGACAAACCTGCTGGGCATGCACGTCTCCCCTTGCAGATACACTCGTGTTGAAACACCTCCAGAGGTTTCTTAGGATTCCCACCAGGGAAAAGTGAATACCTCCTCGTATCTAAGGCATTTGACAACCCTCTTTTCCTCTTTCTAGTTACCCTAAAGCTTTGCAAAATCAAAAGAATCTCCTCTTAATCAAAAGATTGAGAACCCCTGCCAGAGGCTGCTGACCCCAAAGATATAAGAAAGAGCGTCCTGGCAGGAAAGGGCGTTAAACGTCAAAACGATTTAGCAATGAAGGCTGTGGAGTCAGCTCCCCTGCACACCTTCACATTGAGGATAAATCAGGTCCCCGCAGAACTGCTGACACCAGGTGACTTCTGAACAGGCAGGGTAGACTAGCTCCAATGCCAGAAATTAACTAGTATGAAAAAAACTGTCAATGGTCAAACAGCCAGTTCTTTCCAGTCCTGGCAATGCATTTATTCACCAACTTAAAAGAACTCATTGGTGTTAAACCTCAGCCTGACTTTAGCACTTTATAAATGATGGTAAAGCATCTGCCTACAATGCAGAAGACCTGGGTTCAATCCCTGGGTCGGGAAGATCTCCTGGAGAAGGAAACGGCAACCCACTCCAGTATTCTTGCCTGGAAAATCTCGTGGATGNAAAAGAACTCATTGGTGTTAAACCTCAGCCTGACTTTAGCACTTTATAAATGATGGTAAAGCATCTGCCTACAATGCAGAAGACCTGGGTTCAATCCCTGGGTCGGGAAGATCTCCTGGAGAAGGAAACGGCAACCCACTCCAGTATTCTTGCCTGGAAAATCTCGTGGATGGAGGAGCCTGGTGGGCTGCAGTTCATGGGGTCACAAAGAGTCGGACACGACTGAACGACTTCACTCATTCACTCACTCAAATGATCTTTTCAGACCAGACTACTTCTTTTACTCACAGAGATGATCTTATCTCTCATGGAATTTACCCAATGTCTTCATCTGTGTGGGCTCTAGGAGACCAACAGGGATGCAAACCCACCCAGTTCTGTGGGACCTCTTAAACAAGTCAGTGCAACTAGCTGGCTCCACTGAGAGTGGAGAAAAAAAAAAAAGGTCATTTCTAATTTATTAAAGAATTGCTTCTTTTCAGAGTTTCTGAGAAATGGAAACCATTAGTTAATGACTCACTATATAATTAAGGAAACCATTACTTAATATCTCGGTATATAATTAATAGGGCCTCAAGGGGGCACAGTGGGAAAGAATCCGCCTGTCAATGCAGGAGACGCAGGAGATGCAGTTTTGATCCCTGGGTCAGGAAGACCCTGAAGAAGGGAATGGCAACCCACTCCAGTATTCTTGCTGGAGAATCCCTGAGGGAGCTACAGTCTATGCGGTTGCAAAGAGTCAGATGTGACTGAGCATGCACTGAGCATATGATTAATAAAGTATGAACAAGGGTACTTGTTCCTTACTACCTTGAAGAATCAGAGATAAACACATGAGGCTCCGATGCTTCCTCCAACAGGCTAAGAAGACATGCAATCCAAGAACTGATTCACTAAACTTAACAAGCAGATGGGCTTCGAGTTATGATAATCCAAATGTTAGCAGGACTGAAAAATAGGGCATTTGAGAAGATTTCCCGTTAGTTCTTCACAAGACCTAAATCATACTTTCAAAGTGAAAGAGTTATAGGCACTCAGTAGTGTCCAACTCTCTGGAACCCCATGGACTGTAGTCTGCCAGACTCCTCTGTCCATGGAATTCTCCAACAAGAATACTGGAGTGGGTAGCCATTCCCTTATCCAGGGGATCTTCATGACCCAGGGATTGAACCCAGGTCTCCTGCATTGCAGGCAGATTCTTTACCATCTGAGCCACCAGGGAACTTTGCTTCTTACCATAACTTTGGTCTTATTTTCTCAAGAATATGTTCAATTGGGGTACTTCAGGAAAATGTACTTTCTTTATAGACACAAACCTTTCATCAGGCTCAAGTATTTCTCTGCTCTCCTAACCTAGAGAAGTGAAATGGACCACAAGCCCCTAAACTACACCTAAATGATCCCATTTTTCTTACTTTCTACAAGACCTCACCTTAGTCCCAGGTATTGCATCCAATCTGAAGGAACCAGTAACGGGAAAAATAAAGAGAGCCATCCTAAAGTTTTCCATAAAGAAATAGCATTTATAATTCATTATCTCAATCGTTATAATAAGCGCTTATGATTTATTCACAATCACAAAGACAGAAACCAGACTATAAATATGTCAGAGTATATCCCAAAGTTCTAGATGGTTTTGGTTTTGTTCAGAGTATATCATGTCAGAGTATATCCCAAAGTTCTAGATGGTTTTGGTTTTGTTTGCATTTTTTTAATGTCTAAAGCCATCTTGTCTCATAAATATTTTCTGTAAGTATTTGTGGAGTGCATGTGAAGAACAGAGAAATATGGAGGAAGTTAAGATGAAAACCCACCATCAGATACTCAATATTGTGTCCACTGTATGCCATGCTTCTATTTTTAATCTGTGAAGATATTTATAAATAATAATTAACACAGTGGGAGTGACCTTGTCTCTTGCATAACATTTCTCTTCCCTTATAATAATTTCTATCTGATCATCTGTGTTTGGTTTCTTCCCATTCCTCTGAATTCTTCAGTTTTCCCATAAAATTGTCAGTCTAAAACCCACAATTAATTTTGCCACCCCACATCCTTAAAGCCTCTCACCACCTCTTCATTGCCAACAGCATAAAATTCCAGTCCCTTCACATGGGGTGCAAGATCCATGGCAACGCGGCCCTAAATTGCCTTCCCATCCTGAGCCCTCACCGTCTCTTCTCTTGCACAAAACTACACCAAGGGTTTCCCACTTCCCTGGGCGTAGTGTGCCACTTTAAAATTCTACATGTGTATCCAATCTAGAACGCCCCAGCTTTTAGTACCTGGAATAATTCTCTTTTTCTCAATGGTCCAAATCAGACATTACTTATTTCATCATTTTTTTTTTCTAATTCCTATAAGCAGAGCTCATTTATCATAGCTCTAGCTACTTCCTCCTGGTCCATATGCTTTTTCCCCAATAAACTTCTCTTATTAAATCATGGACTTAACACAGTACCTGGGATTGGGGAGGGATAAACAGGCAGAACATAGGGGTTTTTAAGGTAGTGAATCTATGCTGTAAGACATAGTGATGACAGATATATGTTACTGCATATTTGTCCAAACACATCAAGAGTGAACGCTAAGGTAAACTAGAGACTTGGGGTGATGATGATGTGTCAATGGAGGTTCATCAACTACAAATGATCATCAGTTGAAGGATGCTGGGAACTGGGGAGGCTGTGCATGTGTGGGGAGAGAGGATATATGGGAAATCTCTTTGCCTTTCCCTCAATTTTGCCATGTACCTTAAAGGCTCTAACAAATTATCTCAATAAAAAGCCATGATATTGACTGAATAGTGTGTGTGCGCATGCACACATCCATGTACACATGCATGTGTATCTTAGACATACAGGCCTACTGGCCGTGTGGCAGGCACCGGTGAGAGTCTGACATTGTAGACATGCACCATGCCTTAGAGAGTCCTACTGTGAGCCCCACCAATGCTCATGCCTCCGGACTAAAATGCTCTCACAGCAGCATCTTCATCAAGAGCTGTCACTGTACTTGCAACAGATTGGTCCTTGCCCAGACACACTACAGTTTTTTGAAAGAACATACACACAGTTTCTACAATTATATTTAGGAGAAGAGTCATTTGTATGTTTAATTTCTGCTGTGTATTCACTGTTCAAAGGTACTGCAAAACAAACACAAGGAAAAATGCCATTGAGATGTTCAGAAAAAAATAGAGACACTCATGATAAAATTTCCTTTTAAAGGTTACTCTGAAGGAGAAAGTCATAAAGCGTCAGTTCCAGATAGCCAGGATGACGTGGCAGTATCCAGGTAAGTGATACGGACAGAAATCTCCAGAGGGCACCACAGAGAGCCCACTTTCCCATCACCATTCTAGCCCCTGCCTTTGGGAAGAGTGAGACGTGAACCCAGATCTTGGGGTTTAAGGTAGGGCCTTTTCTAAGTTACAGAAGAACATGCAAAGAAGATGAATTTTCCAAAAGAGGCAAAGTGTAGTGAGATAAGCAGGATGACTTGTCTCCAGGATCAAAGGCTTTGATAGATAAACTCAGTTTAATTTACTCCAAGGAGCACAGAAGCTACAAAGGTGAATAAAATCCATTGTCAATCTGGTAGTGATTTATGATCCATGGGGAAAGTCGATCTTATTAATTGGTAGTTTTACACAATGTGGCAGAAGGCTGTGAGAAAGGCTTGCATTTTAAACTCAAAACTAGTTTACAGATTCCTGCCATGAGGTAAAATAATTCAGGAGCAGCTAAGTAAGGGCACTTTCTATGTAATCTGACAGTAAAGCTGGGACATTTTATTTCTTAGAATTATATTGAGAAGTGAGTTCTTAATGAAGCAGACATAGCCTGAGTAAGACTGTCTGTCTAAAATCGAACTCTTTATTCAAATATGTATCCTCAAGTAAGAAGAATAATATCAATTCAGATTTATTACATGAGATATTACAGAATACAGAACAATATGAAGTGTGCATTTTATAAAAAAAATGTCACAAGGCAAAAAGGAATGGAGGTTCCACACCATCTACCTGTCTATCCACCTAAACACAATTTTGAATGAAGCAAATATCTCAGACAGCTATACTGCTACTTAAGGGTGTTAGAAGCGAAGCGTTAGTGAAGGGAAGAGAAAGTCACTCAATCATGTCCGACTCTTTGTAACTCCATGGACTGTCAGCTACCAGGCTCCTCAGCAGACAGTCCATGGAGTTTTTCAAGCAAGAGTGGGTTGCCATTTCCTTCTCCATGGGATCTTCCCGACCCAGGGATTGAACCCATGTCTCCCCCATTGCGGGCAGATGCTTTACCATCTAAGCCACAGGGAATCCCTGTTAGGAAGGGTGTTAGAGCCCTTAGTAAACAAACTTTTATTTAGTTTTGTTCATATTCCTTATTCACAAAGATTTAAAGCTTTCAAGTACCAAAATGCCTTCTGACAATCAAAATTTGTCAGTTATAATGATACAGTGGGACTAACTCTGTAAAGGACAGTTTACAGTGGTCTAGCATAGATTTTATCTTAAAGACAGTCTAACTTTAAACTGTCTATGTACATGAAAATAGAATATACACCTACATATGACAACTAGAATAATCATGGTACACATCTGTTCTTTGTGAAGAGATGCAATAAATAGAATTCTTATCATAGCTCTTTAACTGTACTTTGTAGCTTATAAAATACTTTCATATACATTAATTAATTGATAAGTTTTTTTAAGGACTAGAAATATACAGCCTTTATGTACTCCTTTTCCTATTTGGAACCAGTCTGTTGTTCCATGTCCAGTTCTAACTGTTGCTTCCTGACCTGCATACAGATTTCTCAAGAGGCAGGTTAGGTGATCTGGTATTCCCATCTCTTTCAGGATTTTCCACATTTTATTGTGATCCACACAGTCAAAGGCTTTGGCATAGTCAATAAAGCAGAAAGAGATGTTTTTCTGGAACTCTCTTGCTTTTTCCATGATCCAGTGGATGTTGGCAATTTGATCTCTGGTTCCTCTGCCTTTTCTAAAACCAGCTTGAACATCAGGGAGTTCATGGTTCACGTATTGCTGAAGCCAGGCTTGGAGAATTTTGAGCATTACTTTACTAGCATGTGAGATGAGTGCAATTGTGAGGTAGTTTGAACACTGTTTGGCATTGCCTTTCTTTGGAATTGGAATGAAAACTTATCTTTTCCAGTCCTGTGGTCACTGCTGAGTTTTCCAAATTTGCTGGCATATTGAGTGCAGCACTTTCACAGCATCATCTTTCAGGATTTGAAACTGAATACAATTCTTAGCAAATTAGATACTGCAGGGGGACTCATTACTTGACTTTTCTGAGATTTTTTTATGTTGGTGAATATGGTTATTTACTGTAGGTACATTACTTTAGATCAGATTTAGGTAAGGTTGGCAGTGTTAGATAAGTCTCAGAATTGGGTTTGGTTCAGAAGGATCTGGCCCTCCTCAGTCTCCACTGAAGGCTGGTAATCCTTGGTGGGCAATAACACCAGGGGCTTAACATGGATTGCATCTAAGGTCTAACCCTGGACGAAATGGGAGTAATTGATGATTTTCAGTGGGACAGTGAAAAACACATTTTTATTATGAACTCTGGAAGAAAGAAAAAGAATAACCACTAAGTGATACACACTTGGGAATGGGTGAGATCAAAAGTAGAGAGACAAGTCAGTTATTCAACCAAGCAAGCTACGTGATGTATTGGTTGCTTACTAATGTATTGAATGCACATGATGGTTGGCTATCAGTGAACAAAATATATATCTGAAGACAGGAAGGAGGAGATGTAGTAAAGCCTACAGTGTAAGTGAACACACTGAAAGGGCAGAAGGTTAATGTCTGAGGACAGGCTTCCTAAAGTAGCAATTTGAGAACCAGCAGTCTCTAGTAATGACAAAGTCCATGAACGTAACAGGAAACCCATCTTGAATGATTTAAAAAATAAGTATAAAGTATAGAAGTAGGCTTCCCTCTGAACTATTTGATCAGGGCTGTCTCCACTGTTTTTCCTATTTCTCTGGCTCTTCTCTTTATATGTTAACTATTTCCTTAGCCTGATTTTTCTTATGGTTTCAAGGTAACTATCAGCAACATTGAAGAACCCTTACTTCCCAGTTTGTCTCTAGTGGGAGAAGTACCTATTTCCCAGAACCACTGAACGGAAGTTCTGAGACTTGTTCTCATAGGATTATTCCTGAATCAATCATTGTGGCTGAGAAAATGCATGCGCTAATTCTGAAGGTAGAGCTAATGTCAGTTTTTCAAAAACACGCAAGATAAATGAAACATAGGTGTCTATTGAAAAAATTGGCCTGTAATTAGCAAGGACTGTGTCAGGAATAAACAACTCATACATGCTGACTAAAAAATACAGAAAAATGGGACCAGACTCACAGAGGCAGAGAATTTTACACTTGACTGGGGGTGATAATTGTTGGAAAAGGACTTTGGGGAATGAATAAGGTGTATACGAGCTAAGAGGTTTACATATACTCTGAAATATATGAAGCTGGAGAGAGTGCTTTATGTAAGGTGTACAGGAGAAGCAGTTCAGTGGAGAGGGCATTTGTTGCTGGGGAAGACATGGAGGTACAATCAGTGACAGTGTGTTTTGAGAGGCTAAGAAAGAGCCTTGTGATTTAAAAATGGCAGCAGAGAGGTGGTGATGCCATTAATTCATATGTGGAATGCAGCAGGAGGAGAAAGTCTGGATAGATCTTTCCACATCTCTACCCACAGGTGGAGGGCTTTAAGATACATGAGCTCAGAAGAGAGTAGATATTTATATTTGGGCAGAAAAATGAGAAAAGCATCAGCGCAGTTTATTAGGATGGAGAATATAGGAGAGTAGCCTCCTCTGTGAAATCTTGTCGGGGTTTTTTAAGTTGAGTTCACTCTATTATATAGGTAAATTATTTTTTTCAACAGATAAAGACTTTAGTGAAATGTGAACTAAAAGCAAGATTGCATTATGATCATCTTGAAACCTTTGAAGAATCAGTTTCTGGGACTTCAAATTCCAATCAATAACATTTTGTTAGCCTTCATAACCATTTACATATTCATCATTTGCCTACTTGCATATTGGATAGTTCTAGTTTCTCCACGGGTGGCACATTTATATGTTCCAGCTGCCGTCAGGCCTCTGGTCACAGGAACACTTGCTCTTTCTCATCATGTTTCTGTATGTTTAGGCCCTTTGGATTGCCCTTTAATTCAACTGAGAGGTTTGAAATTGACCTCCTGGAAGCTGGACACCTGGCTCCATTTGGCTCTGTTCACTCAGCATCTCTCATTGGCAGTGAAAACCACTGTGCCTCCTGTTGCCCTCTCCCAGAAACCCCTCTTTAACACCCATTAGGCTTTGTCAAGGTGCACAGCTAGATAGAGCTCAGAATCAGGCTGCTCGTGCTCCCCTTCCTCATCCCACATGCCCACGAGGCGCTTAATGCTCCCTTCTCCTTGGTCGGCTCTCTGTGTTCCTACTCATGACATATTGTCATGTTTCTTCTCAGCCTTCAGCTAGTTCTCCACTTCGTAGCCCCTCAAACTCTCATTCCTCTGGTAGCTAAATTCATTTATTTTGACTATTATGTCAGAATATTTTATTCAACAATATTCTAAAATTTGTGGCTCCAAACTCCTGTCGTCATTTTTTTTTTCAGCTCTAGTATTTATTAGTTTCTGTCTCCTGTGGTTGTCCAATCTGAACGTATGCACATAACACTCATCATGTCTGCCGTTGTCTTCAGGTTTCCTTTCTGTACTTGACCACAGAATTTCTTCTCTGTCTGTACTCTCTATGGTACCAGGACAGTGCCTTGTGTACAACTGTCACTCAGACATTTGACAAAATAAATTTATGTTCAGACAAGTGCATATCTAATTATTTTATCAATTATGTGGTAGGGAACATGGACTTTAACTTCCTTTGAAATAATTTTATATTACTGTTATCATTAAGCCAAGTATTTCACATTTCTTTACTGTTAGAAACAAGGTAATATATCTGATACTTTGGCATTGATTTCTGTACTAGATCTGTAGCAGGCTTTCCTCTAGTGAGTCTCTTACAGCCATGATAAAAATTGTTAAGTACCAAGTACTAATCTATTAAGCCTGGATTCTTCCTTAAAACCCTTCTCTTTGCTGTGCTATTGATAACTACCACAAGTGATTAGAGTAGGAACATAATATTGAATATTTAATGGTTTGCTGGACCAAGTGAGAATACTATATGTGAGTCCTGACTTTAATAATTAAAAAATATCCTCTCTACTTAAGTGCCAAAGAGTTCTTTTGGCAGGGATGCATCTAATGTGGTCTGTAGCCTCATTCCTTTATATTCATGAGGAAATAAACAGGGAAAAGTAAGATAACGTTTTTTTACTCTAATGAATTGGTTGGCTACTGAAATAGTGTAAATAGCATGTAAATAGAACGTATCTGGGTTTAGAGAAAATGTTATAAATTCTTATACCTCATTTTGTTGTTGTTCAGTTGCTAAATTCTGTCCACCTCTTTGTTATCCCATGGGTTATAGCCTGCCAGGCTCCTCTGTCCAAGGGATTTCCCAGGCAAGAATACTGGAATAGGTTGCCATTTCCTTTTCCAGGGGATGTTCCCAACCCTGGGATTGAACTTGCATCTCCGGCTTGGCAGGTGAATTCTTTACTGCTGAGCCACTTGGGAAGCCTCCATACCTCATGACCAGTAGGTTATTCTAGAAATATGTTACAAACAATAGCGTTGGAAGTTTTACTGTCTGATGCAATTTAAGTCTCTACTTTTTTAAAAGATAGAGCTACTAACCTCCCTCTCAACTACAATGTAATATTCCTAAATTGTTAGTTTATTACCCTTTCATATTAAACAACAATGGTACTATTAACACAATGGCTGTTAATCTAGTGTAATATTTTTAGTTTTACAGGGCTGTCTATGTAAATAATCATTAATCTTTACAATATTAAGACAAAAGCTTTAGAAATATGCAGTTACTAACTTTTCAAGATATTGTAAAACTGAGTTCTAAAGGCAGAAACCCCACAAAGTTTTAAAATCTTTGTCATGTGATGTATATAAGGGAACAAGAATTTGACTCAGTAACCTTTGCATTCTTTAGCTGTCAGTTCATATTCTCATTGCTGACCTAAATTTATAGACACTCTGAGAAGAGTCTTTAGGGAGATATTTCCTTATGTATACAAAGAGTAAATATTTTCTTGGGGGAAATTTTTGCCCTAACTTTTACCACTCAAGAAATTTAGTTTCATTGAGGACATATTTAGAGATTCAGATTTTCCAAAAGATCTTTTCAATGATTTCCTAAAAGAATATTTTTAAGGAAAAGATGGTTATTATATAGATTCCCTTCCCCTAGAGCAAAAACTAAGAAAATGCCTAATATGAAGACTTTAAAAAATTTAATCCCAGATACAGCAAAGCATAAAATTGTAGGTTTGAGAATAAGAACTGACTTGTTAAAATGGCCAAAATAATAAAGGTTAAAGAAGAGAACTATACAATCTGATAAATTCCCATGACCAAGCAGATTGATTTGGTATTTCATTTCTTGATCATTTTATTTATCCTAAAGGTTTAGAAAGTGAACTGTGCTTCAACTGATGAAAATTATAACTTTGCAAGATGTGGGATTCACAGTCTTTTTACTTGGACTGTTGAAAATAAATTCTGTGTCTTTAAAGTAAATCTATTTTAGTTAGCCTTTTCAAAGATTTAAAATTCTATTAAAAACTAAGCAGAGCAAAGAGATTTTAATGAAATTGTGTATTTTAATATACACTGTTAACTCTTCAGTTCAGTTCAGTTCAGTAGCTCAGTTGTGTCTGACTCTTTGCGACTCCATGAATCGCAGCACACCAGGCCTCCCTGTCCATCACCAACTCCCGGAGTTCACTCAGACTCACGTCCATCAAGCTCGTGATGCCATCCAGCCATCTCATCCTCGGTCGTTCCCTTCTCTTCCTGCCCCCAATCCCTCCCAGCATCAGAGTCTTTTCCAGTGAGTCAACTCTTCGCATGAGGTGGCCAAAGTACTGGAGTTTCAGCTTTAGTATCATTCCTTCCAAAGAAAACCCAGGGCTGATCTCCTTTAGAATGGACTGGTTGGACCTCCTTGCAGTCCAAGGGACTCTCAGGAATCTTCTCCAACACCACAGCTCAAAAGCATCAATTCTTTGGCTCTTAGACTAAAGGAAAAAACTATTGAAATTGTTTACTAAACAATTTCCTTCTAAACATATTATCAAGTATTATAGAAAAACACTAATATATTAACCTTTATTAGATCATTTTGTTGAAATAAGACTGATACAACTTAGTTTAATATGATCAAAACAGGATAGACGCATAGTATCCTCTTATTGGTAAAGGAAGAAAATTAATGAGGAAAATTTTAAGTGGTATTCAAAGAGTGAAATCTTGCATGAAACATTTCATTTTCTGTGGGATGATATTTACACATATTCAGTACAAGATAGATGGGGAAAAAGTGGAAACAGTGACAGAATTTATTTTCTTGGGCTCCAAAATCACTGTGGATGGTGACTGCAGCCACAAATTAAGAGATGCATGCACCTTAGAAGAAAAGCTATGACAAACCTAGACAGTGTATTAAAAAGCAGAGACATCACTTTGCTGACAAAGTTCCCTTTAGTCATAGCTATGGCTTTCCCAGTAGTCATGTATGGACATGAGTTGGACCGTGAAGAAAGTCAAAGAATTGATGCTTTTGAAATGGTGCTGGAGGAGATTCTTGAGAGTCCCTTGGACTGAAGCTCCAATACTTTGGCAACCTGATGGGAAGAGCCAGCTTACTGGAAAAGACTCTGATGCTGGGAAAGACTGTGGGCAGGAGGAGAAGGTGGCAACAGAAGATGAAATGGTTGGATGGTATCACTGACTCAATGGACATGAGTTTGAGCAAACTCTGGGAGACAGTGAAGGACAGGGAAGTCTGGAGTGCTACAGTACATGGAGTCACAAACAGCTGGACATGGCTGAGTGACTGAACAACAAGTACAAAATAAAAGCACAGATTATCCATGGACTGTTAGAATTGAGTATCACTTTTGGCAGGGAAACTAATGACTCTCAAAGTTGTTCTAGTCTCCAGAATCTGTGAATAGGTTACATTATGTGGCAAAGGGTGATTAAAATAGAATACTGAATTAAGTTTGCTAATTAGCTTATAAAATATTTGGATTAATCTGGGTTATTCAGGTGGGCCCAATCACAAGGGTCCTTAAATGTTCAGAGAGGAGCAGAATCATGATTGTCAGAATGAATGCCATGTGAGAAAGGCTCAAATTGCCATTGCTGGCTTTAAAGGCAGAAGAAGGCCAGGAGCCAAGAAGAAATGCTTGTAGAAGCTGGCAAAAGCAAGGAAACAACTCCTTTAGAGGGTCTAGAAAGGAGCACAGTCCTGCTGTGAGATCATTGCCCAGTGAAACCCCTTTCTGACTTTTCATCTCCAGAACTGCAAGATTATAGATTTGTGTTGTTTTGCACCACTAAATTTGTTAGAATTGAAAATGAACACAACTATAGTAATATATATATATTTGAAATCTTACATTAAAAAAATTTGAGACCAGTTTGAAGGAGAAGTGACTGGCAACAACAGTTGCCATAGTTACTATTAATAACAATGGTTACTCTTTTCAAGTTTATCAAATGCTTCTACAGAGGTCTCTCGTGGGCCTTTCATGGGGGCTTCATTGTAACTAGCCAGGTAGAAGAGACAACTCTCATGCATATTTTACAGACAAGGAAACCAAACCTCTGAGAGATGATGGCACAGACAGAGCTGGAGTGCAGTCCCCATCTTCCTTTGCTGAAGCCTGGGCACATTAGTCTGTGTGCTAGACCATGACGAGTAGACGTAAGACTTTCAGCAAACATGAGTCTTTTTTCTGTATCCGAGGTCTTAATTACAGTTTGGAGGATTGGCAGCTACTTAGGTTTCAAAGCAACTTTAACTTCTGATCTCTTTGAATCTGTTCTCAATAAATCTAGGGTTTTGTTTGTATCTCTGGATACAAAGATATTACAGAGTTCCTATTATGACCTTGAGAAAATTATGAACAATTTCATTTGTTTTCTGAATCAAGGAAATTTAGTACTTGTTCAGCTGCTGGGAAAATTGAGAACAAATTACTCTCCTTGGTATGGTTTAATTTTTTTTCAAGTTTCAATTTATTTGTAGAATTCATTTCATTTTAAATTTAATATTATTGAACTAATTCAGTTACTAACTAATTTATATCAGTCATGGAGTAGAAATGTTAGGCCATTATTCAAGATGGAATGTGAACGTGTTAGTTGCTCAGTCTTGCCCGGCTGTTTGCAAATCCCATGGACTGCGACCTGCTAGGTTCCTCTGTCCATGGGATTCTCCAGGCAAGAAAACTGGCATGGGTTGTCATTTCCTTCTGATGCCATCCAGCCATCTCATCCTCGGTCGTTCCCTTCTCTTCCTGCCCCCAATCCCTCCCAGCATCAGAGTCTTTTCCAGTGAGTCAACTCTTCGCATGAGGTGGCCAAAGTACTGGAGTTTCAGCTTTAGTATCATTCCTTCCAAAGAAAACCCAGGGCTGATCTCCTTTAGAATGGACTGGTTGGACCTCCTTGCAGTCCAAGGGACTCTCAGGAATCTTCTCCAACACCACAGCTCAAAAGCATCAATTCTTTGGCTCTTAGACTAAAGGAAAAAACTATTGAAATTGTTTACTAAACAATTTCCTTCTAAACATATTATCAAGTATTATAGAAAAACACTAATATATTAACCTTTATTAGATCATTTTGTTGAAATAAGACTGATACAACTTAGTTTAATATGATCAAAACAGGATAGACGCATAGTATCCTCTTATTGGTAAAGGAAGAAAATTAATGAGGAAAATTTTAAGTGGTATTCAAAGAGTGAAATCTTGCATGAAACATTTCATTTTCTGTGGGATGATATTTACACATATTCAGTACAAGATAGATGGGGAAAAAGTGGAAACAGTGACAGAATTTATTTTCTTGGGCTCCAAAATCACTGTGGATGGTGACTGCAGCCACAAATTAAGAGATGCATGCACCTTAGAAGAAAAGCTATGACAAACCTAGACAGTGTATTAAAAAGCAGAGACATCACTTTGCTGACAAAGTTCCCTTTAGTCATAGCTATGGCTTTCCCAGTAGTCATGTATGGACATGAGTTGGACCGTGAAGAAAGTCAAAGAATTGATGCTTTTGAAATGGTGCTGGAGGAGATTCTTGAGAGTCCCTTGGACTGAAGCTCCAATACTTTGGCAACCTGATGGGAAGAGCCAGCTTACTGGAAAAGACTCTGATGCTGGGAAAGACTGTGGGCAGGAGGAGAAGGTGGCAACAGAAGATGAAATGGTTGGATGGTATCACTGACTCAATGGACATGAGTTTGAGCAAACTCTGGGAGACAGTGAAGGACAGGGAAGTCTGGAGTGCTACAGTACATGGAGTCACAAACAGCTGGACATGGCTGAGTGACTGAACAACAAGTACAAAATAAAAGCACAGATTATCCATGGACTGTTAGAATTGAGTATCACTTTTGGCAGGGAAACTAATGACTCTCAAAGTTGTTCTAGTCTCCAGAATCTGTGAATAGGTTACATTATGTGGCAAAGGGTGATTAAAATAGAATACTGAATTAAGTTTGCTAATTAGCTTATAAAATATTTGGATTAATCTGGGTTATTCAGGTGGGCCCAATCACAAGGGTCCTTAAATGTTCAGAGAGGAGCAGAATCATGATTGTCAGAATGAATGCCATGTGAGAAAGGCTCAAATTGCCATTGCTGGCTTTAAAGGCAGAAGAAGGCCAGGAGCCAAGAAGAAATGCTTGTAGAAGCTGGCAAAAGCAAGGAAACAACTCCTTTAGAGGGTCTAGAAAGGAGCACAGTCCTGCTGTGAGATCATTGCCCAGTGAAACCCCTTTCTGACTTTTCATCTCCAGAACTGCAAGATTATAGATTTGTGTTGTTTTGCACCACTAAATTTGTTAGAATTGAAAATGAACACAACTATAGTAATATATATATATTTGAAATCTTACATTAAAAAAATTTGAGACCAGTTTGAAGGAGAAGTGACTGGCAACAACAGTTGCCATAGTTACTATTAATAACAATGGTTACTCTTTTCAAGTTTATCAAATGCTTCTACAGAGGTCTCTCGTGGGCCTTTCATGGGGGCTTCATTGTAACTAGCCAGGTAGAAGAGACAACTCTCATGCATATTTTACAGACAAGGAAACCAAACCTCTGAGAGATGATGGCACAGACAGAGCTGGAGTGCAGTCCCCATCTTCCTTTGCTGAAGCCTGGGCACATTAGTCTGTGTGCTAGACCATGACGAGTAGACGTAAGACTTTCAGCAAACATGAGTCTTTTTTCTGTATCCGAGGTCTTAATTACAGTTTGGAGGATTGGCAGCTACTTAGGTTTCAAAGCAACTTTAACTTCTGATCTCTTTGAATCTGTTCTCAATAAATCTAGGGTTTTGTTTGTATCTCTGGATACAAAGATATTACAGAGTTCCTATTATGACCTTGAGAAAATTATGAACAATTTCATTTGTTTTCTGAATCAAGGAAATTTAGTACTTGTTCAGCTGCTGGGAAAATTGAGAACAAATTACTCTCCTTGGTATGGTTTAATTTTTTTTCAAGTTTCAATTTATTTGTAGAATTCATTTCATTTTAAATTTAATATTATTGAACTAATTCAGTTACTAACTAATTTATATCAGTCATGGAGTAGAAATGTTAGGCCATTATTCAAGATGGAATGTGAACGTGTTAGTTGCTCAGTCTTGCCCGGCTGTTTGCAAATCCCATGGACTGCGACCTGCTAGGTTCCTCTGTCCATGGGATTCTCCAGGCAAGAAAACTGGCATGGGTTGTCATTTCCTTCTCCAGGGAGATCTTGCTGATCCAGGGATTGAACCTGGATCTCCTGCATTGCAGGCAGATTCCTTGTCATCTGAGCCACCAGGGAAGCCTCTTATTAAAGATTAATAGTAGGTAAAAGACTATCAACAGATTCTGTCATGGAACATGGTTAGCTAGTGGGTCCGTGTTGGTGGTGCTTACAAGTGTGGGTTGCCTGAATTTGAATTCTGGCGTCCTCCTTACTAGCTGTGTGGCTTTGGGCAAGGTATTTATCATTTTTAAAGTGGTTACGTGTGAATGTTTGGCTGTGCTGGGTCTCTGTTGCTGGCACGGGCTCTCTCTGCCTGCGGTGAGCGGAGGCTGCTTCCGAGTTGCCGGGTGCTGGTTCCGATTGCGGCGGCTTCTCTGGTTGCAAAGCATGGGCTCTAGAGCGCGGGCGCTGGCAGTTGTGGCGCGTGAGCGCAGCTGCCCCGTGGCATGTGGAACATTCCTGGACCAGATCTGACCTGTGTCCCCTGCTTTGGCAGACAAATTCTTAACCCCTGGATGGCCAAGGAAGCCAGTATTAATTATTTCCTACTATCAATGCTTCAGCTGTACAATGAGGATTATAAAAGTTATTAACTTAGAGAGTTTACATGAGAATTGAGATAATATGTGGAAAATATTTTAAGTAGTGCTATATAAATGTGGTTGTTATTATACAAATCCTGTTTAAAATCATTACTTTTAAAAGGGAAGAAAAACTTTTAAAAGCAACACTTTCTAACATTGATATGACTGATCTATTTTACCTGAGTTACCATTATATTTCAAGTAAATTTTTCTGATATCTATAATAAGAAAACTAATGCTTATATGATGACCTAGGGAGTTCCTCTTTTGGTATCGTATCATTTTGCCTTTTCATACTGTTCATGGGGTTCTCAAGGCAAGAATACTGAAGTGGCCTGCCATTCCCTTCTCCAGTGGACCACGTTCTGTCAGCCCTCTCCACCATGACCCGCCCGGTCTTGGGCTGCCCTGCAGGCATGGCTTGGTTTCATTGAGTTAGACAAGGCCCTGGTCCTAGTGTGATCAGATTGACTAGTTTTCTTGAGTATGGTTTCAGTGTGTCTGCCCTCTGATGCCCTCTTGCAACACCTACCATCTTACTTGGGTTTCTCTTACCTTGGGCGTGGGGTATCTCTTCATGGCTGCTCCAGCAAAGCAGAGCCGCTGCTCCTTACCTTGGACTAGGGGTATCTCCTTACCGCCGCAGATCCTGACCTTCAATGTGGGATAGCTCCTCTAGGCCCTCCTGCGCCTGTGCAGCGACCTCCTCAGGTTGCTCCTCCCAGCCGCCGGCCCTGGCCTCGGGCGTGGGTGGCTCCTCCCAGCTGCTACCCCTGGCCTCAGGCGTGGGCGGCTCCTCCCAGCTGCCGCCNTCCTTACCGCCGCAGATCCTGACCTTCAATGTGGGATAGCTCCTCTAGGCCCTCCTGCGCCTGTGCAGCGACCTCCTCAGGTTGCTCCTCCCAGCCGCCGGCCCTGGCCTCGGGCGTGGGTGGCTCCTCCCAGCCGCTGCCCCTGGCCTCAGGCGTGGGCGGCTC
This sequence comes from Oreotragus oreotragus, assembly GCA_006410675.1. Classification (NCBI taxonomy): domain Eukaryota; kingdom Metazoa; phylum Chordata; class Mammalia; order Artiodactyla; family Bovidae; genus Oreotragus; species Oreotragus oreotragus. The sequence goes on from SJYX01013134.1 coordinate 217,657, forward strand.
CTCCCAGCTGCCGCCCCTGGCCTCGGGCTCCTGGTGGCTCCAGAGGGTCACCGCCCCTGGCCTCGAGCATGAGGTGTCTCCCCCAAGCCGCCACTGACCTTGGACGCGGGGTAGCTCCTCCCGGCTGCTCCTGTGCCATCGCAGCCTGACACTCTAGGCTGCTGCCCCTGACCTCGGACGTGGGGTAGCTCCTCTCTGCCCCGCTTAGTGCGCCAGCTGGGCTCTCGCAGCCGCCTGCACTTAGTGATCACTAATCTAGAGCCAGACATCTTGGAATGTGAAGTCAAGTGGGCCTTAGAAAGCATCACTATGAACAAAGCTAGTGGAGGTGATAGTTGAGCTATTTCAAATCCTGAAAGATGATGCTGTGAAAGTGCTGCACTCAATATGCCAGCAAATGTGGAAAACTCAGCAGTGGCCACAGGACTGGAAAAGATCAGTTTTCATTCCAATCCCAAAGAAAGGCAATGACAAAGAATGCTCAAACTACCGCACAATTGCACTCATCTCACATGCTAGTAAAGTAATGCTCAAAATTCTCCAAGCCAGGCTTCAGCAATACGTGAACCGTGAACTCCCTGATGTTCAAGCTGGTTTTAGAAAAGGCAGAGGAACCAGAGATCAAATTGCCAACATCCGCTGGATCATGGAAAAAGCAAGAGAGTTCCAGAAAAACATCTATTTCTGCTTTATTGACTATGCCAAAGCCTTTGACTGTGTGGATCACAATAAACC
>SJYX01013134.1:218921-241881 GCA_006410675.1 Oreotragus oreotragus
TTTTTTGGGCTCCAAAATCACTGCAGATGGTGATTGCAGCCATGAAATTAAAAGACGCTTACTCCTTGGAAGAAAAGTTATGACCAACCTAGATAGCATATTCAAAAGCAGAGACACTACTTTGCCGACTAAAGTCTGTCTAGTCAAGGCTAAGGTTTTTCCTGTGGTCATGTATGGATGTGAGAGTTGGACTGTGAAGAAGGCTGAGCGCCAAAGAATTGATGTTTTTGAAGTGTGGTGTTGGAGAAGACTCTTGAGAGTCTGTTGGACTGCAAGGAGTTCCAACCAGTCCATTCTAAAGGAGATCAACCCTGGGATTTCTTTGGAAGGAATGATGCTAAAGCTGACACTCCAGTACTTTGGCCACCTCATGTGAAGAGTTGACTCATTGGAAAAGACTCTGATGCTGGGAGGGATTGGGGGCAGGAGGAGAAGGGGACGACAGAGGATGAGGTGGCTGGATGGCATCACGGACTCGATGGACGTGAGTCTGAGTGAACTCCGAGAGATGGTAATGAACAGGGAGGCCTGGCGTGCTGTGATTCATGGGGTTTCAAAGAGTCGGACATGACTGCGCGACTGAACTGAACTGAACTGAATGTTTATATGATACTACTAAGAATTTGTTTCCTAGTAAATAAAAGCTCCTAGCTTTAAATTCGAGCTGTGTAACCATATATTAATGGAATTGAGAAAATGCAGTATGTACAGCAAATTATGAGTTCTCTAGCAGAACATTTTTCCATTTTCTTATTCTAAATAGGGCAAGGAGGAGTTATTTCCCCAAGTTGCTGAAGTCTTGGCATTTTTACTGGGAACTTATAGTCATAGCTTTATCATTTTCTCTAAGTTATCTTTAACAGTGGTGACTAAGTTCATAAGTAAAAAAGAATCACTTATGTAGTCTGTTGCATTTTACATACTCAAAAAAAAAAAAAAAACCTCCTCAAAGCCCCCAATAACAAAAACAAAACACAATTCTAATTTACAAGGGAACACATACGCAATGTGAAAATATAAATAAGTATTTTCTTAAAATCCCATAAACAGTGATTTTAAAGCACATGTTCAAGTAATAAGCCAAACTTTATAAATGTTATTTGATTAAAAAATTTAGCTTTCAGGAAGGCAATAATGGTTCTAAATCAAAGGGATAGTATCAATAAAAAGGTGACTAGTATGTAATATATTTTGGTTCCATATGTCATTGTTAACTGGAGAAGTTAGAATTCTTTTTTAAATTGAAGTGTAGTTGATTTAGTATGTTTTGTTAATTTTTGCTGTGAAAGTGAAAGTGTTAGTCACTCAGTCGTGTCCGACTCTTTGTGGCCCCGTGGACTGTAGCCATACATACACACATATATTCTCTATATTCTTTTCCATTATGTTTTATCAGAGGATATTGAATATAGCTCCCTTTTCTATACAGTAGGACCTTGCTGTTTTTTAATTCTATATATGATAGTTTCTCTCTGCTAATTTCAAACTTCAATTCCTTTCTCCCCCATACTCCTCCCCCTTGGCAACCACAAGTTTGCTCTTTATGTCTGTGAGTGTGTTTCTATTTTGTAGATAAGTTCATGTGTGTCCTAGTTTAGATTCCACATGTAAGTGATATCATGTGGTATTTGTATTTCTCTTTCTGGTTTCCTTCACGTACTGTGAAAATTTCACAGTCCATCCCTGTGACTGCAAATGGCATTATTTCCTTACTTATCTGTGACGGCTGAGCGGTATTTCATTGTGCATATGCACCACATCTTCTTTATCCGTCCATCTGTTGCTGGGCACATAGGTTGTTTTCCTGTCTTGGCTATTGTAAATAGTTCTGCTGTAAACATAGAGGCACACCTCTTTGAATTGTGGTTTTGTCTGAATATGTGCCTAGAAGTGGGATTGCTGGATCAGATAACAGTTATTTTCAGTCTTTTAAGGAACTTCCATACTGTTTTCCATCGTTGCACCAACATACATTCCCACCAACAGTGTAGGAGTATTCTCTTAGCTCCACACCTTAGTTTTTATTTGCATTTCTCTGGTAATTAGTGATGATGAACATCTTTTCATGTGCCTGTTGGCCATTTGTATGTCTTTGGAGACATATCTATTTAGGTCTTCGGTATATTTTTTTGGTTTATTTTTTGGCAGATGCTTTCCCATCTGAGCCACCAGGGAAGCCTGGTGTCATGTTTTGTATTTAATTCTTTAAGCCATTTTGCGTATGATATGAGGGTTTGTTCTAATTTTATTGATTTACATGTGGCTGTCCAACTTTACCAACACCACTTGCTGAAGAGACTGTCCTGTTGTACATTCTGTCTTTGTCAAGGATTATCGACCATAGGTGTGTGGGTTTATTTCTGAGAATGAATGAATGAATGAATGAGTACATCATAGAGTATACAATAAAATACCATACAGAAGTAAAAAAAAAATGAACTAGAGCCACACAAATTGGCATGAATAATCCTCAAAACCATTATCAAGGAAAAATACAAGTTACAGAATAACATATGCAGAATAATACATTTATACAAAAATGCTATTTATTTCTGGATAAAATCATGTGTAAGGGTAATACCCATCTACTTGAAGATAGTGGTTAGCTTTGGTGCAGAGATAAGAGAAGAGAATGGGGTTGAGATGGTTATGTAGAAAGCTTCAATACTCTCTATAGCATTTTATTTCTTAAATAAAAATAATCAGACCCAACTATGGCCATATATTTTGATTTTTTAGTATGAAATGTTTCCAACTTTCATAATAGAATACAACCTAACAAACTCTCTAAGTTTTTTCAGAGTTTTTCAAATCAAATTATAGTTGATGTATATTATATAACTCACAGGTATATAATATAGCAGCTTTTGATTTAAAGTTATATTCCATTTTATTTATTATAAAAGACTGGCTATGTTCTCTGTGTTGTAAAATATATTCTTGTAGCTTATTTTATATGAAACAGTTTGCACCTCTTGACCCTCTACCCCTGTCTCTCCCCTCCCTCTCTCTCTCTCTCCACTCATAACCACTAGCTTGCTCTCTGTATCTGTGCATCTCCTTTCTGGGTATATTCCCCAGTTTCTTATATTTTTTAGATTCTACATAAAATTGACATCATATAGTATTTATGTTTCTGTCTTATTTCATTTAGCATAATACCCTCCAAATCCATCCATGTTGTTGCCAATGGCAAAATTTCATTCTTTTTTATGGCTGAGTAGTATTCTATTAACATTCTACATACCACATCTTTATCCATCCATCTGTTGACAGACTCTTAAGTTGTTCCCGTATCTTGGCAGCTGTAAATAATGCTGCTTTGACTATTGCATGTATCTTTTCAAATTAGTATTTTTGTTATTTTTTTTTTCAGATATATACCCGGGAATAGAATTATTGGCTACTTCTGATTTTAGTTTTTTGAGAAACAGCCCTACTGTTTTCCACAGCAGCTGCACTAATTTACATTTCCACCAACACTGTATGAGATTTCCCTTTTCTCTGTATCCTTGCCAATATTTGGTATTTGTGTTCTTTTTGATGACAGCAGTTCTGACAGGTGTTTGGTGATCTCTCATTTTGGTTTTTGATTTGTGTTTCCCTGGTGATCAGTGTTGTTGAGCATCTTTTCATGTGCCCGTAGGCCGTTTACATTTCCTCTTTGAAAAATGTATGCTTAGGTTTTCTGCCCATTTTTTAATTTGGTTGTTTATTTTTTTTGGTCTCCAGTTGTATGAACTGTTTATTTGTTTTATATTAACCCCCTTTTGACGATTATCATTTGCTAGTATTTTCTCCCATTCAGTAGTTTGCCTTTTCATTTTGTTGATGGTTTTCTTTGCTGTGCAAAAGCTTTTAAGTTTAATTAGGTTTTATTTGTTTATATTTGCTTTTATTTCCTTTGCTTTAGGAGACAGATCCAAAAAAAATTATTACAATTTATTTTGGCATGTTTGCTTATGTTTTCCTCAAGAAGTTTTATGATTTCTGGTCTTACATTTAAGTCTTTAATCTATTTTGAGTTTATTTTTATATATGGTGTTAGAGACTTTCTAATTTAATATTTTTTACATACTCCTTAACTTTTTGGAGTTTAACAACATTTTTGAAGTTTAAATTGCAGTAGCTTTGTAGAAAATATATAGAATTCATTTTTATGTATCTTTTAATATGAATGGTATCATATGTGCCTGTATTAGTTTTCTATGGTTTCTGTAACAAATTGCTACAAACTTGGTAACTCAAAAAGCAGAAATGTATTCCTTCTTCATTCTGGAGGCCAGAGTCCAAAAGCAGTATTGCTGGGTTGAAAACAAGCTGTCAGCAGGACTGTGTTCCATCCAAAGGCTGTGAAAGGGAATGTGTTCATTGCCTCTTCCAGCTTCCAGTGGCTGCAGGCATTCCTCAGCTTGTGGCTACATCACTCCAGTCTTCAAGGCGAGCATATCAAATCTCATTCTGCTCCATTTTTCACATTGCCTTCTCTTCTATGTGTATGTCTATGTCAAATCTCTGTACTTAAGAGATGAAGGGCACTTCCCCGGCAGTCTAGTGGTTAAAACTTGGCCTTCCAGTGCAGGCGGCGCAGGTTCAATCCCTGGTTGGAGAGCTAAGATACCACATGCCTTGTGGCCAAAGACCCAAAACATAAAATGGAAGCAATATTGTAGTAAAAATCAAAAAGACTTTTTTAAAAGAGAGATTAAGGGCTGTATTTAAGGTCCATCTAGATAACAGGATAATCTTCACCTCTAAAAATCCTTAATTTAATCTCATCTGCAAAGACTCTTTCCCTAAATAAGGTAATATTTCCTTATTTCAGTATTAGGACCTAAAATCTTTGGGACCATTTTTCATTTTATTACATTATCTGTCATACAACTTGTTCCTTTATATTTTACAACACGTCTTAGAGTTTTTTTTTGCATATTGGTTAATATATACCTTTCTTATTCAATGCTATTGCTGTAGAATATATTTAGGATGGATATTTCATTTTGTTTTTCTTTTTTGACCATGCCATGCAGCATATGGGATCAGTGTTTGAACTCACATCTGCTGCATTGGAAGCACAGTCTTAACCACTGGACTGCCAGGAAAGTCCCTCAGTTTATTTTTCAATTTCAAAAGTAATGAGCAATGTTTTTATTTTTTTAGACATGCAACAATGATTGATGAAGGGGTTAGAGTGGTATACAATGATTGACAACCATTGTTACATTTCAGGAGTAGGGGATAACTACTCTGTTTGGTATGCTTAATTGCTCAGTTGTATCCAACTCTTTGTGATCTCATGGACTAGAGCCCTCCAGGCTCCTCTTTCTATGGGATTTTCCAGGTGAGAATACTGCAGTGGGTTGCCAGTCTCTTCTCCAGGGGGCTCTTCCCAACCCACGGGTCAAATTCACATCTCTTGTGTCTCCTGCATTGGCAGGTGGATTCTTTACCACTGAGCCACCTGGGAAGCCTTGCTATGTTTGGTGTGTTGGTCAAAGGGAAGTTAGATTTATTCTATATTGTTTCATTTTATTCTTAATAAAGAAATGCAATTATATTGCATTACTTATTTGGTTAAAATAATAAATACTAAAATAATAATTTAATGTAGCTGGGTTTTGGCACTATTCCTCATTTGAACTTTTAAGTGTTTATGGCCTATTCATTACTCTGAACTCCTAAACTTTGAGTAATTTTTCTGTCTGTTTTGCTGAAAAATCAAAGTCAAAAAAACAAAACATAGGAATTCATTATAGTGAATATCTTAACCTGATTTCTGAAATTATTATCAAGCATAGTGGTCCCAGATTTAACAGTGTGCAACTTAGATTGAATTCACTGAATTCTGACCATAATAATAGAATATTATACAATTTTCTTCCTAAACTGTTATAATTTTGATGCTAATGAGACCAATCTCTTAAATTATACTATTGCAATAATAGCAGAAATTTGAGGAGTGACTGACTCTTTGAGAGGAACTATTGAAAAAATGTAATTTAACAAAGATTGATATTTTTGCCCAAAGTGTTAAATTCATAATTATCATTTCATAATTTATGGTAATATTAATATTATCCATTCATATCCACTTTTTATCAAACTAGATTATAAATAGCCCAGTGAAAAATCTAAGATTAAGTCATTTGCTGTCTCTTATACACATCTGGCTCTAGAGCCTGNAATAGCAGAAATTTGAGGAGTGACTGACTCTTTGAGAGGAACTATTTAAAAAATGTAATTTAACAAAGATTGATATTTTTGCCCAAAGTGTTAAATTCATAATTATCATTTCATAATTTATGGTAATATTAATATTATCCATTCATATCCACTTTTTATCAAACTAGATTATAAATAGCCCAGTGAAAAATCTAAGATTAAGTCATTTGTTTATTTAAACTAAATATTTAAGTTTTAAATAAATGAGTGAACAAGTAGAGAAAATTAGCACCAAGGGTCTCTAAGATGCTAACACTGTCTGCTGTGCTTATACTGATTGTTCATTAACAAGAGAATAGTTTTCCTAGTAAGAAACCCTCACAGCACAAACCTCCTTTCTTAGCAGTACTGTTTGACAGTAGGCAAGCAGGAAATGCTTAGAACTTGAGAGCAGCCTTACAAGTAATAAATACAAATAAATGTGATCACATCAATACATTGTATTTTATATACACTAATAATGAATTATCAGGAGGAGAAATTAAGAAAACAATTCAATTTACAATTGCATCAAAAAAATTAAAGTTCCTAGGTATAAACTTAACCAAGGATTAGAAAGACCTCTATACTGAAAACTTAGACATTAAAGAAATAAACTGAAGAAGACACAAATAAATGAAAAGGTTTTCCATGCTAATAGATTGGAAGATTTAATACTGTTTAAAAAGTCCATATTACTCAAAGCAATCTACAGATTCAGTGCAATTTTCTATCAAAATTCCAATGAAATTTTTTATAATAACAGCACAAACAATCCTAAAATTTATGTGGAATCACAAAAGGCCCCAAATAGCCAAAGCAGTCTTGAAAAAGAACAAAGCTGGAGGCATCATACCCCCTGATTTGAAACTATATAAAACAAAGATATATAATCAAAACTGTATAGTATTGGCATAAAAACAGGGACACTGCTCAACTGAATAGAATACAGAGGCCAAAAATTAACCTCACACATTTGGTAAGCTGATTTATGACAAAGGAGCTAAGAATATACAATGAAGAAAGGAGTACCTCTTCAATTAATAGTGTTGGGAAAACTGGACCTCCACATGCACAAAGAATAAAACTCTACTGCTGTCTTATGCCATACACAAAAATTAACTCAAAATGGATTAAAGACTTGAATGTAAGATCTGAAATCATAAAACTCCTGGAAGAAAACATACGCAGTAATTTCCTTGACATAGGTCTTGGTGATGAATTTTTGTATCTCAAGCCAAAAGTAAAAGCAACAAAAGGGAAAATAGGGAAGTAGAAGTACATCAAGTGACTACATCAAACTAAAGAGCAAGGAGAGGAAGCTGTTAGCAAAATGAAAAGGCAGCGTGATGAATGGGAGAAAATATTGCAAACTGTGTATATGACAAGAGGCTACCATCCAAAATAAAGAACTTCTGCAGCTCTCTAGCAAACAAAACAAAACCCACAAATAATCATAGTGAAATATTTGCAGAGTTATCTGGATGGACATTTTCCCAAAGAAGATGGCCAGTAGTACATTGAGCGTCACTGATCATCAAGAAAATGCAAATCAAAACTATAATGAGATATCACCTCTGACCTGTTAGACTGGTTATTATAAAAAAAAAGACAAGAAATAACAAGGATTGGTGAGGATGTGGAGGAAAGGGGAATTTTTGTCCCAGTTGGTGAGAATGTTAATTGGTGCAGCCACTATGAAAAACAGTATGGAGGTTTCTCAAAAAACTACTGTACAATCCAACAATTCTACTTCTGAGTATTTATCTGAAGAAAACAAAAATACTAATTCAAAAAGATATATGCACTCATATGTTCACTGCAGCTTTATTTATAATAGCCAAGAATGGAAACACTTTATGCATTCATTCATGGATAAATGGTATGTGTGTACATGGAGTATTAGTCATAAGAATGAAATCTTGCCACCTGTGACAGTGTGGGTGGATCTCAAGGGCATTGTACTAAGTGAAAGAAGTCAGGCAGAGAAAGGCAAATAGCATATGATCTTTCTTATATGAGGACCCAATAAATGAATAAATTTAAATGATGTGTGAATTAGTATAGAAGAGATGAGTTTCTAATAACATGAGAAGAAAACATACTTGAAAAGATCACAGATTTTTTTTCCCTCTACTTAACTCTAGATTTCTTACCATAACAGGATCTTTACTCCTTCCTATCTAGAAAACTGTACAAAGAGAATTATTTTAATTTGACTTAATCCTTATTCTATGGGGTTATTTTCCTCTATGATATCAAGACTATGCCATCAAATTATTTTCAGTTTTTTTTAAGTGAGATGAAGCTTCGATTCTTTTTTAAAATATAAATTTAGTTTTTTTAATTGGAGGTTAATTACTTTACAATATTGTATTGGTTTTGCCATATATCAACATGAATCTGCCGCAGGTATACATGTGTTAAATGATTCATTCCACTCAAGAGTATTTATTGAGCGCTCACTTTGTTCAAGATAGAAAGACTGCTGACAGAAAAGAAGGCAGAGTAGCAGATGCTGTTACCACCCACGTGACTCTATATGTGACCCTATAGGCTAGTTGTGCAGAGGATGCGATGCTGGCTGAGGATATGGCTCTGGCTGTCGTCCAGAATCCCTAGGAGAGGCAGAACAAGGAGTCTGATAAGGCAAGGGCATCTAAGAAATGGTCTCATCTTCCAAAGCAACATTTTAAGATGAGTAAGTTGTTAAGTATGTGGGAAAGAACAAGACTGTGTCTTTGGAAAATAAATATCTATTGTAGGTGGTTAGAAGTAAATGAGAACTCTGAGTCCAGGTCGTGCTTGCACACTAAATACTGGAGAATTACCAAAGGCAAGAGAAGCAAGTGGGTTAGGATAGAAGGCAGTAGCCCCCGAAGTTATATTTTCTGATTCTAGGGCAATAGCTGCTTTGCCCTATGTTGGATTTATGTTTCTTTTCTCTGGGTGGGTGGAAAAGATTTCAGTTTACATCTTCCCACAGGGAGAGGAGGATTTGTTGAGATCTTGATTACTACAGTATTTGGGAATTTTAAACCCTTACTCCCAAGTACATGTGATGTATAACAAGTCTGCAAACTCTGGATTAGAAAATTTGCTTCTTCTGAGACCTACAGTCTTTAGGTGGAATTTTTTAAAAGCACATTAATTTAGTGCTTAATTTTCAGAAAGAACTAGAAAATATTTCAATAATAAATGCTATTCAATTCAAGTTGTTCTTAGCTGTGCCACTCATAGATAGAGATAAGACTAGAACAACAATCCTTCAAATATTTCTGGCTGTATTCCCATCATGCTCACTTACTGATTTAGGGCCTGCCTGAAAAATCCCATGGGCAGAGGAGCCTGGTAGGCTGCAGTACATGGGGTTGCAAAGACTTGGACACGACTGAATGACTTCACTTTCACTTTTCACTTTCATGCATTGGAGAAGGAAATGGCAACCCACTCCAGTGTTCTTGCCTGGAGAATCTCAGGGACAGGGAAGCCTGGTGGGCTGCTGTCTGTGGGGTCGCACAGAGTCGGACACAACTGAAGCGACTTAGCAGCAGCAGCAGCAGCTTTCTAAAAGCATGCCTCTGAGTAGGAAGACTGTCATGGGTAATGAGAAATGTAGTCTAAATTTGTGCTTGTTATATTGGTACTTTGTCTTGTTTAGAATTTTTCCTAGATTTCTTGTTTGTTTGTTTTAAATAAAGTATTACTATCATTACTACTTGCTTAGATTTATCTGTATGGATCTGATAGACACCCCCTTTATATGTCAATATTCTGCCTGTGGTCTCTTCTAGTGTTGTGTGAAATACATGTGCAGTGAACAGGGTCTCACTTTAATACATGTTTACATCTGGAAGTATGACAGTGACAACTCATATTTCTTTTCCAGCTCTTTCCAGACTCAATGTAGGTAACAAAGATAGCATTCTAGGGCTGATAAAACTAAGTATATGTGGATATAGGATATATATAGTATATATAGGATATATATAGTATATATAGGATATATATAGTATATAGGAGTGGGTATTTTCTCCTTGGGATGGTAGTGGGAAAAATATTTGGTGCAGCTGGGCACTTGATGTATCAACCTGTTCCCTCCTTACCTGTATAATTTTTTTTTTTCAAATAGGAAGACTCCAAAATTCATCCTACATAAACAAGGAAGAAACTGAACAAAGTACATCACAGCCCTGATGGTATACATTATTCAGTTCTGAAATTCTATAAACTTTGATGTCTCTTAACTTATGGGAAGAATATTTTGATGGATCTGTGATTTTAATTGAATAAATATACTTTATGGAATGAAATGAAAAGGAGGAAGCCTGTGATTTTGCTGCATCCACTTGTGAGGAAATGTTCAAAAGAATGATTGAGAAAAGCTGATTCTTCTAAAATATTTTAAGGAGAAAAAGACTCTGAATGGAGGCAAACAGACGGTAGAAATAGCTGAGGTACATATGTAAGCACTGAAATTTGAACACAAAAGAGAATTGAGAATATTCTCTAGGAGAATTTTTTTGTCTGAGTCTTCTAGTTATGTCAACATCTATTGGAGTATCTTCCTAATTAATATATTATTATTTACAGTAAAGAGTCAATATTAGGTCTCAACAGGTTCAGGTTTTCTAATTACAAAATTTAATTTAAAAATGATTACATACAATTTCATATAACAACATAATAGGGCTATTTTTAAAACATATGTTCTTCCAATAAAATATACCAATAACATGGTATTGAGAGGGTAACAGGCAGGAAGACCAGAGGTCTCCAAACGGAGGAAATAGGGTGCAAGTGTCAGACACTTTTTATCTCTCTCTTAAGTGGCAGGAGGAAACAAACAACTGTTAGATTTTCCCCCTTCTCTATACAAATTTAAAAAGAGGTTTCTCCTAAAATTCTGGGTTGTCATGATGACACCTGGCTCCACCTGAACTTAACTTTTCTCAAACCTTGAGCTAACTAATGCGTTTTTTGTATGGAAATGTTTGTCTTAAGCTATGTTAATTAACTATGTATTTACCCTAGACTCTGTCATTCATCAAGTCGGTTCTGCTTTAGACTCAGAACCCATTAGGGCTCAACAAACCTATATGTTTTACTCAGACATTGTTCTCCTAATCTACGTTGCTGCTAAGCTGCTGCTAAGTGGCTTCAGTCGTGTCCGACTCTGTGTGACCCCATAGACAGCAGCCTACCAGGCTCCCCCGTCCCTGGGATTCTCCAGGCAAGAACACTGGAGTGGGTTGCCATTTCCTTCTCCAATGCGCGAACGTGAAAAGTGAAAGTGAAGTTGCTCAGTCATGTCTGACTCTTCACTACCCCATGGATTGCAGCCTACCAGGCTCCTCCGTCCATGGGATTTACCAGGCAAGAGTACTGGAGTGGGGTGCTATTGCCTTCTCCGAATCTATGTTAATGAAACTATATATTTACTTGGAAATCTGTCTTTCTTCAAGACTCATGTCAATTGTTTTATGGCCTGGGATGACTCACCTTGTGCCGATGTTATCTCAAAATGCGTGTTGTGGGTGAGGGGCCTGGTGCCACTCTGAGTTTTGAGACATCTCCTTTTTCTAATTAACAGCTTTCTGATAGGTTTGTAACATACTGCTAAAGGCTAGCAAGAGGGCACTCTTTCTGTCCCTTCTGATATCTAAGTCAGAAGCTTTCTCTGTCTCTTATACTTTCACTTCAGTCGCTCAGTCGTGTCCGACTCTTTGCGATCCCATGAACCGAGGCATGCCAGGTCTCCCTGTCTATCACCAGCTCCCGGAGTTTACCCAGATCATGTCCATTGAGTTGGTGATGCCATCCAACCATCTTATCCTTTGTCATCCCCTTCTCCTCCTGCCCTCAATCTTTCCCAGCATCAGGGTCTTTTCAAATGAGTCATGTCTTTCCATCAGGTGGCCAAAGTATTGGAGTTTCAGCTTCAACATCAGTCCTTCCAATGAACACCCAGGACTGATCTCCTTTAGGATGGACTGGTTGGATCTCCTTGCAGTCCAAGGGACTCTCAAGTGTCTTCTCCAACACCACAGTTCAAAAGCATCAATTCTTTGGTGCTCAGCTTTCTTTATAGTCCAACTCTCACATTCATACATGACTACTGGAAAAAACCATAGCTTTGATTGATGGACCTTTGTTGGCAAAGTAAAGTCTCTGCTTTTTAATATGCTGTCTAGGTTGGTCATAACTTTTCTTCCAAGGAGGAAGCATCTTTTAATTTCATGGCTGAAGTCACCATCTGCAGTGATTTTGGAACCCAAGAAAATAAAGTCTGTCAGTGTTTCCATTTTTTCACCCTCTATTTGCCATGAAGTGACGGGACCAGATGTCATGGTCTTAGTTTTCTGAATGTTGAGTTTTAGGCCAATTTTTTCACTGTTCTCTTTCCCTTTCATCAAGAGGCTCTTTAGTTCCTCTTCACTTTCTGCCATAAGGATGCTTTCATCTGCATATCTGAGGTTATTGATATTTCTCCCAGCAATCTTGATTCTAGCTTGTGCTTCATCCAGTCCAGCATTTCACATGATGTGCTCTGCATATAAGTTAAATAAGCATGGGGATAATATAAGCCTTGACATACTCCATTCCCGATTTGGAACCAGTCTGTTGTTCCACGTCCAGTTCTAACTATTGCTTCTTGACCTGCATACAGATTTCTCAGCAGGCAGGTCAGGTGGTCTGGTATTCTACATGATGTGCTCTGCATATAAGTTAAATAAGCATGGGGATAATATAAGCCTTGACATACTCCATTCCCGATTTGGAACCAGTCTGTTGTTCCACGTCCAGTTCTAACTATTGCTTCTTGACCTGCATACAGATTTCTCAGCAGGCAGGTCAGGTGGTCTGGTATTCTCATCTTTTTCAGAATTTTCCATAGTTTGTTGTGGTCCACACAGTCAAAGGCTTTGGCATAGTCAATAAAGCAGAAGTAGATGTTTTTCTGGAACTCTCTTGCTTTTTTGATGATCCAGCAGATGTTGGCAATTTGATCTCTGGTTCCTCTGCCTTTTCTAAATCCAGCTTGAACATCTGGAAGTTCATGGTCAGAACCAATAAGGGCTCAACAAACCTGTATGTTTTACTCATACATTGTTCTCCTAATGTATGTTAATGAAACTATATATTTACTTGGAGACCTGTCTTTCTTCAAGACTCATGTCAATCGTTTTATGGCCTGGGATGACTCACCTTGTGCCGATGTTATCTCAAAATGCGTGTTGTGGGTGAGGGGCCTGGTGCCACTCTGAATTTTGAGACATCTCCTTTTTCTAATTACCAGCTTGCTGATAGGATTATAACATACTGCTAAAGGCTAGCAGTGGGACACTCATACTTTAATGAAACTTTATTACACAAAAGCTCTGAGTGATCAAGCCTCGTCACTGGCCCTGGATTGAATTCTTCTCCTCTGGAGGCCTAGAATCCTGGTGTCTTTTGTGGCTCAGCAACAACCTAAAATGACTGTGAATATGTTCAAAGAATGGTTGTTCTGCTTATGTTATTTTTAGTGTTCAGATAATAATTATAAGGAAGTAGTTTTTATTTTGCTTTAATGTACCTGGATAAATGTTATTTTTAAAAATTATTTTTGAAAATAGGTTTTGAGTAGAACTATTTCATAAGAAAGCCACATTTGGCTATAATAGAGCCAATTTGTTAGTCAGTAAAGAAATGTTTAAAATGATGTGATTTCGGTAATTTTCAACAGTTCCCTTCACTCTTAGCTGTGTCCCTCTTTAGATGGTAAATACAGTTCCTACAAGCATATTTCGGAGTTCCCTGGTCATGCCAAAAAAAACAACCCTGCCCTAATGACATTTCCAGGACCCTGCTGAAATTTTCTGCCAGAGCCCACCTCTATTCCATGAGGTGCACACCTCTGTCAGATGCCACCACCACCTGGTACAAACCATGGCGTCATGGCGCGGGGCAGTGGTGTCCTGTAGCACAGTCTGGGATGCTGCTTGGTGCCGTGGGTGCAGCCCCACAGTGCTGGCCACGCAGTCCCTGAGGTCTTCCTTGGCCTTGCCTGGACCAAAGCTGACCTTCAGGTCAGAGGAGCAGTGGAGGAGACATGTCCTTGCCCCTCTGTCTCGTGCTCTCTTAGGGGGTCCAGAAGCAGTGCGATTTGTGCTTCTACAACTTGTAGTGCTTTTCGTGAGTGTGTGTTTGAAGTTTTCCTTGGTGTCTGCTTCTGTGACGTGTATAAGGGCTTCTGTGGGGACCAAGCACACTATGGTGTACCCATAATCGCTGTTTCCCTCAGGCATTAGAGTCTGTCTTCCTTTTAATTAGCTCCCTCCCGGGTGCCCGGCAAATGGCCACTTGTCTGGCCATCCCCCAGGTTTACCAGACATTTCTAGAAATGTCTCAGACTCAGCATTGGCATAACTTGAGTTGTTTCCAAAGAGGCTCTTAGCTCCTTTGCAAACAGGCATCTCTCAAATCTGTCTTAACAGCTGAAGTCTGAATCCCCACAGTGGGCACAGCCTAAACTCAAGTTGAGAGTTTCACTATACAAAGAATTTAACATGTAACAAAATATTTAGAACAGGTCTGTATCTTGAGGGCATTCAACAAATATCTATCAGGTATCTACAATGGGACGTGCATAGATATACAAAGATATATAAGTTATAGTTCTCATCTTCAAGTAATCCAGTCTAATAGAAAGACTATATGCATATTAATGGGTAATTATAACACATTGTGGTAAGTTATGGAATAGGATACATGAAGCACAGTGATAACATTATAATACATAGAGGGATTTGCGTATATACAAAAAGAGAGACACGGAAGAGAAAACTATGCCTTTGCATTTCTGGAATATCAAGATATATTTATGGTGGAGGGAAGAGGGGTGAAGGTAACGGCATAGTATGTAGGCTGTAAGGTGTACATAGGCCAAATAGAAATAGTATATCCCATGCTAAAGAACTTCAACAATTTAGGATCCCTGAAAGATTTAAAACATATTAACCAAAGTAAGTCAGGCAGAGAAAGATGAATATATGACATCACTTGCATGTGGAATAAAAAATGATATAAATGAGCTTATTTACAAAACAGAAATGGGTTCACAGACATAGAAAACAAACTTATGGTTACCAAATGGGATAGCTAGTATTTGGAGGGTGGGGAGATAAATTAGGAATTTGGGCTTAACATATGCACACTACTATATATAAAATTGATAAACAAGGACCTACTGTATGGCACAGAGGATTATATTCAATATCATATAATAACCTTTAATGAAAAATAATATGAAAAAAATATCTGAATCTCTTGCCATGCATATGAGAGTAACATAACATTGTAAATTAAATGGTTTAAAAAACATGACAGAGACTTGATCTTCTATATGTTTTAGAGAAATGATTCTTGCTGGAGGGGGTGGGTATGGAGCAGATTGCACTTGTTACCCCATAGAATGGACACAGAAAGATGAATGGAGTGTTGTAATTATCTAGGCAAGAGTTGATGAAAAATGCAGAATGGTAATGGAGAGGATAGTTCAGGAGGATGTTTTCCTTATTTAGAAGGCAGAATAACTAGAACTCAGTGACTAGACTTAGGCATTGTGTGTGAGAGAGGTAGGGGCCTATGAAGACTCCTGGATTTCTAATCTCGACACCTATATGGTGACATACTGAAAGCTACTTGAAACAGGAAATACAGGATAGGAGAAATTTCAGGGAGGATAAACAGTGCATTCTTTGTTATAAATGACTAGCTCAAGTTAAGACATGAATGGAGAAAGAAGATGAAAATGCAGGGAAAACAAGTAGAAACAGAAAAGATAAATATGGGAATAGACAGGCAGAGACTGAAAAACAGTGCAAGAGAAAGTCAGAAAAGATGCAGAGTGACTCTTAGTCTTATATTTGAGAATTCCATTTTCAGTTCTTGGTAATATGGCATCTAAAAGTGATGACTTTTAATATTACTACTGTAGGCATTGCTTTTTATTCATGATTAAAGGTCGAATAAGATAAAGATTTAATTTCTGAATTGGAGAAAAGTGACAAATGGTAGGGAAAAGGGAGAGAAAAGCAAATAGAGACCAAACTTGTATATTCTGCTGTAAAACTTGGGTTTATCAATGATGTCAGCTCTTGCAAAGAAATTTATATCTTCAAGATTAGTATTCCAGAAAAGTCAATTTAACTTTTTCACTAGGTTCATGTTCACATAAGACATTGGGAACTGAGGTGCTGGAAAGATAGATATATCTTACGGCTGTTGTTTTTGTTTCTTTTTTTTTTTTAATTTTATTTATTTATTTTTAGAGCTTCCATTTTACTTTATTTTACTTTACAGTACTCTATTGGTTTTGGCATACATTGACATGAATCTGCCACGGGTGTACACGAACTCCCAAACATGAACCCCCCTCCCACGTCCCACCCCACATCATCCCTCCGGACCATCCCCATACACAAGCAGTACCTACTAGATAGGTAGCCATATCTACTTGTAAAGGCACAGATAAGACATAGAATCATAGAAGACTGGAAAGAATTCAGATAGGTTGGTTTTGCAAGCACTGCTTCAATAATTGCTTCCACATAAAAATAATCACTCAAACTTGCCTGACCAAGTCTTCTCACATTCACAGAACTGTTTTGGTAGGATAGTAAGATTGATTTTGGAGTGAATATAACACTTCTAAATAAACAAACCAAGAAATATTTACAAAGAACTGGATCTTCTGTTCAGGGAATATATGTCTTGTCAAAACTGTGAACCTTACTACAATCAACATTTTAAAACTGTTAAATAGAAACTGTTTTGATTTTTGCTGAGAAGATCATTATGGACCAAACATATTCTCTCTGAATTTTACTCTGAAATTACCAAGGGCAGATATATTTAAAAATATGATCTATATTAGGATATCCAGTCAACACCCAATTGATTTTCAGTTCCTGAAACTGTGGCTTCAAATTTAATCAATGCAGAGTAGAGGATCAGTAATTAAACAGTAATGATTTTTTCAAGTGGAAGTAGTTAATATTATTGTAAATTGCTTTGCTGTGAGTGGGTTCAGGCTCTTAATGATTTCATAAATGATTCTGGGAAGAAAACCAAGCTTTCAATTACATTATTATTTCAGGCCTTATTATGTGTAGTTTAAACAAAGGTATGCAAACCGATCACAGAAAGGGTTTGTGACAACCTGAGAATTACTTCACTAACTTGTGAGATAGCCTCTTCAGAAAAAGAAAGATCCCCTGATTATTTTGATCATTTACCTGCCAACTCATATGAAATATATTAGCTTGGTGCAAACATAATTGCGGTTTCAGGCCATGAATTTTAAATCAGTATAACTAGGCTCAAACACATCTTTATTAATCAAAGTAGGAACCATCACAATCATCATGTTTCTGCCAGTGAGAAAGTCTTTTTACTCCTGTATCACAAAAATCCATGCTTTGGGATTTGATGAACTCTTGGAAAGCATTTTCTGCATCCTGCTGGTTGTGGAAGCATTTTCCCTGCAAATAGTTGTCGAGATGCTTGAAGAAGTGGCAGTCAACTGGTGAGAGGGCAGGTGAATATGGCAGGTGAATGCCATAGCTGGCAGGTGAATGATCAAACCTTCAACCAGAGAGCTCTTCAACATAGCAGACACTATGGATTCTTATTGTCGCAGTTTGGAAACACTAGGGAACTATATCCATAGTTACAGTCACCAGAAGGTAATTCTTAGGTTGTCTTTTTCTGAAGAGACTATCTCACAATTTGTTCAACTCTTGAAGCATTGATTATGTGGCATGTGGTTGGACATTGTCATGGAGAAGAACTGGGCTCTTTCTTGACCAATGCTGGTTGCAGGCATTGCAGTTTTTGGTGCATCCCATCGGTTTGCTGAGCACACTTCTCAGATGTAATGGTTTCACCAGGATTCAGAAAGCTGTAGTAGATCAGACAGGCAGCAGACTACCAGGCAGTAACCACACCCTTCTTTTGGTGAATTTGGCTTTGGGAAGTGCTCTGGAGCTTCTTCTTGGTTCTACCACTGAGCTAGTCATCACTGGTTGTCACATAAAATTCACTTTCCATTGCATGTCACAATCTGATTGAGAAATGATTCATTGTTGCACAGAATAAGAGAAGATGATGATTCAAAACAATGATTTTTTAAAATTTGGATCAGTTCATGAGGCACCCACTTATTGAGTTTTTTCACCTTCCTGATTTGCCTCAAATGTTGAACAGTCATAGAGTGGTTGATGCTGAGTTCTTTGGCAACTTCTCATGTAGTTGTAAGAGGATGAGCTCAGATGATGGCTCTCGGTTGGTTATTGTCACTTCTGACGGCCAGCCACTGCACTCCTCATCTTCAAGGCACCTTTTTGGCAAAACTTCTTGAACTGCCACTGCCCTGTATGTTCATTAGCGGTTCCTGGGCTAAATGCATTGTTGATGTTGAGACTTGTCTCCCCTGCTTTACAACCCATTTTGAACTCAAATGCTCTCGGTTGGTTATTGTCACTTCTGACGGCCAGCCACTGCACTCCTCATCTTCAAGGCACCTTTTTGGCAAAACTTCTTGAACTGCCACTGCCCTGTATGTTCATTAGCGGTTCCTGGGCTAAATGCATTGTTGATGTTGAGACTTGTCTCCCCTGCTTTACAACCCATTTTGAACTCAAAAAAGAGTTTTCCCAGTCTAAAAAAACATAAAATACACAGTAAGTAATGTCATTAGCAAAAAAAAAAAAACCCATAGAGCAAGAAATGTGCATTAAAATGATGTATAACATAACCATATTTATTTAAGAATGTATTCCAATATCAAACAGAAAAGTTCAACAATGCAAAATCACAATTACTTTTGTGCCAACTTGTACTTGCATTTATTTACTCCATAGGGCTTCCCAGGTGGTGCTAGTGGTAAAGAACCCGCCTGTCAATGCAGGAGACATAAGAAATGTGGGTTCAATGCCTGGATGGAGAAGATCCCGTCGAGTAGGAAGTAGAAAACCACTCCAGTATTTTTGCCTGGAGAATCCCGTGGACAGAGGAGACTGGTGGGCTACAGTCTGTAGGGTCGCAAAAAGTCGGACATGACTGAAGCAACAATCATGTATTGTGTGCTTTAGGAATGAAGAAAACACAACAGAAATTGTAAATGTCTGGGTAAATGGACCATTTGGGGGCTTCCCTCATGGAAAAAATCTGCCTATGCAGGAGACGTAGGTTCAGTCCCTGGGTCAGGAAGATCCCCTGGAGAAGGAAATTGTAACCCACTTCAGTATTCTTGCCTGGGAAATCCCATGGACAAAGGGATACATGAAAAGCAAAGAGCTGTGCTGGACAGAAGAACGAAAACAGACAAGAAATGAGCAAACCTTCAACCAGAGAGCTCTTCAACATAGCAGATACTATGGATTCTTACTGTAGCAGTTTGGAAACATTAGGGAACCATATCCATAGTTACAGTCACCAAAAGATGGGGATTCTGATCTTAATTTTGTGGTTATCTTGAGATGTTGGCCTAAAACCTGAAGGCTGTGGTGCTGTAAAGGAACCTTGATGGTTCAGTCAGTTGAATTGTTCTGGAGGGAAGCCTGGATTAATCTCTTAGTGACACACTGCTTCATATGCTCTCTGAACCTTATGTGGAGAAAATTTAAGAAGTCTTGGCAATTCAGCATGATTAAACTTTGCTGGTCACAAAGAGTGATGTGGTGAATAATGGGAAAATCAGTGAGAGGGTTGGTTTCAATGTCCCAAACAAGAGTCTTGGGTGGTCTGTACTTTTCAGACTGACCACCTAAGGAAATGCTGGATTGCAGTGGTGTTATTTCAGATGGAAATTCACATTTCAGGCATGATAGTGTCTTATAAGCCATGCATTACACACAGCTAGTGCAGAACCAGTTGTGGCCAGCTGAAATATGGTATGAAACACGGAAGATTGTGAGCTTCTGTTGTTGGTTAGCTCTTAGTCATGCCTGACTCTTTTGCAACCCCATGAACTACTGTAACTCACCAGTTTCCTTTGTCCATGGGATTTCCCAGGCAAGAATACTGAAGTGGGTTACAATTTCCTTCTCCAGGGGATCTTCCTGACCCAGGGATTGAACCTACGTCTCCTGCACAGGCAGATTTTTTTCCATGAGAGAAGCCCCCAAATGGTCCATTTACCCAGACATTGACAACTTCTATTGTGTTTTCTTCATTCCTAAAGGTCTGACTTTCTCTTCTGTCTGAAAAACTTCCTTCGTCAATCCTTAGGACAGGTCTACCAGATATGAATTCTCTTAGTCATCTGAGTAGGTCTTTATTTTGACTTCATTCCTGAAGGGTATTCTTGCTGGATATGGATTCTGTGTTGATAGTCATTTCCTGTTAGCACCTTGAAAATATTGTGCCACTTACTTCTGGTCTCCATATGTTTTCTGATTAGAAATTCACACTTATTCAAATTGTGTGTTATTCTCCTCTGACTGCTTTAACATTATTTGTTTTTATTTTCCTGCAGTTAATTATGGTGTGGGTATGGATTTATTTGATCTTATCTTCTTGGGGATTTATTTCGGTCTTTGAGGTCTGTACATTTGTCCTTCACCAAGACAGGAATTTTTAGAGCCATTGTTCTTAAAAGATTTTTTTTCAGCATCCATTCTTTAGTCATTCTTTCCAAGTCTCTGACGACATGAACGTTAGACCTTTTGCTATTGTCTCAGTGGTTCCTAAGGCTCTGATAATTTTTTCTGCCTTTATTCCATCTGTTATTCTTATTGGATCATTTTTAGTGATCTGTTTTGTCTTCAAGTTTATAATCTCTTTCCTATATCATATCTGTCTGCTATTGAGTCCACCCAAAACGATTTTTATTTTGGGTGTCATATTTTTCATTTCTACAATTTCCATTTGGTCCTTCCATTTCTATTTTGTTCTTCTTTCTGTTTTTTATTTCTTAACGGAAACTTTTATTTTAACGTATATCATAAGAATGCTTGCAGTTGCATATTCCAGCGTATTTTAAAGTCTTTGTCAGATAATTCTAGCGTTTATGTTAGCAGTGTGGGTGTTGGTGTCTATTGATTGTCTTTTACCACGTGAATTTAAATATTTGTAGGTCTCCATATTCTGAGTAATTTTGGATTGTACCCTAAACATTTTGAACATTATGTTATGAGACTCCGTGTCTCATTTAAATTCTGTGGAGAAAGTTGACATTTTTGTTTTAGCAGACAACAGACCTGGTTAGCATCAGACTGCAAGTTCCAACCTGAGTTTTATGGTGATAATTCCAGTGTCAGCTCACTTTTCAGTCTTTGCAATGCTCTTTGGATCTGTCTTAAGTGTGTGCCATCCAGCAGTCAGTCTGTAACCCGGGTGTTAACATATCTATTAGCTTCTTTCTCAACATTACTGGCATGGTAATTAGGATTGGACCTATGTATCTTTAAGCTCCCCTTGGTACTTTTGGGTTTCTGGGATTCTCATTTTTGTCCTCTGGCCAGAAACTTAGGACTCTAGTTACCCTTTTTATTGTGCTCTGCCACTCTCCTTGGTGACTGAGTCTGGATCCTGGCCCAGGCAAAGGGGAGAAAGTGGTGGGAAGGAGAGAGATAAAGATAGAGAGTATCCATGAGGATTTGCCTCATATTTTTAGAACTGCAGCTCAGCCTACCAGAGAGGAGGGTGGCCTCCCTGGCCCTTGTGGGTTCTTGTGGCTCTTGTAGGTTCCTATAGCTGTCACTGACTCCCCACCACAGGATTGCATGGTGACTGGGGTTCTAGAGAAGGAGAAAGGGAGGAAAAACCCAGAGGATTTTCACATTGCCTTTGAGCATCAGGAGTACCTTTTTCTGAACCTCAAGCAAGAACCTGTAGGCTTCCTGTGTCTGCATCATAGTGCTCACTTCTGTGTTTTTGGCTGTGGTGAGTTCAAGTAAGGGGATACCAGAAAAGAAAACTGGTAAACTCACCATTGATTCTATGATTCTTTGAATTCTGGTAAAGCTGTTATTTACAAAGTCTTCAAATATGTGCCTATGGATTCTGTCCAGGTTTTATAGTTATATTCAGTGGAGGAAAGTCATGAAGCATGCTTATTCTATCTCAACTGGAACTTGAATCTCTTATTTTATTTTATTTTTAGTTATGTAAAACAGTATGTGTTTCCAAAGCCAAGACTATGAGCAGGATGAACACTTAACAAAACTATGAAGACTTAACAGATACCAAGTTTCTGTTTGTATTCACCCCCAGAGGTAACCATACTTTTAATTTTGATTATCCTTTCATTTGTAATGCTAAAAATAAGCATTTCTAACATTAAAATAAGCATTTATTTTTAACATAAAATAAACATTTATATTTGTTTTCTTCTTCTTCCACTTCTTATACAAAAGATAACATACTATAAATACTCTTCTGCAAAATGCAGAATTTTGCAGAATTATTTTCACTTAATTATGTATTATAATTACTCCATCAGTTCAGTTCAGTTCAGTTCAGTCGCTCAGTCGTGTCCGACTCTTTGCGACCCCATGAATCGCAGCACACCAGGCCTCCCTGTCCATCACCATCTCCTGGAGTTCACTCAGACTCACGTCCATCAAGTCCGTGATGCCATCCAGCCATCTCATCCTCGGTCGTCCCCTTCTCCTCCTGCCCCCAATCCCTCCCAGCATCAGAGTCTTTTCCAATGAGTCAACTCTTCGCATGAGGTGGCCAAAGTACTGGAGTTTCAGCTTCAGCATCA
>SJYX01013134.1:241892-259963 GCA_006410675.1 Oreotragus oreotragus
TGTGAGAGTTGGACTATAAAGAAAGCTGAGCACTGAAGAATTGATGCTTTTGAACTGTGGTGTTGGAGAAGACTCTTGAGAGTCCCTTGGACCTGTCTCTTATACACATCTAGATGTGTATAAGAGACAGGTCCAAGGGACTCTCAAGAGTCTTCTCCAACACCACAGTTCAAAAGCATCAATTCTTCGGCGCTCAGCTTTCTTCACAGTCCAACTCTCACATCCATACATGACCACAGGAAAAACCATAGCCTTGACTAGGCGGACCTTAGTTGGCAAAGTAATGTCTCTGCTTTTGAATATACTATCCAGGTAGGTCATAACTTTTCTTCCAAGGAGTAAGCGTCTTTTAATTTCATGGCTGCAGTCACCATCTGCAGTGATTTTGGAGCCCCCAAAAATAAAGTCTGACACTGTTTCCACTGTTTCCCCATCTATTTCCCATGAAGTGATGGGACCGGATGCCATGATCTTCGTTTTCTGAATGTTGAGCTTTAAACCAACTTTTTCGCTCTCCTCCTTCACTTTCATCAAGAGGTTTTTTAGCTCCTCCTCACTTTCTGCCATCAGGGTGGTGTCATCAGCATATCTGATAACTCCATAACAGTATATAAAGATTTTCCTTATTGTTTCTTATTGCATATCATTACACTGCATCATGGTTTAATGCATTTTTTCTAGTTTCTTACTGGTAGAAATATTCATTATTTCTGGGCTTGGTTTTTACTAATCAGTATGGACTTTAAGCCTAACTTTCTTATTCATTTTGTTTAGGAAAATGGGATATAATGAGAAGACTTCATGTGTTTTTTATAACCTCAATCATTTAGCCTTCCAGATGTAGTTTATAACCAATGCCATAAATCTTTTAGTAATAATTCTTAGATTCATTATGTGCAATATGACTAAGATACTTGAATACTGGAATTTGCTCATGGACATTGTCTTTAATCACCAGGCCCCTCTTGGTGAAAATGATTTGCAGAGAGCTTGAATTCCTTAAGCAGTTTCCCTACTGGTATTATTGGGGAGGCCAAAATCTGTCAGTTTGTCAGCACTGAAATGGTAACAGAAGATAGAAACTTTAGGAGAGAAAATAGCAGATATAATGGTGATTATTGGTAGTAGTTGCTCCACAGATTGGAGTATAGCATTATGGATATTGGACGGGAAGGCAGCTGAGGTCCAGTGAAGGAATCACTACATCTAAGAGGCAACATTCAGCAGGATGTGAGAAACCGGAAAGCCGAAGGTCTGGGATAAGCTGAAGGCAGCTCTCTGCTGCTGTAGTTCTTTGTCAAAAGTCTTTGATTCCACTCCCATGGGGATATTTCAGCTGGTGTTTAAGGGACAGTCCAACATGTGGTCTTTCCTACCTTTCCATCTCTACTTTAAATGCAAGCTGATTTGAAAAATAGGTTAATTTTTCTATTTCATCAATCTGAAGATGTGGGTCAGAAGACTGTTCCTCCATCCCATTATTTTCTAATATTAATGCTTCTACTACAGGAAATAACGGGCTTCCCTGGTGGCTCTGAGGATAATGAATCCACCTGAAGTGCAGGGATCCTGGGTTCAATCCCTGGGTCAGGAAGATCCCCTGGAGGAGGGAATGGCTACCCACTCCAGCATTCTTGCCTGAGAATTCCGTGGAGAGAGGAACCGGGCGGGCTACAGTCCATGGAGTCACAAAGAATTGGACACAGGTAAACAGCTGACAGTTTCACTTTTACGAAGGAAATAGTATAATCTGGGATTTTTAGGGGGCATGAAGTTCAGGATTTTTATATTCGGTATTTCTCTTAGGGTGATGGACAAATATGTAGGAGTAATATTTGAGCAGAAGACTCTCCAGCATAGCTTACCAAAATGATGCTATTAGACATAGTCATAGGACATTATGAGAAAGAAGAGCTATACAAAACTTGTGACTAGCACACATTTTAGGTACTTAGCAGCAGAAGTAGTTGTGGGACTTGACTCTTATAGTAACAGTAGAGATTCCACTGTCAGTTTTGGATGATTGTGATCCCTAGGTAACATAATTCTTGAGCAATGTCCATTCCTGCACACTTTAGATGTTTATAGCTTAGAACAGTTCTAACATTAAACTTGAAATATTTCCCATAAATTGTGATTTGCATTCATCATAATGTTGTAGCTTAAGACTGGAAACCTTAAACTGCTTCCCATTTTGGATGTGGAGCCTATTTTCTAGCATAAAGTAATTCAGCCAAGTCTACCTTTGGCTGAAGAAAAGAAAGTGATGCAAACTTAAGTAGCCTAAAGAAAGAGCGAAATTCCTGCTTTTGCTCTTAGAATAGCATAAATCATAGAAGGCACGTGTATATTCTTGCTTGAATAAATACTCATACTGATAGGGACAGAGTAAAGGGAAAAATTGATGATTAAACAGTTAACCCCACTAGGGAACTATAAGTAAGGAAAAAAGTATGTGAGATCCCTGTAAGTTCATGATCACTCAAGAAGGCAGGTTTGCTTAGCAACAAAAACACACAACAGAAGCACAAAGCATGCCCCCCAAAACAGTAAAACAATGGGTGGAATGAGACCCATATCCTGCCCACTGAGTTCAGTAACTTAATGATTCCTATGATACACTCTTCTGTGTTCATTAAAAACAAACACGTAAGGAAAAGGGGACATTAGACTAAAACCTGAGATGATTTACAATTTTTAGCATAAGTTACCACGTTTTTTTTCTCATTACCATTGCACCTTCACAGTCCCAGATTGATCACAACAAGGATGAGAAAACTCTCCCACCTGACATGGAGGAGGAACTGATGACGGAAGCTTGACCTCCACTCAGGACTGAGGAAGAAGGTGGTTTTCTCTCTCTCTCTCTCCGCTTTTCCTTTGATTATAAAACTGTAGTCCACTAAGTTCTTGGGGCACAGCTCCCTCCTGCCCTTTTGCTATAAGCCTCACAAGCATCCTATTCTAATAAATCACTTCTTATCTTTTACTTTGCCTCTTGTGGAATCCTTTCTGAGCTGAGACATAAAGGGAGCTCCTCAGAGCCCTCCAAGATGCAATTCAGTGGTTTCAGTACCCTTCAGATGGTGACACTGAAATGTCAGTTTGGTATTTTGCTTTTATCATGTGGATACCTGAATGTTGTTCCTTTGGAGGTCATTCTCAGTTCTTCTGTGGTAGACCCTATAATGCCATATTTGTAGTCTTAGAAGTCCAGGTCATTATGAAGTACTGAGAAATTGAGAGGTGCAAAGGTGTACAGAATCTCCAAGGTGAAGGTAGTCAACTTGAAATAACCATTAAGATATAATGATCATTGGATCACATCTTCAAGCATCTGGTGATGGTAGAGGGGGTGATGAAAGGGAATGAAATCTTATTGAACATTTGCTGTTTGATGGGTAATCTGTTAAGTGATTTTCATAAATATGTAATATTCATGATAAAACTTTAGGGGTAGGTATTACTATATTAATTTTTAAACCAGAAGGTGGAGTTCTAAAAGTCAAAATGACTTTCTTAGTGTCACACAGACCATAGGGGTAGGATAAGTGTTTGAATTTGTGTCTATCGGCTTGAGTTCCTCCCACCGTGCCTCACTGAATTCCTGACTCAGGTAGGATTAGTTTTTATAAGACTGCAAGACACGATATTTGTTCTGTATTAATCTGAGAAAAGGTTCCTGTATAAAATATTTTAAAAACCACTACAAATCAGAGTCAAAATGCAGACATCTGATAGAAAAAAAAAATGGACAAAAGATTTGAACTAAGAAGATATTCAAAGAGCCAATCAGTTCAGTTCAGTTACTCAGTCATGTCCAACTTTTTGTGACCCCATGGACTGCAGAATGCCAGGCCACCCTGTCCATTACCAATCCCTGGAGTTTACTCAAACTCATGTCCAATGAGTCGGTGATGCCATCCAACCATCTCATCCTCTGTTGTCCCCTTCTACTCCTGCCTTCAAACGTTCCCAACATCAGGGTCTTTCCCAAAGAGTCAGTTCTTCACATCAGGTGGCCAAAATATTGGAGTTTCAGCTTCAGCATCAGTCCTTCTAATGAATATTCAGGACTGATTTCCTTTAGGATGGACTGCTTGGATCTCCTTGCAGTCCAAGGGACTCTCAAGAGTCTTCTCCAACACCACAGTTCAAAAGCATCAATACTTTGGCACTCAGCTTTCTATAGTCCAACTCTCACATCCATACATGACTCCTGGAAAAACCATAGCTTTGACTAGATCGAACTTTGTTAGGAAAGTAATGTCTCTGCTTTTTAATATGCTGTCTAGGTTGGTCATAACTTTTCTTCCAAGGAGCAAGTGCCTTTTAATTTCATGGCTTCAATCACCATCTGCAGTGATTTTGGAGTCCAAGAAAATAAAGTCTGTCACTGTTTCCATTGTTTCTCCGTCTATTTACCATGAAGTGATGGGACCAGATGCCATGATTTTAGTTTTCTGAATGTTGAGTTTTAAGCCAACTTTTTCACTCTCCTTTTTTACTTTCATCAAGAGGCTTTTTAGTTTTTCTTTGGATTCTGCCATAAGGGTGGTGTCATCTGCATATCTGAGGTTATTGATATCTCTCCTGGCAATCTTGATTCCAGCCCACTGTTTCTCATGATATAATCTGCATATAAGTTAAATAAGCAGGGTGACAATATACAACCTTGGCATACTCCTTTTCTGATTTGGAACCAGTGTGTTGTTCCATGTCCAGTTCTAACTGTTGCTTCCTGACCTGCATATAGGTTTCTCAAGAGGCAGGTGAGGTGGTCTGGTATTCTCATCTCTGAGAATTTTCCACAGTTTGTTGATGTCCACACAGTCAAAGGCTTTGGCATAGTCAATAAAGCATCCTGGAATGTGAAGTCAAGTGGGCCTTAGGAAGCATCACTATGAACAAATCTAGTGGAGGTGATGAAATTCCAGTTGAACTATTTCAAATCCTAAAAGATAACGCTGTGAAAGAATTGCACTCAATATGCCAGAAAATTGGGCAAACTTAGCAGTGGCCACAGGACTGGAAAAAGTCAGTTTTCATTCCAGTCCCAAAGAAAGGCAATACCATAGAATTCTCAAACTACCAAACAATTGTACTCATCTCACATGCTAGCAAAATAATGCTCAAAATTCTCCAAGCCGGGCTTCAACAGTACATGAACTATGAACTTCCATTTGTTCAAGCTGGATTTAGAAAAGGCAGAGGAACCAGAGATCAAATTACTATCATTCATTAGATCATTGAAAAAGAAAAAGAGTTCCAGAAAAACATCTATTTCTGCTTTATTGACTACACCAAAGTCTTTGACTATGTGGGTCACAAGAAAGAGTCAAGAGAGATATGAAAAAGTGCTCAAACTCACTAGTTAACAGGAAAATGTAAAGTAAAACCAAAGTGTAATTGCAAAGGAATGAGTGAACAAAACCAGAAAATTGTCAAGAATGTAAAGCAATGGCAGTGTTTTCCCACTGTTGTTGGGAGTGTAAATTAGTGTAACCACTTTGGAAAACTGGTTGGAAATATTGCTAAAGTTTAATATATGCTTAGTTTATACCCTGGCAGTTCTACTCTTATATATCCAGTTAAGATGCATATATACAGTCACCAAAAGACAGGTTTATAGATATGAATACATCAGCACTATTAGGACCCAGAGACTAGAAAGAACTTTAAAATTTATCAACAGTTCAGTTCAGTTCAGTCGCTCAGTTGTGTCCGACTCTGACCCCATGAATCGCAGCACGCCAGGCCTCCCTGCTGCTAAGTCACTTCAGTCATGTCCGACTCTATGTGACCCCATAGACGGCAGCCCACCAGGCTCCACCATCCCTGGGATTCTCCAGGCAAGAACACTGGAGTGGGTTGCCATTTCCTTCTCCAATGCATGAAAGTGAAAAGTCAAAGTGAAGTCGCTCAGTCGTGTCCCACCCTCAGCGACCCCATGGACTGCAGCCTTCGAGGCTCCTCCATCCATGGGATTTTCCAGGCAGGAGTACTGGAGTGGGGTGCCTTTGCCTTCTCCAGCCAGGCCTCCCTGTCCATCACCAACTCCCGGAGTTCACTCAGACTCGAGTCCATCTAGTCAGTGATGCCATCCAGCCATCTCATCCTCAGTCATCCCCTTCTCCTCCTGCCCCCAATCCCTCCCAGCATCAAAGTCTTTTCCAGTGAGTCAGCTCTTTGCATGAGGTGGCCAGTTATCTACAGTAGAATGGACAAAATGTGATATATCCACACAGTGAAATAAAATAGCAATGAGAATAACTACAAAGAATAACAGGGATAAATAACCCAAATATAATTTTGAGCTATAACAGGCAGACACAAAGAGTACATGTTGAATGATTTATTTATATAAAATTTTTAGAGAGATACAAAAGTTGGAGAAGTTCTATACAGTCAGCAAAAACAAGATTGGGAGCTGACTGTGGCTCAGATCACGAACTCCTTATTGCCAAATTCAGACTTAAATTGAAGAAAGTGGGGAAAATCACTAGACCATTCAGGTATGACCTAAATCAAATACCTTTTAACTATACAGTGGAAGTGATAAGTAGTTTTAAGGGACTAGATCTGATAGGCAGAGTGCCTGATGAACTATGGATGGAGGTTCATGACATTGTACAGGAGACAGGGATCAAGACCATCCCCAAGGAAAAGAAATGCAAAAAAGCAAAATGGCTGTCTGGAGAAGCCTTACAAATAGCACTGAAAAGAAGAGAGGCGAAAAGCAAAGGAGAAAAGAAAAGATATAAGCATCTGAATGCAGAGTTCCAAAGAATAGCAAGNTATATTCTTTGCAGCCAAAGATGGAGAAGCTCTATACAGTCAACAAAAACAAGACCAGGAGCTGACTGTGGCTCAGATCATGAACTCCTTATTGCCAAATTCAGACTTAAATTGAAGAAAGTGGGGAAAATCACTAGACCATTCAGGTATGACCTAAATCAAATACCTTTTAACTATACAGTGGAAGTGATAAGTAGTTTTAAGGGACTAGATCTGATAGGCAGAGTGCCTGATGAACTATGGATGGAGGTTCATGACATTGTACAGGAGACAGGGATCAAGACCATCCCCAAGAAATGAAATGCAGAAAGGCAAAATGGTTGTCTGAGGAGGCCTTACACATAGCTATGAAAAGAAGAGAAGAAAAAAGCAAAGGAGAAAGGAAAGATATTCCCATTTGAATGCAGAGTTCCAAAGAATAGCAAGGAGAGATAAGAAAGCCTTCCTCAGTGATCAATGCAAAGAAATAGAGGAAAACAATAGAATGGGAAAGACTAGAGATCTCTTTAAGAAAATTACAGCTATTAAGGGAACATTTCATGCAAGGATGGGCTCAATAAAGGACAGAAATGGTATGGACCTAACAGAAGCAGAAGATGTTAAGACGAGTTGGAAAAAATACACAGAAGAATTATACGAAAAAGATCTTCACTACCCAGATAATCACAATGGTGTGATCACTCACATTCACCTACAGCCAGACATCATGGAATGTGGTCAAGTGGGCCTTGGAATGCATCACTACGAACAAAGCTAGTGGAGGTGGTAGAATTCCAGTTGAACTATTTCAAATACTAAAAGATGATGCTGTGAAAGTGCTGCGCTCAATATATTGTCAGCAAATTTGGAAAACTCAGCAGTGGTCGCAGGACTGGGAAAGGTCAGTTTTCATTCCAATCCTAAAGAAAGGCAATGCCAAAGAATGCTTAAACTACTGCACAATTGCACTCATCTCACATGCTAGTAAAGTAATGCTCAAAATTCTTCAAGCCAGGCTTCAGCAATACATGAACTGTGAACTTCTAGATATTCAAGCTGGATTTAGAAAAGGCAAAGGAACGAGAGATCAAATTGCTATCATTCATTCAGTTCAGTTCAGTCACTCAGTTGTGTCCGACTCTTTGAGACCCCATGAATCACAGCAGGCCAGGCCTCCCTGTCCATCACCAATTCCCAGAGTTAACTCAAGCTCATGTCCGTCAAGTGGGTGATGCCATTCAGCCATCTCACCCTCTGTCATCCCCTTCTTCTACTGCCCCCAATCCCTCCCAGCATCAGAGTCTTTTCCAGTGAGTCAACTCTTTGCATGAGGTGGCCACAGTATTGGAGTTTCAGCATCAGATCATTGAAAAAAGAAGAGAATTCCAGAAAAACATCTATTTCTGCTTTATTGACTATGCCAAAGCCTTTGACTGTATGGATCACAACAAACTGTGGAAATTCCTGAAAGAGATAGAAATACCAGACTACCTGACCTACCTCTTGAGAAACCTACATATAGATCAGGAAGCTACAGTTAGAACTGGACATGGAACAACAGACTGGTTCCAAATAGGAAAAGGATTATGTCAAGGCTGTATATTGTCACTCTGTTTATTTAACTTATATGCAGAGTACATCGTGAGAAAAGCTGGGCTGGATGAAGCACAAGCTGGAATCAAGATTTCAGGGAGAAATATCAATAACCTCAGATATGCAGATGACATCAACCTTATGGCAGAAAGTGAAGAAGAACTAAAAAGACTCTTGATGAATGGGAAAGAGGACAGTGAAAAAGCTGGCTTAAAAAAAAAAGTTGGCTTAAAGCTCAAGCTCAACATTCAGAAAACTAAGATCATGGCATCTGGTCCCATCACTTCATGGCAATATGATGGGGAAACGGAAACAGTGGCTGACTTTTTTTGGTGGGCTCCAAAATCACTGTAAATGGTGATTGCAGCCATGAAATTAAAAAAGACACTTACTCCTTGGAAGGAAAATTATGACCAACATGGACAGCATATTATAAAGCAGAGACATTACTTTGTCAAAAAAGGCCTGTCTAGTCAAGGCAAGAATACACAGAAGAACTGTACAGAAAAGATCTTCACGACCCAGATAATCATGAGGATGTGATCACTAATCTAGAGCCAGACATCTTGGAATGTGAAGTTAAGTGGGCCTTAGAAAGCATCACTAAGAACAGAGCTAGTGGAGGTGATGGAATTCCTGTTGAGCTGTTTCAAATCCTGGAAGATGATGCTGTGAAAGTGCTGCACTCAATATGCCAGCAAATTTGGAAAACTCAGCAGTGGCCACAGGACTGGAAAAGGTCAGTTTTCATTCCAATTCCAAAGAAAGGCAATGCCAAAGAATGCTCAAACTACCACACAATTGCACTCATCTCACACGCTAGTAAAGTAATGCTCAAAATTCTCCAAGCCAGGCTTCAGCAGTATGTGAACCGTGAACTCCCTGATGTTCAAGCTGGTTTTAGAACAGGCAGAGGAACCAGAGATCAAATTGCCAACATCCGCTGGATCATGGAAAAAGCAAGAGAGTTCCAGAAAAACATCTATTTCTGCTTTATTGACTATGCCAAAGCCTTTGACTGTGTGGATCACAATCAACTGTGGAAAATTCTGAAAGAGATGGGAATACCAGACCACCTAACCTGCCTCTTGAGAAATCTGTATGCAGGTCAGGAAGCAACAGTTAGAACTGGACATGGAACAACAGACTGGTTCCAAATAGGAAAAGGAGTACGTCAAGGCTGTATATTGTCTCCCTGCTTATTTAACTTATATGCAGAGTACATCATGAGAAACGCTGGACTGGAAGAAACACAAGCTGGAATCAAGATTGCCGGGAGAAATATCAATAACCTCAGATATGCTGATGACACCACCCTTATGGCAGAAAGTGAGGAGGAGCTAAAAAGCCTCTTGATGAAAGTGAAGGAGGAGAGCGAAAAAGTTGGCTTAAAGCTCAACATTCAGAAAACGAAGATCATGGCATCCGGTCCCATCACTTCATGGGAAATAGATGGGGAAACAGTGGAAACAGTGTCAGACTTTATTTTTTTGGGCTCCAAAATCACTGCAGATGGTGACTGCAGCCATGAAATTAAAAGACGCTTACTCCTTGGAAGAAAAGTTATGACCAACCTGGATAGTATATTCAAAAGCAGAGACATTACTTTGCCGACTAAGGTCCGCCTAGTCAAGGCTATGGTTTTTCCTGTGGTCATGTATGGATGTGAAAGTTGGACTGTGAAGAAAGCTGAGCGCCGAAGAATCGATGCTTTTGAACTGTGGTGTTGGAGAAGACTCTTGAGAGTCCCTTGGACTGAAAGGAGATCCAACAGGTCCATCCTAAAGGAATTCAGTTCTGGGTGTTCATTTGTTGGACTGATGTTGAAGCTAAAACTCCAGTATTTTGGCCACCTAATGTGAAGAGCTGACTCATTTGAAAAGACCTTGATGTTGGGAAAGTTTGAAGGCAGGAAGAAAAGGGGATGACAGAGGATGAGATGGTTAGGTGGCATAACCAACTCAATGGACATGAGTTTGAGTAAACTCTGGGATTTGATGATGGACAGGGAGGCCTGGCATGCTGTGGTTCATGGGGTAGCAGAGTCGGACATGACTGAGCTACTGAACTGAATTCAACTGAACAATGAATTTATCCTATTAGACATGAGTACAGTGTTTACTTTGGAAGGGGACTCAAAGAGGTTTCTGCGGTGCTGGTATTGGTTTTATCAGGGTGTTGTTTTCACTCTGTGAAAACCCATTGAGCAGTGTACTTATAATTTGAGCTATTTTTCTGAACTTTTGATATATTAAAAATAAAAGTATGCTTTGAAAGGCAGGTATATTGAAATAAACATTTACTTTAAAAAAGATTCTTAAATCTAGCCTCCCGCAGAATACATTTTTGGAAATGCTGACCTTTTGATTCTGCTATTGATATATATTTTTCAAGTCTTATTTTTTAATTGAAATAGTATAAGATGAAAGGATATTCCTGGGAAAACATTAATGGGCACTTTTATAATTAATATTCAAGCTATCATTATTTATGTATTGAAGATAACTTTAAGTGATAAATTATGGTGAAAACATTTAATGAACATTTGTAAACTGATAAAAGAAATAGATACATTTTAGTTATATGAATTTTAAAACAAGGTCAAACCGAGATTGTTTTTTTCAATTTGGAGAAATAGAAAATATAAACTTTCAATAACTTCATAAGAGATGTATAGAAAATATTCTTCAACAAATAGCCCTTTTGTGGATTTACTTATAATTAAATCTTATTTTTGTTACATCATTGAAATATGTTAATCTGCACTCATGCTAATTTATAAAATATTGTCTACCTTCCAAGTCCCTTAATATGTGTTTTACTATTTCAGAGACATTTTTGATGTCAGAGTGTGCCTGGATGTTCATGTAGATGCTTTTCCCTTACACTAATTAAATAATTAAATCACTTGCTCCAGAATGTTGAAATGCCAAATGTCCAGTTTCTCTGCTTCCACAGACTTCGTACTCTGACAACCAACAATTGCTCTATGTGTTTGACATTCAGAAATTCGAGAGAATAGGTCAGGACTGCGGCAAGTTGGTTTGCATTTTAAATAGCTAGGAGTGAAAAGAGAGCAAGGGAATGTGTCCAGTGGTAATTTCTGTTAGTTATTTTCTGCAGTTCTCTTAAGACTTTTTGTTTTTCAAGAGATATTAAATGCTAGACTGGTTGATCCTACCCTGACTTTATTTGTCTGGTAGTAATCCCTCTGGAAGATTATAAGAATCTGAAAGTCTGACTATTCAAAAATTATATATTTATAATATAGTCAAATGAGATCATTATACTTATTATCGTGGTGCCCATTTTTAAGAGAATTAGAATCGTTGATTATGACACATTTTTTGTGATAAGAGCTTTAGAATATCTCTGCTTAAATTACTTTTTATTTAGCAGATTTATAATTAGCAAATTTATTTCACATAAAAATGTAATGTTTATAGTTCTTTTTACTTAGATTTACAAGAGAAAGACTGTTTAGAAAATTTAAAATATTAATTCAATCACGAGTTTTATATTAGCCGATTATACATTAATTTTTCTCTTCGGTAATGTTTACATTATATTTTATACTCAGATTTTGTCACATGTGCTTTTTCCTCCTTACCTGTTGCAGAAAGTGCAAATGATGCGAGTAAAATGATCAAAAGGGAGAGAAGGAAGGAGAGGCAGCAAGGAGAAGTAGCAAGGTGTCAGGCAAAATTAGCACATTTAAAGATTCATTTCTGAATAACCAAGAGACAGGTCACACTGTGTGGGAATTCACACTTTTGTTGCTGTACAGACAGCTATGGAAATAAAAGATGAGGGCATTCTTATCCCTTGCCACTGACTTCCTGAGCCAGCAGCAGTAATTGATGGGGTCTGCGTCTGTGTGATGACTTCATGGAGGGCAGTGAGGATGCTGTGGAGTGATGGCAGAGTGGTGTTCATGAGCTGAAGCCATCAGAATGCTTCATGGTGCCTCCATTATGGGGTGTCATTACAACATGGAGTGGTGGGGAGGTGCCTAGGCCTTCTTGAATGGATGGGCCCCACTGGCTAAGATCCTTAATAATTTCTTAGAGCATTCAGAACTTGATCACGACTCCACTGTGAGGTGTCAGCTATGCTTATGCAAATATTTGTAACTTAGTTGAAGCCACTGTGTTACCAAATACAAGTTTGTACTGCTCGCCCCATGACAGATCAGTAAATCAAGAGACAGGTTGTTGGGGCAAGGAATAGTGACTTTATTTGGAAAACCAGCAGACTGAGAAGATGGTGAACTACTACTCTCCCAAAGAACCATCTTACCCAAGTTAGATTTCAACCTTATTTATACTAAGAGTGGGGAGGGTATGCAGACTTCTTGGTGTCAGAATCCTTTGCTCTTGAAGCTATCCACAGAGGGGTCAAGTGTTTCTGTAAACCTCCAACAAGACAAATGTATTCTATTTTGGGATTTTTATCTGTATGTGAGTGAAAAAGTATTATAAAGTGTTATACCTTTAAAAAGCCTTGAGAATGGGCTATCCTGTATATTTCAGACTATAGACAATATTCTTAAAGTAAAGGCAATATAATACAAAAGTTAAAGAGAAAGAAACAGATCTACTATGGAGTCATATTTGTTCTTCCATATTACAGTTGTGTTGTGAATACACATCTCTTTTAGAGATTATATTCAACTGTTTGCAAGCAAGCATGCAAATGAATGCTCTAAGCATTGTTATTTATTTATGAATAATTTGGGTAGACTCCATTGGAATATTATAGTCAAAATTCTGGTGCATGGAATAGGAGAAATCAGTTAAGTAATTTTTCTTAAGAAACCCTCTAATGGGAGATCCCCTTCCTAGATNATATTCAACTGTTTGCAAGCAAGCATGCAAATGAATGCTCTAAGCATTGTTATTTATTTATGAATAATTTGGGTAGACTCCATTGGAATATTATAGTCAAAATTCTGGTGCATGGAATAGGAGAAATCAGTTAAGTAATTTTTCTTAAGAAACCCTCTAATGGGAGATCCCCTTCCTAGATGAATGCTTGTCACTTTAATGTTTATCACTTTAATCTACTTGGTCATCTCAGAAGCACTTACAGAGCTTCAAGACCCTGAATCAATATGAACAATCTTTACCATAATTCTTTATGATTACTGTTTTTTTAAAAAGCTATTGTGTAAGTTTTCACACCTCAAACCTACTTTCCTTGTTTCTTTGGGATTACATTACACAACTGACAATCCGTCAGGCTAATGTACAACATTCACTGGCTCATTATCAATATTACGTCATTGCAAAAAATAGGTAAGTGTTCACACAGTTGTCCCTCAGTATCCATAGGGGATTGGCTGGAGGACCCCTTTGGATACCAAAATCCACAGATTCTCCATTCCTTTACAGAGAGAGGTATAGCATGCCTGGGTTCAACCAGCCACAGAAGGAACCACAAAATACAGTGGGGCTGACTGTGTGATGTTATATCCAGCCTTGTCTGTATTACAATTAGCCTGTAATTGATCATGGAGAGCACCATGGAACTGAAAATATGATAAATCACCTTTGGGTGTAGGAGAACATACCCATAAGGTTGGTAAGAGCTAGGATAAAATTCGACTTCTCTTTCTTTTCCTGGAAAGTTATTAACTTTCTTTAAATTTTCTGGGTTTTTTTTCCCCCAATCTAAAATAAATAAGAGTGTTGTGAAAATTAACTACTGGACAAAGCACCTGGCACCCTACAGTTTCTTAAAATACTTTTGAATACTGTCTTTTCCTCCATTCTGCTGGAAGAGCTGGTGCTGGAATCTGGGATGAGAATGAGTTATGATGCAGGTTTTGAGCCTGCAGCTTCAGAGGAGAAGGACCAGAATTTGGGTACGAGTGAAGAAGTTCTGTATTAGGGACGACATATCTCAAACAGTTGCACGTAAGATCTTCTCTGGGGGTTGCTGTTGTTGTTCTGTCGCTCAGGCATGTCCAGCTCTTTGCGACCCCATGGACTGTGGCACACCTGGCTTCCCTGTCCATCACTACTCCCAGAAACCCTCAGACTTCATGTCTGTTGAGTTAGTGATGCCGTCCAACCATCTCATCCTCTGTTATCCCCTCCTCCTGCTTTCAATCTTTCCTAGCATCAAGGTCTTTTCCAATGAGTTGGCTTTTTGCATCAGCTGGCCGAGTATTGGAGCTTCAGCTTCGGCATCAGTCCTTCTAATGAATATTCAGGACTGATTTCCTTTAGGATTGACTGGTTTGATCTCCTTGCAGTCCAAGGGACTCTCAAGAATCTTCTCCAGTACCACAGCTTGAAGGTATGAATTCTTCAGCCCTCAGTCTTTTTTATTGTTCAGGTCTCACATCTGTGNCTGATTTCCTTTAGGATTGACTGGTTTGATCTCCTTGCAGTCCAAGGGACTCTCAAGAATCTTCTCCAGTACCACAGCTTGAAGGTATGAATTCTTCAGCCCTCAGTCTTTTTTATTGTTCAGGTCTCACATCTGTGCATTACTACTGGAAAAACTATAGTTTTGACTATATATGGACCTTTGTGGGCAAAGTAATGTCTCTGCTTTTTAATACACTGTCTAGGTTTGTCATTGCTTTTCTTCCAAGAAGCAAGTGTCTTTTAATTTGTCTACTGTCCACCGTGATTTTGGAGCCCTAGAAAATAAAGACTCTGGGGGAAGCAAAGATAAAATCCCTGATGATGGAAGCCTCTCCCTGGCATTACAGTATCTCTGCAGAGTCAGGGATGGCACTACCTCTTCCCAGTTTAGAGAGCTGTGCTGAGGGGGTAACACCCGAGCCTGGGAAGTGGGAAACCCATGGGTGGGTAGAGTGAACCCTAGTACTGGATATCAAACTGATCAAGGCATAGGGTTTCCCAACAAGGATTGGTCCTGGTGAAGACAAGCCCTCCTTACGCAGCAGAGAAGTGGACGGGCCTGCAGGACACACTGTCCCAGATTCAACTGAAGGAAAATCAGGAAAACTTCAAACACACAGAGCAAATATGGTCTGGATAGAGCTTCCTATGTTAAGCACAATAGAAATAAAACAACTAACAATAAGAATAAGAACAAAAGAATTCTAACTATGGTAGACAACTAAAAACAAACATACAAAAACCTATGCTTACATTCCAAGTGGAAGAGAGAAAAATAAACTAGTATACAGAGCACAGAAAAAGACCCTAATCTAAAAGGAAACATTACCCAGAAAACACATTCCTGTTGATTCACTCTGCAGAGAAGCTTACTGAAAATATGAATTCATTAAAACCAGGCCTCAAAGATAAGATGATTAAAGAACAGAATGGGATAAAAAGAGGGTTTGCTAAAATAAGAATGTAAATTTAAAGGCAAAGCAACATTATTACAGATATAATAAATAACTTAGGATCAAAGGGAATGGAAACAAACTTAAAATTTAATGTGAGGGATGGAGTCAAGGTTTGAGATAATTACAAATAATGCAAAAGAAAATGACTAAAGGGAGTAAGCAGTCACAAAGATTTCTCAAAGAAGAGAGTGTCTTTTTGATTTCATGGTTTTCCTTCCAAAAAGGAGGAGAGTCTGTAGTCACATAATCATTTCCATCTGCTTTTCCCAAGACTGGAACAAGATGGAAAAGATGAAGGTGTGGTTCTTCACTGAAGTGACTTCTAACTGCCAAGGGATTCTAGAAATGTCTTTTTTAATGCAGTGATGAAATTGTTTTATAAATCTCCCTGGTTATATAAAGGGAAAAATAGTAATTCTGAGAATATTGCAGCCTGGAAAAATTCTCATCTTCCCCAAATTTTGGTTAACAGTGTGTAACAGGATGGTGAATGAGACTTCTGGTTTTGGAATTGTTGCTAAAAATGCAGACTGTAGAAAACTAATGAATGTTTCCATGTTCTGCAGAGGGCCATCAGTAAGCTCTGAGCATCTCTCTTTTGTATCCTAGTAAGAGATAATATGGACTAAAATACATTTTAAAGGCTCAAAGAATAAAACAAATTACATGAAATTTCATGAAATGGGTGAAGGGGGTCAAACGTTTCAGCTATAGACTGAGTAAGTCATTGGGATGAGTAAGTTCAGCATGGCAACTAGAGTTAATGATACTGTGTTGCATACTTGAAAGTTGCTGAAAGAGCAGATCTTAAAATTTTCATCACAGGAAAAACATTTTGAAACTACATGTGTTGATGCTAGCTATTGTGGTGATCATTTTGCAATACGTACACATTGAATCAATATGTTGTACACCAGAAATTAATATACTGTCATATGTACATTTAACCTTAATCTTTTAAAAAAGCAAAGCACATGAAAAGAGACAGCTAAAGGTGGTAAAGAATCCACCTGCAATGCAGGAGACATAGGTTTCATTCCTGGGTTGGGAAGGAAATTGCAACCCACCCCAGTATTCTTGCCTTGAGAATCCCATGGACAGAGGAGCCCAGTCCATGGGGTGGCAAAGAGGAGGACGTGACTGAGCGACTAACCAGTTGGCCTTACTACTCCAACTCATTCCTAGTAGAGGAATTCCTCCTCTTCCTCATTCCCAGTAGATAACAAAAGTTACGGGCTTCAAGGATACTCACTGTAGTTTTGAGTTCTTCACCAATTAAGGAGTGCCATGGCTTTTCTCTCCTCACAGCCGTCCCCTTACAAACCACGATAAACGGGTTTGAGGGGAGTACCTTACAGGGATTGGGGGTGCCTGGAAGATGCCAGCGTTGGTTTGTCTGTTCCCGTGGCAGCCTTGCAGGTCTGCTCCACAGCTGTGGAAGTCGTGGGTGGGGCAAACTGACAACAACTGCAAGGCTGAGAGCGAGCAGCAGGTGAGAAGAGCTTGCATCCATTGTTTAGGGCACAGACAGGCAGAATTTTACATAGGGAGT
The DNA here is from genome assembly GCA_006410675.1 of Oreotragus oreotragus. Lineage (NCBI taxonomy): Eukaryota > Metazoa > Chordata > Mammalia > Artiodactyla > Bovidae > Oreotragus > Oreotragus oreotragus. Next base: position 259,148 of record SJYX01013134.1, read on the forward strand.
TACCTATTGCAAAGGAACCACGTGTGCTTGATCACCAGTGATGGCGTTTGAGGCAAGGCTGGAAGCGCTGAGTCAAAACACGTGTGTCACATTAGAAGCCTAGGCGGTGGGGAGGGCTCCTCCAAGAGACACCCAGTAGAATTGGCGTGTGCTCTCCGCTATAAAGGAAGTGTTCCCACCCTTACCAGAGGGAGCGCTTTCGGCTGAGAGAGAGGGAAGACTGCGCGGTAGGTGATGTTTTTTTCTCTAAACTCTCCTTTCGGCCTCAATAAAGGAAAAGTTAAAGTCAGGAAAGAGAGGCAAGAAGGAGAAACACTAATAGCCTGGGTTAGGAGAGGGGAATGTTTATTGGGTGTGAAATTGAAGTCTTTAACTTGTGCGGGATTAGACGCTTGTAGGCCCCGTCTCAAATTTTTTTAAGAGGCAAGAAAAAAAAAAAAAAAAAAGAAAGTTGCTCAATCGTGTCCGACTCTTTGTGATTCCCATGGACAATGTAGGCCGCCAGTCTCCTCTGTCCGTGGGATTCTCCAGGCAAGAATACTGGAGTGGGTTGCCCTTCCCTTCTCCAGGGGATCTTTCTGACCCAGAAATTGAACCTGGGTCTCCTGCATTGCAGGCAGATTCTTTACCATCTGAGCTACTGGAGAAGCCTGCAGCAAGGGAAGACTGCTCTAAAAAGTGTTTACACAATATTGGTATATCCTGGCTGGGGCCCTTTTATGCATTCCTGGCCTGGGAAGTTTTGCCTTCTATCTATAGCTCTGTTGGTAGAAGTGGATGGTCTGACCCACACACCCAGTTTCTTCCTCTACCTCT
>SJYX01013134.1:260018-290196 GCA_006410675.1 Oreotragus oreotragus
TATCCATTCTCTCCCAAACTCCCCTCCCATCCAGGCTGCCACACAACCCTGAGCAGAGTTCCCTGTGCTGTACAGTATGACCTTGTTGGTTATCCATTTTAAATACAGCAGAGTGTGCATGTCAACCCCCAACTCCCTACCCATGTCCCCTCTGTGTTTCTTCCCCTGGAAACCAGAAGTTCATTCTCTAAGTCTGTGAGTCTCTTTCTGTTACGTAAATAAAATTCACTTGTATCATTTCTTTTTAGACTCTCCATTAAACGGATGTCATATGATATTTCTCCTTCTGTATGACTTATATTTTTAATGCTAGATTTTGCATGCTTGGTTACAACTTTAAATTATGTTTTATCTTCACAAAAACTCCTGAAACCATTTAAGAGCTCCTCAACAGTCAGGATAGAGTTAAGCTAACCGAACATGAAATACCTATGACTATATTTCACAGATAATATTATTCGTTTCCAGATAGATTGTCTTTGCCCCAGTACGAATGGGGCTGAGCAAAGCATTTGGACTGCAAAAAGATCTATTAGCTTGTTTATTTAGCCTGGAAGGAAAATGCTTCTAATGGGGTGTCATCTTCAAATTGACCAGATCCAAACGCTCAATTTCAAACATTTGGGATTTGAAATCTCCCCCTACAGCACCACCTTCCAACTAACAGTAAATCAATCAGTGCAGAGAGCATCTGTGCAGAACAGCACTGGAGGCCATGCTTCAACCCTGCAGGACCTCCCCACTAGAGAAGATGCTGGAACCCAAGGGGGCCCAGTCAGTGCCATGCTCTTCCCCTTGGTCCACAGCCTACTGAAAAATAAGACAAGTTTACAGGATAAATGGGAGTCCAAACTGCCATCCGAGTTGGAAGAAACAGTTTAGTGTGAGCACTAGCTAGGCTTAAACTCTCTCTGCCATCCAACTGCAGCCCTAGGAACAGAGTTGAGATGTAGAGCAAAACATGTACACAAGTCACAGTTTTCCCTCCTCCAGAGTAGAGAGGCAAGGGGAAAGAAACCCTGAATGCCTTTCATCTAAGACTATTGATAGGTTAGCTCCTGCAGCTAAGTCACTTCAGTCGTGTCTGACTCTGTGTGACCCCATAGACGGCAGCCCACCAGGCGCCCGCCCCCCCTATCCCTGGGATTCTCCAGGCAAGAACACTGGAGTGGGTTGCCATTTCCTTCTCCAATGCATGAAAGTGAAAAGTGAAAGTGAAGTCGCTCAGTCATGTCCGACTCTTTGCGACCCCATGGACTGCAGCCTACCAGGCTCCTCCGCCCATGAGATTTTCCAGGCAAGAGTACTGGAGTGGGGTGCCAGTGCCTTCTCTGAGGTTAGCTCCTAACAACTGATCAATATTGATCAATTCCTACCAGCCCAATAATTCATTTACCCCTGACTGGAGAGAATAAGGTGTGGAGTAAAAGACCTGGCATGTTTAGGGGAAATTTCTCCTCCAAGAAACCAGAAAAGTGAAGCCGTATCTATTGTCACAATTTTTAAGACCCAATATACCATGTTTCTCTGTCCCATAAGGTGGCTCCCTCCATTCTACAGCACGCATAGGCTCTACTGGGAAAACTCAGAAGACCAAGATCTAAAAGGAAAGGACCCCAGTCCTCCACCCTACCGTCATCCCCACAGAGAAGTGACTGAGGACCGGGTGCTTTGATGCAACTGCAACACCCACTCATGTTCCAGGGAAAGGACCCCCACCCCACTGTGACTTCTCTTCTTAGAGAGAAAACACTAGAACAACCTTATGGGGTGCCAGCTATTCATAGGCATTGTCTGGGGAAAGCAAGCTGCCCCTCACCTGGAGACCATGTCTACAGGTACAGCCCCTGCTGACAAAAGGGAGACGACCAGTCCTGTGGGATACTAATTTCGGGTGTAGCCTCTCGTGCCGCTCACTGTCCAAACTACCTAAAGTGAGTTCACAGGGTCGTTGTTTAAGAATTCCACTTGTGAAGATTCACAAGTTGATACTAGGATGAGAAACAGTAGGAGAGTTGGTTCACAATGAGTATCGACTGGAATCTGCTCTATAAGAATGAAAGGAATTTACTATATTAAAATGAAGACAAAAATGAGACTATTGAAACAGAGTTCCACTTGTCACATCACAATTTCCCTTATTAAAGAATAAGTCAAATAAGTTTCCAAGTCTTCTTGCTCTAATTTCCAGGTATTCTGAAACAGAGTTGAGCTCACAAGGACATTTAAAATATACTCGATGGAACAGCAATTAATAGGAATACTTACTTCTCTAATAACTACAGGAAGGAAAGATGATGCCTTCATATCAATAAAAACTCATGCCCACATTTTTACATTGATGCGTAAGTAATTGTTCTACGCACATGAAGAAACTTAACATTAGTGAACTGGTAGATTCAGCTCAACTCTAACTGAATCAGTTGACAATTTACTGAGGGAAAATGAGATAGTACTGAAAGGAAAGAAGGCAAATTTAAAATGGGAGATCTTGACCCTCCTTTCATTACAACCGCTTCTTTAATGGAATGATTAAAAAAAATTGGCACCTCTTCAAATAAAGCTCTAATATGTGGTCTAATAGAGATGTGTTTCAAAAAAAAAATCTATGATACTAGGAGAGAAATTACTCATTAACGAATGGTGGACACTCCTCGTTGGCTAACAATGAATTTTCATCATTACTCCTCGGTGGAAATAATTTTAATAGTATAATAACCTCTTCAATTAATTAATTCCACAATCATTTATCACAGTGTAACAGCTGCCAAAGCAAGCTAACAGTTTAGTAAAATGTAGTGCTCACTCATTTTCACACAGCAGTGAGAGGCTTAAGACTGTTAAAAAATCATAGTAACACCATTCATACTTCCTTTCAATTAGCTCCATTCAGTTGTGCAAACCAGAAACACAGAGCAGGGTTGTCCACAAATGTCAGTTCCAAAGACAGAAATCTGAAGCAACTTCTGAAGTCACTCCACCACCCTTGATAGATTTTCTCTTTGAACTGACATTTGTGGACAACCCTGCTCTGTGTTTCTGGTTTGCACAACTGAATGGAGCTAATTGAAAGGAAGTATGAATGGTGTTACTATGATTTTTTAACAGTCTTAAGCCTCTCACTGCTGTGTGAAAATGAGTGAGCACTACATTTTACTAAACTGTTAGCTTGCTTTGGCAGCTGTTACACTGTGATAAATGATTGTGGAATTAATTAATTGAAGAGGTTATTATACTATTAAAATTATTTCCACCGAGGAGTAATGATGAAAATTCATTGTTAGCCAACGAGGAGTGTCCACCATTCGTTAATGAGTAATTTCTCTCCTAGTATCATAGATTTTTTTTTTGAAACACATCCCTATTAGACCACATATTAGAGCTTTATTTGAAGAGGTGCCAATTTTTTTTAATCATTCCATTAAAGAAGCGGTTGTAATGAAAGGAGGGTCAAGATCTCCCATTTTAAATTTGCCTTCTTTCCTTTCAGTACTATCTCATTTTCCCTCAGTAAATTGTCAACTGATTCAGTTAGAGTTGAGCTGAATCTACCAGTTCACTAATGTTAAGTTTCTTCATGTGCGTAGAACAATTACTTACGCATCAATGTAAAAATGTGGGCATGAGTTTTTATTGATATGAAGGCATCATCTTTCCTTCCTGTAGTTATTAGAGAAGTAAGTATTCCTATTAATTGCTGTTCCATCGAGTATATTTTAAATGTCCTTGTGAGCTCAACTCTGTTTCAGAATACCTGGAAATTATAGCAAGAAGACTTGGAAACTTATTTGACTTATTCTTTAATAAGGGAAATTGTGATGTGACAAGTGGAACTCTGTTTCAATAGTCTCATTTTTGTCTTCATTTTAATATAGTAAATTCCTTTCATTCTTATAGAGCAGATTCCAGTCGATACTCATTGTGAACCAACTCTCCTACTGTTTCTCATCCTAGTATCAACTTGTGAATCTTCACAAGTGGAATTCTTAAACAACGACCCTGTGAACTCACTTTAGGTAGTTTGGACAGTGAGCGGCACGAGGGGCTACACCCGAAATTAGTATCCCACAGGACTGGTCGTCTCCCTTTTGTCAGCAGGGGCTGTACCTGTAGACATGGTCTCCAGGTGGGGGGCAGCTTGCTTTCCCCAGACAATGCCTATGAATAGCTGGCACCCCATAAGGTTGTTCTAGTGTTTTCTCTCTAAGAAGAGAAGTCACAGTGGGGTGGGGGTCCTTTCCCTGGAACATGAGTGGGTGTTGCAGTTGCATCAAAGCACCCGGTCCTCAGTCACTTCTCTGTGGGGATGACGGTAGGGTGGAGGACTGGGGTCCTTTCCTTTTAGATCTTGGTCTTCTGAGTTTCCCCAGTAGAGCCTATGTGTGCTGTAGAATGGAGGGAGCCACCTTATGGGACAGAGAAACATGGTATATTGGGTCTTAAAAATTGTGACAATAGATACGGCTTCACTTTTCTGGTTTCTTGGAGGAGAAATTTCCCCTAAACATGCCAGGTCTTTTACTCCACACCTTATTCTCTCCAGTCAGGGGTAAATGAATTATTGGGCTGGTAGGAATTGATCAATATTGATCAGTTGTTAGGAGCTAACCTCAGAGAAGGCACTGGCACCCCACTCCAGTACTCTTGCCTGGAAAATCTCATGGGCGGAGGAGCCTGGTAGGCTGCAGTCCATGGGGTCGCAAAGAGTCGGACATGACTGAGCGACTTCACTTTCACTTGTCACTTTCATGCATTGGAGAAGGAAATGGCAACCCACTCCAGTGTTCTTGCCTGGAGAATCCCAGGGATAGGGGGGGCGGGCGCCTGGTGGGCTGCCGTCTATGGGGTCACACAGAGTCAGACACGACTGAAGTGACTTAGCTGCAGGAGCTAACCTATCAATAGTCTTAGATGAAAGGCATTCAGGGTTTCTTTCCCCTTGCCTCTCTACTCTGGAGGAGGGAAAACTGTGACTTGTGTACATGTTTTGCTCTACATCTCAACTCTGTTCCTAGGGCTGCAGTTGGATGGCAGAGAGAGTTTAAGCCTAGCTAGTGCTCACACTAAACTGTTTCTTCCAACTCGGATGGCAGTTTGGACTCCCATTTATCCTGTAAACTTGTCTTATTTTTCAGTAGGCTGTGGACCAAGGGGAAGAGCATGGCACTGACTGGGCCCCCTTGGGTTCCAGCATCTTCTCTAGTGGGGAGGTCCTGCAGGGTTGAAGCATGGCCTCCAGTGCTGTTCTGCACAGATGCTCTCTGCACTGATTGATTTACTGTTAGTTGGAAGGTGGTGCTGTAGGGGGAGATTTCAAATCCCAAATGTTTGAAATTGAGCGTTTGGATCTGGTCAATTTGAAGATGACACCCCATTAGAAGCATTTTCCTTCCAGGCTAAATAAACAAGCTAATAGATCTTTTTGCAGTCCAAATGCTTTGCTCAGCCCCATTCGTACTGGGGCAAAGACAATCTATCTGGAAACGAATAATATTATCTGTGAAATATAGTCATAGGTATTTCATGTTCGGTTAGCTTAACTCTATCCTGACTGTTGAGGAGCTCTTAAATGGTTTCAGGAGTTTTTGTGAAGATAAAACATAATTTAAAGTTGTAACCAAGCATGCAAAATCTAGCATTAAAAATGTAAGTCATACAGAAGGAGAAATATCATATGACATCCGTTTAATGGAGAGTCTAAAAAGAAATGATACAAGTGAATTTTATTTACGTAACAGAAAGAGACTCACAGACTTAGAGAATGAACTTCTGGTTTCCAGGGGAAGAAACACAGAGGGGACATGGGTAGGGAGTTGGGGGTTGACATGCACACTCTGCTGTATTTAAAATGGATAACCAACAAGGTCATACTGTACAGCACAGGGAACTCTGCTCAGGGTTGTGTGGCAGCCTGGATGGGAGGGGAGTTTGGGAGAGAATGGATATATGTATATGTATGGCTGAGTCCCTTTGCTGTTCACCTGAAACTATCACAGCTTTGTTAATCATCTGTACTCCAATATGAAATAAAAAGTTTAAAAAAGTCTAAGCTGAAATTCTATTAAACTCTAAACATGCCATGAATAAATGACTTAATGACCAAGTTGGTTCGTTGGGCAGAGAATTCAGATAGAAGAATCTTCATAGTTTCCTAAAAGATAGATTCTATTTAAGATGATTTGATATTAGTAACAGATAGCTGCTTCAGATAGAAATTCCTTGTGAGGCTAGTTCTGTGTAGTCCGGACACAACTTCTTTGTGCATTGTCAGGCCTTAGTGGATAACTATCTGTTTGACTATATTCTGAGATTTAAAAGATGTGTTTTGAAACTTCTGTTTTAAAAATGAGCGAAGGGTGTGTGTGTGTGTGTCTGTGTCTGTCTGTCTGTCTCTTGGTGACCCAGAGTTCTCACTGAGTTCATTTTACTGAAATGCTTTTCATGCAAAAATAAAATCTTTTTATGACAAACTGATGCTTTTCCTAGTAGGTGAGTTTGTTATTATATTTGAATACACTGCTAGAAATCATATTGCCTGTCTATAGGAAATGTGGATAGATTAAATTTGTCTAGGCTCTCTGTAGAGGATTAAACAAATCTGAGAAAGTGATATGAGAACAGTAAGGAGAAAGAATATCTCTCTCTCCTTTTCTCATTTCAGTGTCCTAGGAATTTAGTTAAGCCTTAAGACTTCTCAAGTTTGCATTACACATGATTATTTATGCCGTTTCTTTCATTTTACCTTTATTCTTCTTTGATATTCTCATTTCTTTTCTTCCTAAATATCAGCAGTTTTTATCCATAGCTTTATTGTGTCACATTACATTTTTCTAGACTGTGACTCCTTAAAGGAATTAGAATGTGATTGTTGTATTCATTGAACAATGCCTACACAGCATAGTACCCAATAATTATTTATTAGCTAAATAAATGTGCTATTAGTATGTGAATAGGTAATTTGTTATACAGAAACCTTCTTTGTATTCTGCTTTATAATTTTATATTACAGAAGACTATTTTGCATATATTCTAAAGCAGAAACAGCATCATCCTGATATTCTTTCCTCTTCAGCAAAATAGATTTAATTGCAAGATATGCTTCACTGCAAAGTCCAGTGATGATTCACTGATTTTCATTATTCCACTGACACCTCACTGTACTTCATTGCTCATGCCATCATCACTAATGAAGAAATATGCTCAAACAGTGGGATGGACCATGTGATTTATCTAGTCAGCCTAACTGGTGACTGTTGAAAGAAAAGTAATTAGCTATTTCCTGGAAGTTTAGTAGAATTATTTTTTCCCCTTTTTACCTGGGTGTAAAATATCAATACATCTACTTATAGTACTTTTAAAGGTTCTGGATAAGTGTTTTCTATAAGGAATATAATTTGCATGTCTTAGAAATGACTCAGCCTCATATTTATAGGATTCAAATATATCTGACAGAAATGTGGTTTATTATTTCTGAGAGGATAGAACTTCAGAGCATGGACAATGACCTAGAGATGCCATCTGAGTGTATACAAATGTCCAACATGGAAAGAAGGGGACACAACTATATCCACATGACACGTTCCACCTTTGTTAAGCATCGTCTAGCAGTTGGGTCTTTGCCATATAACCTTCTTTGAAAATTGTCTTACAGAATTTCATTCCTGTAACTTGTGCATGAGAAGCCTCAATGATGTGAGAAAGGCTAAGGGGTATGTCTGCTCTTTGAGTTAAGAGCAAGCTTGTTTACAAAGTTTTCAAATATGTAATTATCAAAAGTGATGGACTTCTGTTGTGTTGAATCTTTTCTGTGCCTCCTCATGAACACATCCAGGAGTATTACTTCCTGGTTTAGGGAAGGTATAATTTCACTGTGGGAAGAAACATTTTGACATTCTAATAAATCCTATTATTAGAAAATTGACATTTTGGTTTATAAATAAACTTGGGGTTTCCAAGGATATGATTTAACTGAAAAATACTGTATTTGAGCTTCTGTCAGGAAGACATGTTGAGAAAACACCAGGTACATAAAGTTCCAGTGTTTCCTCATTAAGTACATTTTATTATCACCGTGTTGTGCTCTGACCTGCCTGTAAGTATTTATGCTCATTCCCAAGGCCTGAAAAGTACGTGGGCTGCCGCTGGGCCAAGAGCCTTTGAGTCTTAAGATGCCTCTCTGGACTGTGCGTAGCAAGATAGGTCATACATAGTCACGCAGAAATGCTGAGTAGTTTCCTTTTATGTATGTACAGTTTGGGGCATTGCTATTCTTTGCCTGGAGTTTATAACTCTGCTGTATCAAGATAATCTTTCAGTTAAGGGATATTTGGAAGCTTTTTATTTTAAAAATCTTGGTCACTGTAATCAATAATTTAAAGAATTTAGTAGTGAAATTTCTTTAAAAATACATGATATTTTTCAGTGTGAAATTTACATTCCATTTGTGGAAGGGCTGTTTTCCAGTAAATATAGTCGATAAATTTATCTCTGAAGGCACAGATGTGTGCATAAGAGCCTTGAAACATCTGGTGAAGTGGTTTCTTTGAGAAAAGCCAAAATATAGTGCTTTGAGGCTAGTCAACTATAAGAAATCTCCTTTTGATATGAAATTAAAATATTTTTATTACAGGGAAAAAACACTCTTTCAAATTTTGTTTGAGTACCCAGTATCTCTTTAAAAAACACTTTTTGCAAATTAAAAAAATAACTGAAACATACTGTTATCCGTTTTATCAAAAACTCTACGAAAATATTAGGGATTATGTATAATCTAAACTAATAAACATGACAGATTAAATGTTAACCCAGAAGACTCTCTTATATTTCACAAGATTAGAGACAAAATATGAGGCTTTAAAAAATTGATAAAGTCATGTAAAGAAAAATTTAAAAATAGTCATTAATATTACATAGTAAATATGAATTTTGTCAACATATGTTAAGTATATACATATTTAATAAATAGCTGCTAGTATCTAAAATAGCTCCCTTCAAATTTTCTAAACATAAACTCTTCAGGGGCAGAATTAAATTATGCATAAGTGAGTTTTTGTGCCAGCAAGTGAACTCTGAAGCAAAAAGTCCTCTTTGCTCCTTCCTCTTTTTCTCTTGTTCCTTCTGCCCTTTCTTCTGCCTTTTCCCTTTCCCATTTTTTCCTTCCTCCTCTCCTGTTTTCTCTTTCCCCTTTCCCCCTCACATTTGGTATCAGTGATTATCAGTTTTTGTGCCAGCAAGTGAACTCTGAAGCAAAAAGTCCTCTTTGCTCCTTCCTCTTTTTCTCTTGTTCCTTCTGCCCTTTCTTCTGCCTTTTCCCTTTCCCATTTTTTCCTTCCTCCTCTCCTGTTTTCTCTTTCCCCCTCACATTTGGTATCAGTGATTATTCACTGGGGATACAGAGGTGAAAAGATAATGTTTCTGTCTTTCTGGAACTCGTGATTCAGTGAGAAAGTGCTAATCAGGCATCCATTAATCAATGTGATAAGTGACTTAATAGTACATGGAAATCATGGAGAAGAGACAGTGAAGAGTGAAGAGTGTTCTCATATTTAGGTCAACACAATCTGAAGCTATAATACTTTGAAAGAAGGGAGTGTTCTTGTTAAGGGTGTGGGGAGGAAGATAGAGGATTTGAGAAAAGGGGGCATCATATGTAAAAATTTGGAAGTGTGAGATAATGTAACTTCAAGCCCTTCTCTTGGGTTTCAAATACAGATAGCGGAGTTTGGGAGACTAGTCTGAGTAGGTAGGCATGGATTATATTTTAAAGGTCTTTTGTTTAGAAAGGGATTTATACTTTATTGTACAGAGGTCAGCGTACTTTGCCTGCAATAAGCCAGGTAGCACGTATTTTTGGTTTTGTGGGCCATTTAGTCTCTACAACAGGGACAACTTGTCTTTGTAATGATAAAACAGCATGGGCGATATGTGAATGAACAGGGATGCATTCTAAAAACCTTACGGATGCTGAAATTTGAAATTTAAATAACTTCTGCATGTCATGAAATTTCTTTTTTTCAAACATGAAAAATGTAAAAACTATTCTCAGCTCACAGATTGTACAAATTGGACTCTAGTTCAGATCTGACCCACAGGCTGTAGTATGCTGACCCCTCCTACAGGAGATGATGACATTTACTGAAGAATTTCATTTGGGATGGATGTATGATCCTATTGGTAAACTGGAAAGTTTTCTCCAGTATGGCAGTTTAAAGCCAGACTCTGAGGAATCATACGGGAAGTTGCTTTGTGTAGAATGGGTCCCAAGAGCTAGTAATCTTAGGAAGTACTCCAATTTGTTTCTTTTTCTTAAGAGATTCACAAAGCACATTAGTGTGTTAAAGACACTGATAAGGGGTACAGAGAACAGCTTGTTTAATGTTGTTAACTTGATGTCTACTACCCTTATGGAAACTCTTTTGGAATGTGACTTAGGACATGTTATTTTAATGGAAATTAATAGAGAAGTGAAGTGAAGATCATTAGGAGCAATGAGGCAGAAATTCATTGCAAAATTTCCTGAGAAAATGTTGAGGGAACAAAGCAGGGAGTAATGGCAGAATATACAAACTTCATTATTATCAAAGAAACACAAAATCTAGATGAGAAAAGGGGAACAAACAAATATTTTTGTATAAAAATGGGAAAAAAATAAACACATAGTCTTTGCATATATGTGTGTGGCTTCTTATACACAATATATAAAAATAGCACATTTAGAAAATAAAAACTAATGAGTAAAGGAATAATTGAGGACTTAAGTTGAGCTCCTGGTTTTTATTTATCTACCAAGTGCAATGGGGTAGAGCCTGTAGTGCTCAAATGGACAAAGGAAGATGACTGAGGATCACCTCAAAAACATTCCAACATACAAAAAAGAAACTGAAAGATGGTTAAAAAAAAAAAAGATTACTTTCTAAGACTGTCAGTCAGAGTTCTTGGTTGCTAATAATAAAAATTGGATAATTTAGGTTGAAACTATAAATGTATTAGCTCACAGATTCAATACAAAGGTAGAGAGACTGGCTTAGTAAACAGGCAGTGGGAGCAAACAGCAGAAGCCACAGTCTGGGTTGCCTCGCGGGACTGATTTCTAAACTTGTCTGGTGTCTTCACATTCTTCTCCCAAGACCCAAAGTCTTGAGGAAGAATGTCCGATACCTGAGTAGCTAGCCTGCTTGCCATGCTTTTGTTCTGTATCCCAGGGCTAGGATGCTACCTCCTTCCTTAAGCTCTCATGTTAGAGGCGGGATACTCTATCCCGCCAGTTGCATAACCAACTGAGAATAGATCCACAGATAGGCAAGGTGTCTGTGTTGCCTCTCCCTAGACGACAAACATCTCCCTCAAAACGAAGAAAGGGAACTATTTGTGAACATATCTGAAATGTGAAGTATATCATTCTCATTATTATACAGACTAACTGTACTAGCTGGGTCACAGCACTTATTTAGAGGATAAGTAAGCTAATATAAAAAATTAAATATCCAAATACAAATGTGACTTAGTAAAACTTGAGCCTTTGGGACACAGTAGAATTAAAACAGGTTGGTTTTAATGAATAGGGTTCAGTGATTTTCTCAAATATCAGAGAATCAAAGAGTAACTATCTAAAATCTAGTTATTTCAACAAAATTTCCTGAAAGAACCTAAGAATTAAGATTAAACTAAGTGCTATATAATTTTCTGTGGATTAAAAAATCTAATGACATATAACAAACATCATTGTATTCTAGGAATTCAGGAACTTTGACAAAATGTTGATGTTACTGAGATATTTTGAAACTATTTGTGTACCTTCATTTAGTTCTGATATTCTTTAACACTAATGTAGTTTCACCCTGTTTACTGTAAGTTGGAAGTTAATATCATCATTGCTTGTTGAGTGTTTCTTCTGGGATTTTGGAAGAAAATTTGAGTACAAACTACCAAAATTAGTAAAAAAAAAAAAAAAAAAAAAAGGTATCTGCAAATGAAGATGTTATAGGTGACTGAGCTATCTTCCTAGGATATTTATTTCAAGATATAATAACTAAAGATTCAAAACTTAGTAATTTGTTGCCCTTAACTTTGGCAATAACTGTTAGTCTCTATTTGTTTCCAAACAAAATTACAGCGGGGAGTGGGTAAGTTAAACCTTGTAGTAGAAATAAAGACAGAATTGTTTCAGAGAAGTGTATGGACGTGCTTGAAATCTTTGCCCACTTAACCCTGGCGTGAAAGTGAAAGTTGCTCGGTTGTGTCTGACTCTTTGAGAGCCCATGGACTTTACAGTCTGTGGAATTCTCCAGGCTAGAATACTGGAGTCGATAGCCTTTCCCCTTTCCAACGGATCTTTCCAACCCAGGGATTGAACCCAGGTCTCCCGCACTGCGGGCCAATTCTTTACCAGCTGAGCCACAAGGGAAGCCCAAGAATACTGGAGTGGGTAGCCTATCCCTTCTCTAGCAGATCTTCCCAACCCAGGAATCGAACCAGGTCTTCTGCATTGCAGGCCGATTTCTTTACCAACTGAGCTATCAGGGAAGCAGGTTAGTAATATGTGAAATGGCTAATGTAGCATCTGCAAGCTTAGCTGCACTCCAGTGCCGGCACCACTATCCTGGTTCATCAGCCTCTGGTGAACATGCACATCTGTTCCCCACCTCATCTCTAATGCACAGCTGTTTAGTAGTTTAATATCTAGATACTCTGTGGAACAGAACTTAGAAGTAATTTTCATGAGGGTACATTGATATGCCTGTTTACTTTTAAGATACATTACAGCCAACTACTTGTCATGCTAACTCATTAGCTGATTTGCTACAGCAGTGAAAAGAGCGCAGGTTGATCAAACTTCTGAAGGGGTTTCAAGCTATCCTCTAACAGATGAGCTAAAGAAAGACTATAGAAATTTGTAAAAAATGTATTCTAATGAAGACATATTCACATTATTTATATAGATAATGATAGTTTTAGAGACAGTAAGTTTATTTCTAGGTTTAAGATTTCTTTATTGGTTTTTAAAAAGATTTTTAAAACTGGAAGACAATTGCCTTGCAATGTTGTGCTGGTTTCTGCCACACAAGAGTGTGAATCGGCCATAAGTAAAGGTTTGTGCCCTCCCTCTTGAACCTCTCTTCCACCCCATCCCACCCATCTAGGTTGTCAGAGCACTGGGTGCATTGAGCTCCCTGTGTTACACAGCAGCTTCCCACTAGCCATCTATTTTACACATGGTAATGTATGTTTCAGTGGTGCCATCTCAATTCATCCATCCTTCTTCCCCTGCTGTGTCCACAAGTCTGTTTTCTGTTTGTGTGTCTATTCCTGCCCTGCAAATAGGTTCATAGGTACCCTTTTCTAGATTCCATACACATGTGTTAATATAGAATATTTGTTTTCTTCTATTTATCTCACTCTGTATTAGAGTTACATTTTAAGTCACATGAACATTTATCAAGCATCCAGTATTTGCAGAGCATGCTTCTGAGTATAAATGGAAGATCAATGAGAATTAGTAGATAGAGACCTTGTTTTTACTGTTGCCCCACTTTTGGTTGCATTTTCACCTAGTATAATCCTTGGATTTCCCTTTTCCCACCATGCTTGCTCCCCTCTGCTATTCTACTGCCGTTTCTTGTGCTTTAGAGAAACAGGAAGGAAGTCATACAAAAAATTAGTAAGGGAGAAATGAAAAACACTCCAGGATTTTTCAAAGGCCTTACAGATCCATTAGAAAAGAGTAACTAGAAATCTTATTGAAAGACTACTCTTTATTTTCGTTTGAGTGAGAGGACTAATTCCTATTCCCTTTCCTCTTATGGTCAGTACCACTGGGGATCCAGGGAGGGAGAGGAGATGAGCTTTGCTTGTAACACAGAATTAAGCAAATTAGTAAGGGGTCCATTTTCATTAAGGGGACAGTTTTCCTTTGTGAGGACTCCTAGACTGTGTGCCTTTATTCCTATGCTTCACACAGAATTAATAGTTTTGAGAAGTTGCTCATATGATCTTCCTGGCAGATTATATTAGTACCTTTGCCTTCTTCAATGCACTTGACTCCAAGTAGCTTTGTCTGGACTCGAAAATTGAATATACATTTTTAGGATTGAGATTCAGTAAGAAAATGCAAATTAAAAGCATGCTATGTCTTTAAAAAATGTACTTTGAGTTTTGAACCCATTCTAGGAGGAGTAGTACCATACCAGTTTTTGCTGTATCAGAGGCACTGGAGGGAATATAGTTTTGCTATAGTCCAATAGTGAGATGAACGGCACTCCTGCAGGCATGTTTTTCAAATGCTCATCAAGCAAAAATGTGATGTTTATAGATAATGATCACGGGTTCAATCCCTAGGTTGGGAAGATCCCCTGGAGAAGGAAATGGCAACCTACTCCAGTATTCTTGCTTGGAAAATCCCATGGACAGAGGAGTCTGGTGTGCTACACACCAGAGGGTCACAAAGAGTCAGACATGACTGAATGATTGAGCTCATACGCATAGCTAATAACAGGTCTGGAAAGTTCTTTAAAGATGGCATCTATTAATATATAAATTAAAACTGTATCATTTCATTACATAAAAAGACAAAGTGTTTTCACAACATTAGATATTATACTTAAAGCAGTCTGACTCAGTATATTGGTAAGATGCATACAGTACACTCTGGCCAACATTGGGCAGGGCACCACTGAGAGATGGGCTGACACTGTCCAGATGAATGATGATCCTCTGGCCTCACATATATGCAACCTCATGTTGTGCTCTGGGGTAATTTATATTTTTAAGAATGTTTTGTGCCTCCCAGAGCAGTGTGGGGAGGTCAGTCTAGAAGATTCTCAAATTTAATGCAGTGCCAATTCACTGATTTTTCTGCTCCTTCTTGAAAAAAGGATGAACGATTCTAAGTGATGTTGACTTTGGTTATTATGTAATTATTTGGAATGAATTACTTAACTGTATAAATAAAATAAATGGCCACTTCTATTGTGTAAATCACATTGTTACTATTACTTTGGTTCACTAAGGCAGAAATTAGAATACTTGCACTCAAATGACCCATACTTCAGCCCTAACTATTCTTAGTCTGGGTAACTTGACTTTTTCTGAAAAGAGATGGACTATGAATAATTACTGTTTCCTGTGTGCTTGGAAAATTACTAATACAAATTCTTCAAAAGTGAGTTTTATCATTTACAAAGTGGGAATGACAATAACATCCTACCTCCTGGAATTTGTGATGAGAACGTCATGAAGTAACAAATGTTCTGCAAACTATAAGTAAAACTAAAGTACAAACTGTATGGTGGGTGGTCCTCATATCTTTGCCTTTGTTGGGTTCTTCAAGAAACAGATGCCGAGGTAGTAATTTGTGAGCAGTGCTTTTGACAACAGGTTCTATGAGAGAAGGAAAAGGCAAGGATTGAGAGGAGGAAGAAACTGAACAATGATACAGTTGCAGACAAGGCTTTAGCCAGCTGTAAGGGGGCACTGATTTCTTTCAGGTCCCGAAATGAGGCAAGGGGGCCACACTTCTGAACCTCTGAATCAATAATATGGTTAGATGTGGGCTGCCCTTGGATGAAACAATTCCTGTAGGTGGGTAGATGAGAATTCCTAGGGAAGGACTCATCTGTGGACCCTCCATGGGAAAGACCACCAGTTGCTGGGGAAATGAGGGACTGGGTCCTGCAGAGAGTATCTTGGTGGTGTGCCGTAGCATCCATCCTGGTGCACCACTCAAATTCCATCTGATCCATATCATAAGTTCCTCCATTGAAGAAGAGCTTCTCCAGAATTCTCATTGGTCTATTTTACTGGGGAGAAGTTGACAAAAGGAACTTCAGAGATGTACTATGTAGCCTCAGCTACTGCAGCTGGTCTCAGGACTTTGCAAACAGACAAAACAAAGCAACCCCCCCAAAATCCTACCACACCCAAATCATCCTTTTCCACTAGTCATTCTAGACTCTTTGGTATCTTCAGCTAACACCTCTACTGGCCAGTTGGTTTACACTGTAAAGTTACCCAGTCCATTGTTGGGGATTGTTTTCTCAGAGTGCTTTCTTCACTTGTCCATTTACTGTCAAAATTGGGCAAGAGAGTCCTGACAGGCATTCCAGTGGATTGGTGCATACCAAATGTGTTCTCTGCTTCTATTCTGCAACTACCCTTTATGATCAGAATAACCTATCCCACCAGGATGGTGACTCCTTTCCTTGCCTCTTGGTCTTTGGCACAAGAAACCCCAAAGACTGGGCAGAATGTGCGGCTTAAAATTTAAAGAACTCATGTTCTATGCCCTGGTGGAAGCAAGATGTATAAATCTGCAGAATCTGAAGTCGTAGCACAGGAAGCGCACTTATTTCCTACAGTAAGTCCCCAGGAATGACGGTAAGTGGATCACGTCTGCTTTTATCCATTGTTTCCCTGACCCGTGTTTTCTAAGAGCTGGGCACTCAGCACCGTTGTTGTTGTTCAGTTGCTAAGTCATGTCCGACTCTTCATGACCCCATGGGGTGTGATGGGACTGGGTGCTATGATCTTAATTTTTTGAGTGGTGAGTTTAAGCCAGCTTTTTCACAGCACCATGCTGCTGCTGCTGTTAAGTCACTTCAGTCCTGTCCGACTCTGTGCGACCCCATAGACGGCAGCCCACTAGGCTCCCCCATCCCTGGGATTCTCCAGGCAAGAGCACTGGAGTGGGTTGCCATTTCCTTCTCCAATGCATGAAAGTGAAAAGTGAAAGTGAAGTTGCTCAGTAATGCCGAACTCTTAGCGACCCCATGGACTGCAACCTACCAGGCTCCTCTGTCCATGGGATTTTCCAGGCAAGAGTACCGGAGTGGGTTGCCATNGGGATTCTCCAGGCAAGAGCACTGGAGTGGGTTGCCATTTCCTTCTCCAATGCATGAAAGTGAAAAGTGAAAGTGAAGTTGCTCAGTAATGCCGAACTCTTAGCGACCCCATGGACTGCAACCTACCAGGCTCCTCTGTCCATGGGATTTTCCAGGCAAGAGTACCGGAGTGGGTTGCCATTGCCTTCTCCGTTCACAGCACCATAGCAGCCATTTATTTATGGTAGACTTGTATCTTGGATGATGGATCCATGTCTCATAGGATATCATCTCTAAGATGGTACCACAAGTACTCCTTCAAAAGGCTCTTTCATTGTATTATTAAGCAGCAATTTCTGGATTGTTTAGTATATGATAGGGTCAGTGGATATCCTGGCCACATGTCCACTGCCTCCCTTCTTTATCCATAAAGTGGGTTCCTTGGTCTGAGGTGGTTAAATGCATAAACTGTCAGTGAACTGGACTAGAAACCCTAGATCACCATGGTAGGAGACAGAACAGGTTTAGAGAAAGCAGGCATGCCACTGTGAAGGTACTACATAGAGTTAAAAAAAGGTCACCAGTCAAGGATGGTCGAGTGAGAAGCCCCAGAAGACACTCCGTTCACCAAAGCAATCAGGAATATTCTGTTGAGAAGGGTACTAGCATTACTTGGAAGCTTTCTTCTCTCTGTGGGTCAGAGCTGTTGGTAGGCAATGCTGTTGATAGAACTGGGCTTCTTAATGACAGTGGGGATAATAGGATCCTGAAATAAGAGGCTAAGTAAATGGCAGTTGCTTTGGTGTAGCTGTGGATGCAAATTTGTCTCAGGGAGGAGGGCATGACCTTGAGCAAGGAAGCATCTTTTGGCTAAGGGTAATGCCTAGGTAAAGACTTGGCTGTGAGTTGTAAATAGTCAACAGGCGAAATCCCAGCATCTGGGTAAATAAATGCATTGATTATGAAGGTGGAGGGAACTGTGCAGCTCAGCATAGTATCTGCTTCTGCCTTCAAAAACAGCTAGACCATGCCACTTAATCATTTTTTAGTAAAATGTGATAACGGCACAGCTAGTACACAGGCAGCACAGGTTACTTGAAGTGCTTAGTGTCAAGATAAGCTCATCTAAAATAATAAACTCTTGTGTTCCCTTTTGAAAACCTAATTAAAGCCCAAACCAAGCTGCTTTCTGTACAATTTAAGTGGCAAAATGCTAAAGTTTTAAATAATTAAATGGAAGTTATTAAAAAATATAACCACTGACCAGAGAGTTTACCTGTCCACCGTGTTGGAGAACAATGGTTAAATGGTTAAAATGAGTCTAAACCAACTGACTTCAATGTGGAACATGGTTTAAGAGAGGTTTGCAGAGAGGTTAGGTAAGAAAAAAAATCAATCAGTCCAAAGAGATATACAGACTAACCATTTGCTATTAAATTCCATGAGATACAAACATAAGCAGTGCCTGCTTATTTCTCCTTTCATGAATTAGAGGGGAAGCCGTATGATGAGTAGATAGGCCAGAGAACAGCTTGCAGGATATTTGGTAAGGTGACATTTGATTTTTAAGAAGTCAGTGGTTTCCATTCTTATAGATATTGTTAATTATATGTTTTCTGGGACAAATAGTTTCCTTCCCTGCCAGTGTTTTGCACGGCTAGCATTTCTTCAGACTAGTGCATGTCATCTGAATATTCTTGTTTGCCAAACTTTTGCTATCACCAAGAAAGGATTATTGTTTATCTCTGCCCTGGGTTTTCTAAAATTAATATTGCCCTTGATTAAAGTTCAGTGGTAAAGTAATGTGAGCAAAATATAGTCTTACAGCAACAAGATGCTGGTGTTAACTTGAAATGGGATTTAATTCCAAATAGTTGGAAGTATTTTGCCTCTGACAGCATACTCTCTGACTCAAGTTATCACATTTTTGTGCTATTGATTTATTCCTTCAACAAATATTGAAATATGAAACACTAGAGATGTGCCTGGCAGTCTTTTTTTATTCACATTTGACTTGAACAAAATTTTAAAACCTTAGCACAGATGATTTCATTTACAACCTTAGCACATATATTCCTCCAAATATTCTGGTATTCACTCAGGAAGTACACTTTGACAGTATTCTCTAATTTGATGTTTCTTTGAGGGATCTGACATTTTCTCATAGCTCTTGTTTAATACTGACATGATGCTTTTAATTACAGGAGAAGCCACAGGCAAGGAAATGTAATTATAATAAAATGAATTACAGACCCCTAGACTATTTCACCTTTTGCTGCCTGGTGAAGATTGTGTAGTCTCACTATCAAAGCATCTGATGCTTATTTCTAACCTCCCTATTTGAATGAGGTGAGGATAAAATCTGATTGCAAAATTACCTGTTGTGCTATCACAAGATGAATCTTTGAGATTGACATTCAGGATGTGAGATGGAGTGTGATGTGTTACCCTGCTTACTTCAAGGTGCAGCCACCTGCAGAGAAAGAACTGCCTGCCTGGCTTTTAAAGTACTATAGTCTTCCTTTTTCTTTTCCCCATAGTTAAAGAAAATTTAAGAAGAAAGATGTAAATGCTTATATTGTTCAGTTGCTCAGTCATGTCCGACTCTTTGCAACCTCATGGACTGCAGCATGCCAGGCTTTCCTGCCCTTCATCATCTCCCAGAGTCTGTTCAAATTCATGTCCATTGAGATAGTGATGCTATCTCACCATCTCATCCTCTGCTGCCCTTCTCTCCTTTTGCCTTCAGTTTTTCCCAGCATCAGGCTCTTATCCAATGAGCAAGCTCTTCACATCAGATGATCAAAGTATGGGCGCTTCAGCATCAGTCCTTTCAATTAATCCTCAGGGTATATGCATTTTTGTATATAGTTTTGAGTATATTCACTTATTCCAGAAATTAAGTGATTTTTGAAATTAGCAGTTAAATTCATATTTGAGTGCCACAACATAATTATCAGTGTTTGTGTGAAGTTCTACTGAATACACCACTTGGACAAAAATGATAGTTAAAGGACTACTACTGAAAACGTTCTTACTATAAAGAGCATTTTCCCATTGTGAAAAATGGTTGCCTCTCGGATGAGGGAGCTCTGGAAATGATGCAGCTTCTTACCTTCTTTAGACAGTTCTCATTTGGCAGGTTTTGGTGAGTGGATTTAGGCAGATATTGAAGTTAATTAACTGCCAAGTTACTTAATAGAACAATTTGTTCTCCTGATTATTCTGTAGTCACTAATCCATTCTTGAAGAATTAAATTTCATTATCTCATTTTTTGGAGAAGCTGTTTAAAAGGTCTTGTCTTTGCAAGGACATTGAAATGTTTATATACTTACAGCATGCTTTAGCATTTTAGTTGCTCAGCTTGGGACACATTTCCTTGTGGAGTTATAATATATCAAAAACAAGGTCAGAAGCTTCAAGACGAGAGGAAACTCAAAGTAGGTGATGTTTCTCAACTGATAAAATGACAAAGCTCACTCACTGAAGAGTCACTGGGGAAAAAGTAAGGGAGGCAGGCAAGATATGTTTTTTTTTTTTTTTTTTTTAATCAAAGAGAGAATAGCAGCAATTAGAGTAGAAAAGGAAAGAAGATCTCTGGGGAGAATAGGAGGTAAAGGGTAAGAAGCTGGAAAGGAAGAACAGGAGAACCACCAGCAGAGAATAATTACAAAAGCACTATTAATTTATGTAGATTTTGAACCTTTTTGTTAGCTTACCTCCTAAAATAATAATAATTAAAAAAACAAAACAAACAAAAAAAACAAGAAACTATGTACTCTAGCATTTCAGTTTAGGTTGAAGCCTAAATTTGTCATCATAATTTTACATAGCTGCGAATAATGTAATTTCCAAATTTTGTAAATGTTGACAATCTAGATTATCAATTCAAACTCAAAATTTACATGTGTCCAATGCATGTTCCCTGGTAGCTCAGCTGGTAAAGAATCCGCCTTCAATGCAGGAGACCCTGATTTGATTCCTGGTTGGAAAGACCCACTGGAGCAAGGATAGGCTACCAATGCCAGTATTCTTGGGCTGCCTTGGTGGTTCAGTTGGTAAAGAATCCACCTGCAATGTGGGAGACCTGGGTTCCATCCATGGGTTGGGAAGATGCCTTGGAGAAGGGAACAGCTACCCACTCCAGTATTCTGACCTGGAGAATCCATGGACTGTATAATTCCATGGGGTCACAAAGAGTTGGACATGACTGAACAACTTTCACAATGCATGTTTTTTGAGCATATCCAAAAACTTTCTGAACTGTGGTGTTGGAGAAGACTCTTGAGAGTCCCTTGGAGAGCGAGGAGATCAAACCAGTAAGTCCTAAAGGAAATCAGTCCTGAATATTCACTGGAAGGACTGATGCTGAAGCTGAAGCTCTAATACTGCGGCCACCTGATGTGAAGAGCTGACTCATTAGAAAAGATCCTGATGCTGGGAAAGAGGAGGAGAAAGGGATGACAGAGAACCAGATGGTTAGATGGCATCACTGACTCAATGAACATGAGTTTAAGCAAGCTTTGGGAGATGGTGATGGACAGGGAGGCCTGGCATACTGCAGTCCATGGGATCACAGAGTCAGATATGACTGAGTGACTAAACAGCAAAGAACTAATTAGGAAAATTAACTCACTAAGAAATGCATTTCTAATGAAAAAATTTGAATAACATTAACCAAATTTGTTATTTATGAATGCTGCTTTATTTTGGGGGGCTCCAAAATCACTGCAGATGGTGACTGCAGCCATGAAATTAAAAGAGGCTTACTCCTTGGAACAAAAGTTATGACCAACCTAAACAGAATATTCAAAAGCAGAGACATTACTTTGCCAACTAAGGTCCGTCTAGTCAAGGCTGTGGTTTTTCCAGTCATCATGTATGGATGTGAGAGTTGAACTGTGAAGAAGGCTGAGNAGGGGATGACAGAGAACCAGATGGTTAGATGGCATCACTGACTCAATGAACATGAGTTTAAGCAAGCTTTGGGAGATGGTGATGGACAGGGAGGCCTGGCATACTGCAGTCCATGGGATCACAGAGTCAGATATGACTGAGTGACTAAACAGCAAAGAACTAATTAGGAAAATTAACTCACTAAGAAATGCATTTCTAATGAAAAAATTTGAATAACATTAACCAAATTTGTTATTTATGAATGCTGCTTTATTTTGGGGGGCTCCAAAATCACTGCAGATGGTGACTGCAGCCATGAAATTAAAAGAGGCTTACTCCTTGGAACAAAAGTTATGACCAACCTAAACAGAATATTCAAAAGCAGAGACATTACTTTGCCAACTAAGGTCCGTCTAGTCAAGGCTGTGGTTTTTCCAGTCATCATGTATGGATGTGAGAGTTGAACTGTGAAGAAGGCTGAGCGCCAAAGAATTGATGCTTTTGAACTGTGGTGTTGGAGAATACTCTGGAGAGTCCCTTGGACTGCAAGGAGATCCAACCAGTCCATTCTGAAGGAGATGAGCCCTGGGATTTCTTTGGAAGGAATGCTGCTAAAGCTGAAACTCCAGTACTTTGGCCACCTCATGCGAAGAGGTGACTCATTGGAAAAGACTCTGATGCTGGGAGGGATTGGGGGCAGGAGGAGAAGGGGACGACAGAGGATGAGATGGCTCGATGGCATCACTGACCCGATGGGTGTGAATCTGGGTGAACTCTGGGAGCTGGTGATGGACAGGGAGGCCTGGCGTGCTGCGATTCATGGGGTCGCAAAGAGTCGGACACGACTGAGCGACTGAACTGAACTGAACTGAATGCTGCTTTGATCAGTTGGGAAATTGGGTCTTGTTCTGATGGGTGGGGCCATGTCCAGTAAATGTTTAATCCCATTTTGTTGATGGGCATGGCTATGTTCCCTCTTTGTTTCACCCGAGGCCCAACAACAGAAAACTAAGATCATGGCATCTGGTCCCAACATTTCATGGCAAATAAATGGGGAAACAATGGAAATAGTGACAGACTTTATTTTATTGGGCTCCAAAATCATTGCTAATGGTGACTTCAGCTTGAAATCAAAAGACACTTGTTCCTTGGAAGAAAAGCTATGACCCACCTAGACAGCATATTTAAAAGCAGAGACATTACTTTGCCAACAAGTCCATAGGGTCAAATCTATGGTTTTTCCAGTAGTCACATATGGATGTGAGAAACGGACTATAGAGAAAGCTGAGTGCTGAAGAATTGATGCTTTTGAAGTGTGGTGTTGGAGAAGACTCTTGAGAGTCCCTTGGACTGCAAGGAGATCCAACCAGTCCATGCTAAAGGAGATCAGTCCTGGGTGTTCTTTGGAAGGACTGATGTTGAAGTGGAAATTCCAATATTTTGGGCACCTGATGCAAAGAGCTGATCATTGGAAAAGACCCTGATGCTGGGAAAGATTGAAAGCAGGAGGAGAAGGTGATGACAGAGGATGAGATGGTTGGATGGACATGAGTTTGAGTAAGTTCTGGGAGTTAGTCATGGACAGGGAGGCCTGGATTGCTACAGTCCATGGGGTTGCAAACAACTGGACACGACTGAGTGATGGAACTGAACAGATCAGCTGGGAACTGCCAATTTAATGGTGACTTCATGAAGAAAAAGAAAATTTAGCATTTACCATCCTATTGCCACTGAATTAATTTCAACTTATACAAATATATTTCTTGGAGAAAATTATTGAGTAATGAATGAAAGACTTCCAAGCACAAAATAAATTATCTTTGGAAAGAAACTCTGGGGAAAAATGAAATGCAAGTTCAAAAAAGGAAAATAAATGAAAAAAATGAGACTTAAAAATGAATATGCATTTTAAAGTAATAGTTTATTGATAAGTTGTTGTATTTAAATTTCATTCAGCCATGTGTGACTCTTTGTGACCACATGAAGTGTAGCACACCAGTCTTCCCTTTCCATCACCAACTCCTGGAGTTTGCTCAAACTCATGTTCATTGAGTTGGTTATGCCATTCAACCATGTCATCCTCTGTCAACCCCTTCTCTTCCTGCCTTCAATCTTTCCCAGCATCAGGGTCTTTTCTACTGAATCAACTCTTTGCATCAGGTGGTCAAAGTGTTGGAGTTTCAGCTTCAGCATCAGTCCTTCCAATGATTATCCAGGATTGATTTCCTTTAGGATGGACTGGTTTGATCTCCTTGCAGTCCAAGGGATTCTCAAGAGTCTTTTCCAACACCACAGTTCAAAAGCATCAATTCTTCGAGGCTCAGCTTTCTTTATAGTCCAACTCTCACACCCACACATAACTACTGGAAAAACTATACACTTGACCCTATAGACCTTTGTTGGCAAAGTAATGTCTCTGCTTTTTAATAAGCTGTTTAGGTCTTATATCTGAATAAATATTACTGCTAAAAGAAGAAACTAGCATATTTTTTTCTGTAGATGTGACAGCTGAGAACCCAGTTCATATAATAAAGTAAATTGGAATAGAGTTGTTATAACAGCAAGTGCTATTTACTTATTTCTTATTCCTAAACTCACTCTCCTCTGTTGCCCTGTGGGTTGCAGGGGGATGCATTCAGAAAAGTGCGATTTCTAGCCCCCTCTGCTTGCTGAATTCCAGAGGGAGACTAAAAGTCAGGAAGAGGAAAAAGGGTAATTCGTCCTGTTTTCTCTGTACTTTGAGTGGTTCACCATCTGCAGTTGGTTCTTTCGGCTCTCTC
Organism: Oreotragus oreotragus; assembly: GCA_006410675.1. Lineage (NCBI taxonomy): Eukaryota > Metazoa > Chordata > Mammalia > Artiodactyla > Bovidae > Oreotragus > Oreotragus oreotragus. The sequence goes on from SJYX01013134.1 coordinate 284,510, forward strand.
AGAAGCAGCCCTTCTCCTTAGAGAGACCACAGGGATGGCAAGAGTACCCCTTCTTCCTCCAAGATTAGTGTCCTGGCTCTACGAGGTCTCTCTCCAGAGGACTCAGTAAACCCAGCTCTTCCCATTTATCCCCCTAGTCCTCTGAGGTTGTAACTGCTTTCTACAGCTATCTCTGAGTTACTTCATTTTTCCCTTCAATAGTGTCAACAGTGAAACCAGTTCCCTATACTAAATCTCCAGTCTCCTATTTGAAATGTCTGGTGTTGCTTTTTGACTGGACTCTGACTGACATAGTAGGTCATTCAATTCTTTGAACTCCTTCCAGATTATATGCTGAATATTACACAGCAATCCATCAATATAAATTATTTTTAAATTGACAATTGGCTGAAAATTTGATTAGGTTCTGCTTCAGTTCTTTTCATTCCTTTTTTTGAAAATCAGGACCTGACTTAAAAAAGTATGTTACTCAGTCATTAGATGATTCATTTTTTCAGTTATTGGAGGGTTTTCAAAATATAAATTGATCAAGACTGATTAAATGACTGTTAAATGTAGCTATAACTAGTGTTACCTTATTTATTGTATATGTTCAAAAACATTGGGAACTGTTGTTAATTTCCGTATATCTTTGTCACTATCATATTTTTATCATGTCATGTACTCTAAATAAAATTTTGACCTTAGATGAACAAAATTAAATTATAAATTTATGAAAAGTGTTTGCCATTAATCTAATTGAGAAGTCATCATTGCCAATGAACCAAATCCGACCCATTTTTTTTCTGTCAAAAACTGATTTTTTATTAGTAAAAAATTGTTTTCATTTTTTTTCTGTTAACAATGTCAGGAAACACTTGTTTTCTCTAATATGTGAAATATTTACTATGTTTTGTTGAAAAAGATCTCCAAGGAACTGTAATGGAAAATAAAATTTTTAATTCTCACATTGATCATTAAAAATGTGAAAGATGGTGGGGGAAAAAAAGAGAGGCAGCAAAATTATTTCAAGTTTCTTAAAGGGAATAGAATAATTTACTTTTCATTTTCTACTTTGAAAATACTTCTTAGGGATTATCTCTCCTTTGACTGAAAGGATATTAAACACTAAAAATTCTCAAAATAGAATTTTTTCATTTTGCAGTGGTGTCCTTAAGGAGTCACAGCTACTTTATTCAAGAGAAATACACTTACTGGATTTTAAAATGTGGAAATGCAACAAGTCACATTACTGTACATGCAAAATATTGCCCTACTTTAGTCTCTAAAGAGTAGCAGGATATTCTGGGAGAATCCCAAGTCTAAGTGGTGGTGGTACTACTTGATAGGAAGTTCGTCAAGTAGTTCAAAATTCGTGCCTTTTCTGTTCCCTGCCGTTCAGTGACTCAGTCGTGTCCTGCTCTTTGTGACTCGGTGGCCTACAGCACGCCAGGCTTCCCCGTCCTGCACGGTCTCCTGGAGTTTGCTCAAATTCATGTCCACTGAGTTGGTGATGCTATCCAACCATCTCATCCTCTGTCTCCCCCTCAGTCTTTCCCTGCTTCAGGGTCTTTTCAGTGACTCAACTCTTTGCATCAGCTGGCCAAAATATTGTTGCAGGATAATAGTTTTAAGACTAAAATGAAGAAATATTCATAAAGCACTTAGCATGGTGTTGGGCACAGGGTAGACATTTGGCTGCTGCTGCTGCTAGTCGTGTCCAACTCTGTGTGACCCCCTAGACAGCCGCCCACCAGGCTTCCCCGTCCCTGGGATTCTCCAGGCAAGAACACTGGAGTGGGCAGACATTTGGCTAAGTGCTGGCTATTGTTAGACGTTGCTTCCTACCTGGGCTTTCACACTGTGAACATAGAATGTGGATCATAATGATTGGGTATGGTACACCCCGTTCACCTTAATATTCTGCTGATCATCACCTTTGTCCTTACCCTTTCTGCCCTCTTCTGTTCTCCTTTGGGACACATTTCACTTCAGTTTGTCAGGTGAGTCTTCATACAGGTATCTTCTCATGGAAGCTTTTGTCTGCCTCCAACACGTCCTCTAATAGTCAGCCTTTCTCCGTTGTGTGTCTTTGCATGCCTCTCCTGTTTCTTGCTTGAGTACCTGTTATTTTCCTGGATGCTGTGATCTTTCCTTTGTTTTTGCTATTTAACAATTTCAAATCCACTAAGCACTATGAAGTATAGATATCATTAGATTATCTAATACATAAAATGGCTGAAGGTGTCACTTCCCTCTTTTTAAAAAATTTTTTTTAATTTTTACTTTATTTTACTTTACAGTACTGTATTGGTTTTGGCATACATTGACATGAATCCATCATGGGTGTACATGAACTCCCAAACATGAACCCCCCGCCCCCACCTCCCACCCCACATCATTCCTCCGGATCATCCCCATACACCAGCCCCAAGCATCCTGCATTGAACATAGACTGGCAATTTGTTTCTTACATGATAGTATACATATTTCAGTGCTAGTCTCCCAAATAATCCCACCCTCTCCCTCTCCCTCTCCCTCAGAGTCCTAAAGTCTGCTCTACACATCTGTGTCTCTTTTGCTGTCCTGCATACAGGATCCTCATTACCATCTTTCTAAATTCCATATATATGTGTTAGTATACTGTATTGGTGTTTTTCTTTCTGGCTTACTTCACTCTGTATAATTGGTTCCAGTTTCATCCATCTTATTAGAACTGATTCAAATGTATTCTTTTTAATGGCTGAGTAATACTCCATTGTGTATATATACCACAGCTTTCTTATCCATTCATCCGCTGATGGACATCTAGGTTGTTTCCATGTCCTGGCTATTATAAACAGTGCTGCAATGAACATTGGGGTACATGTGTCTCTTTCTATTCTGGTTTCCTCGGTGTATATGCCCAAAAGAAGTGATTTGCTCTTAGTTTTTTAATGCAGTAAAATACTAGGATGTTCTCCTATCTGTAGATCTTTACTTGTATCATCACCTTTTCCATGTAAGCAGGTGAAAAAATAAAGAAATAAACTTGAACATTTTGTGCCTAAAGACCACTATATTTTAAAACACAGTTGAAAAATGACAACTTTTTCAACTCAAATTGCTTTCCTGGGATTAGGGCATATAGCTCCCTTTTAATTGCACCTCAAAAGTAGATATTTTAGAAATTTAAAACACTTCCATATGTCAGAATTGGGAAACCCTCAGTACTTTGGTGTTAAGAGTGAGAGATGAAATTATATTTGTATTACCATCCTCATGCTGCTTTTGGACAAAAGATTCCTTCTGATTGCCTTCTGCCTAGAGATAGACCTCTTTCAACAAGGACTGCCACAGTGGATAGTGAAAAGCTTCACATAAAATGTCTCTCTCCCCTTAATTCAGAAACCCCACCAGAGTACCCCTGGCTTTTGACTGTGACTGTAGTACCCCAATGGAGTTAGTTGCTTTTGAGGAAAAAAAAAAAGTCCCCATGAGCATCACTAGGAAATAAAGGGTAGAGGAAGAAAATTTGGGCGGAAATTACATAACCATCTATGTTGCTTATGAACCTAGGAGTTTTCAAAATTTGAAGCCTACTTTTTAGAATTACATTTTCAGGGACATCAAAGAAAGCCTTTTTTTTTTTTTTTTTCAGTTCTTGAAATAGCTCATGCGAATTTCTCTAACATCTTCCGAACTTGCACACTGATTCCTCTCACATTTGCTGGGTGTATAGAAAATGTTTTCTCTTCAAAATGCATTACAGCAAAAATGAAAATAATTACTATGAAAAGCTCTTCCTCTGTTTCGGTAGGATTACAAAGTTTCCATCTCCATAGTTTCTATTTCAATTTATCTCTTGAAATTAAATCTTTTTCTTTTGAAATGCCAGGCTCCATTTGGGGCTAATAGTTTCAGACAGTTCTAAGCTTTTACCAAAACTTCTTGGTACAAATGTATTGGATGATTTCTCAGTTCTTAATAGCATTATTTAAAAATGAAAAACAAAGAAGACAACAGCCTATGAAGTCAACCAGAGCTTTGACATTTTCTAGAACAGTATTTTTCTTTTAATTAAGTTTATAAGATCTAGGTTTAAGTATGGTTTTGGTTAGACTGTTATAATTCATGTAGTACTAGAATCACACTGAAAATATAAAGTGAATATTTAAATGTGGGTGATCACAATTATTAGCCTTATGTGTTTTCTTCTACGAAAGGATTAAAAAGTGCATTTTTTTAAACCTAAACAATTGTTATGGCTATAACAGTAATTTGTTCCCTTTATTAGTGAAACTTGGTACAGCTCTCTGTTGGCCCTGGGCAAAGACTGAAGCATGAATTGGAGTGAAATTTGGGGCATCTAATGTGACTTTCTAAGATCCAGCATTCACAATTAAAAAAAAGTTTTAATGTGGAAATATATATATATAACAACTTACCATTTAAATCATTTTTGATTCTACAATTAGTGGCTTTAAGTACATACACATTACACGACTATCCATTTCCAGAACATTTTCATTATCCCAAACCCGAACTATAACCATTAATCAGTAATTCCCTGTTTCCCCTCCACTATTATTGTGCTTTGTCTCTATGAATCTGACTCTTCTCAGTACTTCCTAAGTGGAATCATATGATATTTGTCCTTTTGTGTCTGGCTTCTTTCATTAAGCATGATGTGTTCAAAGTTCATACAAATATCTTTTTGAGCCATTTCAATTCTTTGAGATATATACCCAGAATTGAAATTGCTGGGTCATATGGTAATTCTATGTTTATTTTCGAAAGAACTGCAATACTGTCTTCTATAGTGGTCAGACTATTTTACATTCCCACAAACAGAAATTTTCCAATTTCCCCAAATTTTCATCAACACTTATTTTCTATTTATATGCATATGTGTGTTTATAATAGCTATCCTATAGATGTGAAGTGATAGTTTGCAGCTTTGATTTGATTTTTATTGTACTAATGATAAGTGATGTTGAGCATCTTCTGTGTGCTTACTGGACATTTGTATATTTTCTTTGGAGAAATGTCTATCCAAGTCCTTCCTCAGTTTTTATTTTGACTCTGCTGGGTCTGTTTCTACAAGGGCTCTTCCTTAGTTGCAGTGAGTGGGAGCTACTCTCTAGTTGTGATGCAAGGACCTGTTGTTTTGGTTGATTTTCTTGCTGCGTATCACAGGCTCTAGGGCATGTGGATTTCAGTAGCTGCATCTCCTGGGCTCTGGAGCACAGGGCTCAATAGTTGTGGTGCAGGGGCTTAGGCATGTGATGTCTTCCAGACCCAAGGATCAAAGATGTGTTTCCTGCATTGGCAGGTAGATTCTTTACCACTGAGATTTAAGGGCCTAGATCTGATAGATACAGTGCCTGATGAACTATGGAATGAGGTTCATGACATTGTACAGGAGACAGGGATCAAGACAATCCCCATGGAAAATAAATGCAAAAAAGCAAAATGACTGTCTGGCAAAGCCTTAAAAATAGCTGTGAAAAGAAGAGAAGCGAAAAGCCAAGGAGAAAAGGAAAGATATAAACATTTGAATGCAGAGTTCCAAAGAATAGCAAGAAGTGATAAAGTCTTCTTCAGTGATCAATGCAAAGAAATAGAAGAAAATAACAGAATGGGAAAGACTAGAGATCTCTTCAAGAAAATTAGAGATACCAAGGGAACATTTCATGCAAAGATGGGCTCGATAAAGGACAGAAATG
>SJYX01013134.1:301419-336415 GCA_006410675.1 Oreotragus oreotragus
AATCTTGATTCCAGCTTGTGTTTCTTCCAGTCCAGCGTTTCTCATGATGTACTCTGCATATAAGTTAATTAAACAGGGTGACAATATGCAGCCTTGACGTACTCCTTTTCCTATTTGGAACCAGTCTGTTGTTCCATGTCCAGTTCTAACTGTTGCCTCCTGACCTGCATATAGGTTTCTCAAGAGGCAGGTCAGGTGGTCTGGTATTCCCATCTCTTTCAGAAATTTCCACAGTTTATTGTGATTCACACAGTCAAAGGCTTTGGCATAGTCAATAAAGCAGAAATAGATGTTTTTCTGGAACTCTTGCTTTTTCCATGATCCAGCGGATGTTGGCAATTTGATCTCTGGTTCCTCTGCCTTTTCTAAAACCAGCTTGAACATCAAAAAGTTCATGGTTTAATATGTCTCTAATTATATAGCCATACCTACGTACAATAGCCAGAAGATAGAGTACAAATGTCCATCAATGGATGAATGGAAAATAATTTCTGACATGTATACATATACATACAATGGAATAGTATTTAATCATAAAATGAACAAAGACTGCCTGCACAATGTGGATGAACTTTCAAAACATGGCAAGTGAAAGAAGTTAGATACAAAACTTAGATACTTTATGACCCCACTTATATGAACTATCCATAATTGACAGGAACTCAGAGGCAGAATGTAGGTTGATGATTTCCAGGGACTAGGGGGAAGGAAGAATGAGGAGACAATGCTTAATGGGAAAGGGGTTTCCTATAAAGTGTTAGAACGGGTTTGGAACAGTTGGAGGTGGTTTTACAACCCTTTGAATAGAACATTTTTAGTTTTTCGGGATCTGTTATAGGATAATAACAAGTAAAGATGTGATCTTTGAAGCAAGAAGCAATTACAAATGGTGAAAGTTTATAATGAGAACAAAGATTGTTTGGAGAGAGAAAATTCTGGGAGATTCTTTACCTGGCAAAGTTGGGGAAGACCATTCCTACTTTATTTTCTAAATTAAGGTCTAGACATTAAAGAGAAACTTCTAGCAGTCAAGAGTCTTGAAGCCAGAAAGAGGTTGGCAAGTTTGAGTCACTGAATGCAGGTGTGAATCATGGATGTGTTGGTGCAGGTTTTCCCTCCAAGTGGATTGGGCGTGAATAAATGGGAAGTAAATATTCAGTTCATGAAAGAATGAGTCCTCATCTACTCTTCTCTCAAATCATGGTGGAATAAGGATGTTTATGTAGACTGGGGTAAGGACAATTACATTTTTTTTCTTTATCACTCTGAGCATCCTTAACTGGATGAGACAAAGTATGAGAAATGTTTAATATTGGATATGTGTTAGGTGTGAATATACTAGGTATATCTGTGTATATATCCAGTATAAAATATGGATATATACTAGACATATGTCTAGTATATAATGTGGATAATACTAGGATATAGTAATAAAACAACTTCTGAAGAGGAGAAGTTGGAGAAACTGTGCAAAGCAAGAACATCACAGGAATCTAGGGTCTGAGGAGAAAAAGAAGGGCTTGGAGGGAGAAAGATGGGGATACCAAGGGAAACAAACCATCATCTCTAGTTTGCGGTAGATAGAAATGGGCAGGGTATCAACTCTGCCCGCTCTGCTGCTGCTGCTGCTAAGTCACTTCAGTTGTGTCCAACTCTGTGTGACCCCATAGACGGCAGCCCACCAGGCTCCCCCATCCCTGGGATTCTCCAGGCAAGAATACTGGAGTGGGTTGCCATTTCCTTCTCCAATGCATGAAAGAGAAAAGTGAAAGTGAAGTCGCTCAGCTCTATCTGTGTGCATATAAACAAATCATTTTACTCTGGAAGCATCAGCCCATGCTGACGTGAATTATAATGGGAATTATAATGAATTGGGAATTATAATCATACTTATCCTATAGGGTTTATGTGGGATTTAAATGAGATCATGATTGAAACTGGCTCAGTGGGGTGCCTGATCCAAAGTAAACTCTAAGTGCTTGCTTGCACTATGGATATTACAATTTCTTTCTGCTCAGTTTTCTAGACCACCTCAAATTTATGTTTTGGTCTCATGTTTTTATACTCTGAATTCATATTTTGGCTTTCTCCTTTCTAGGCTTTAAAAATGCCCTATAGAAAAAAATGTGTATAACTTTCTGAATGATCAAGGTTTTGTTTTCAACCTTGCAGTACATTTAAATAAGTGAAAAGCTTCTTTGTTACTAAAATGTATGTTACTGACTGTAGTCAATACATTCATTCTGGTCAAAGAGCAAAATGATCATTGAATTTAAATATTATATGAAATATCTAGTTGTTTGACTGAATGAAATAGTATAGATGCTTTTGTGTGTGGAGGCCCTGCAATACTTAGCATTCATTAAGTACCAACTGCAAGCAAAGCATGGTATTAGAAGCTTTTGAAGATAAGGAGATCAATTACAAATACTGTAGGTTTAATATTTCTAGCACTTTTCCAGTGTTTTTAACCATTATCTCATTAGACTCATAGCACATTTTACAAGTTATTGCATTTTATGGATTTTTCTTATATGCAAAAACAGAAGTTTGGAAAGGCAAAGTCGGTCGCCTATGAGTAGTAAATTGTGGTAATAGGATCTGAATTTAATTTCTTTTGTCTTTCAAACTCAGTGCTCTTTTCATCACATAAAAATCCAAGTAGAGAGACTAGATTCACTTAGCAACTGAAGCTAAGCATAACTTCTCAAGTAACAAATCTATAAGCTCTAAGCAATGGGATATACTGAATATAGTACAAATGCACCAATATTTTATAGTCTAAAGATATATGCTCAAGTCTCAGCTCTGCTGTTTACTATCTTTGGGGCCTTGGATGAATCTGTTGACCTTGTTGAGCTTTAATTCCCTCATCTTGGTGTGAAGATGAAATTATATGATACAGTGAAGCCACTGATATGGCTAAAATGCTCATGAATGTAATATCTCCCTGTTTACAAGATGTTAAATTGCTACTTAATCCTAATTTTGAGAATTTCCATGATTTTTTATATTATATATATGAATTTTTTACTTTACAATATTGTATTGGTTTTGCCATACATCAACATGAATCCGCCACGGGTGTACATGTGTTCCCAATCTTGAACCCCCCTCCCACCTCCCTCCCCATACCATCCCTCTGGGTCATCCCAGGGCACCAGCCCCAAGCATCCTGTATCCTGCATTGAACCTAGACTGGCGATTCATTTCTTACATGATAGTATACATGTTTCAATGCCATTCTCCCAAATCATCCCACCCTCTCCCTCTCCCACAGAGTCCAAAAGTATTTTCTATACATCTGTGTCTCTTTTGCTGTCTTGCATACAGAGTTATCATTACCATCTTTCTAAATTCCATATATATGTGTTAGTATGCTGTATTGGTGATATTTACAATATTTAAGAAATGTTTAATATAACTGATATAGGACACATTAAATATTTTCATAAAAAGCAATTTTGCCACAAAATACTTTTATAGCATGCAAATAACTTATTTTTAAGGAACATTGTTTATCCTATCATTTATTCAAACCCACGCAATAAGAAAGTATGTTACAGTTCCCTAACCTGTGTATTGTTCTTTAGATCTTTCATAAACTTCTCTCACTCAGCTGCTTCTTTGGATTATAGAGGTTAATTGATCTTCAATATGCTGAGTAGTTTCAAAGGGCTATTTTTGTTAGGTCCTCAAATACTTATAATAATAAAGTGTTATTTCCCTCTGCCATTTGGGTACTTCAGTTGCCAGAAACAGTCAGTGAACTTTTAAAAGTGTTTATTAGGGAATGTTCTGCTAATTGCTTTTGATCTGCCTTAAAAAAGAGCAATTAGCAACAACTCAAATTTTATCTTTGGGGATATGAACATTCTCATGACCAAACTTGAGTTTTTAGTCCTAAAAGTTTATCATAGAGAAAATAATGCTTCTGATCCCATGAACACGTTTGAAGAGTTAGGCTGATGTTTTTCTCAGGTCTTTTTCCTTTTGAGACGTAGTATGGCATTCCTTCATGAGGGGTTAAGTTTCACACATGTTTATGTTTAGTACCTATGGGGGTCTAAGCTGATGATTTATAGTTGAGAATCATTTTAAAAAATGTATGACTGAAGGCAGAAAATAAAGTGCCGATTGGTTCATTAAGCAATTCAATCCCAAACTGTAAAAAGTTTAAGTTTAATCCTGCCTGAAGCCTGACTGATCCTGTCATAAACACTTTTCATAAACCTTGCACTTAAACCTGGTCTTGCAGTTTTATTAATCTAACAATAATTCAAAGTGACATCCCATGTAGCAATATAAATCTATAAGATGGATGTCATAAAACTTACACCATGACAAAACAACGGGTAATCCTGTAAAAATGCAGGTTCTTTTAGTTAGGTATTCTCTCTGAATTGCTGCTTGTACCTTGGTTGAACAGATGTGTTGACTGTAACACTGTCTTAATGTGTTGGTATGCCTGAAGGAAAAGAAGGAAATTCAGAGAGACGCTGATGATAAAAAGTTCTGGAGTTTGGAGAGCCTTATTTGCAAAACTCAGGGAGCAAGTTAACAAAGACATGTTTGTGGAGTTTACCTTCTCTGGGAGGATTCCTTTTCTGTGTCGCCATGTGGAATCTTTAGCTCTTGGACTTAATGGCTACATTGCTGTTCTGTGGATGTATGCGGGGCCCCGAGCAATAGGTACACTTGCAGAAACTCGAATGAAGTCCCGGCTGTCAGATTTTGGGGGTTCTTAGTTCTCAGTCTAGGGGTCAGGTGAACTCTCAAACTAAATCAGAGCAGACTTAACCCTGGAAATATTATATTACTACAGTCCCGTTATTTGGAACAGAAGACTGCGCTTCTATTTTATATGGGGAAGAGAGACATTTCCAAGAATCAGCTTTGAAGAAGGAGTCCCTAAGAGCTAGTGGGTTTGTTTTCATATCCTTGCCAGAGTTGCTCACCAGCAGCAATCTGCTCTCAAATAAAAGTGAGCCTTGAAGGAGTGTTCAAACTCCTGTTATTGAACCCATGGGACACTTAACACTTTAATAAGATAGGTGTGGGGAAAATATCTGAAGCCATAGGATTTTTTCCCCCTGAACATGCTTTGTGAATCAGTTGTCTGCTCATGAGAATAAAGCCCACTTTGATTTCATTTGACAGGGAATGAAAACCAAGGTTGCATTATACCTAGTGCTTTAACATTGTCGGAATTATAATTCAGTAAGAGGTTTGTGTAATTATTTGAGGATCTTTTCTCCTAGATTTTGAATTCCTCTAGTGCTTAGTGCTGTGCTTAGTACCTGGTAGGTGCTCACTTAGCACATTTTGTGATTCAACCATTAAGGTCATAGCTATACAACTGGAAAGAGAAACAGAATTTTGAATGTTATCCACTTTATTGACAAATAATTGACATTTAAATTTCATTCCTAAGCAGTTATTTTTTTAAGGAGTGCATGGTGTATATGTGTGTGTACAAGGGGCACTTGTGTTACTTTATAGGGGCAATTAGTTGGAAGACAACAGGCAATGCATCTTTTATTTAGTAATTGATTAAAAATATAGTAAACATAAATTTCACTTTCTTACCTGTAAGTTTAAGGCATTCACATTGGCTTGTATGTATTTTCCTTATCAGAGGTGCGTCTCAAGTTTGCATTCCTTTAGTCTTCCAAATATAGGAACACACAGCAAAAACGTGAATTTGAGTATCACAGACAATCGGCAATTGGCTCCAATTTTCTGCCCAACCCTTGATCTCAGACATAGCAGGTAGTATATGGGTGATGGACTAACATTCTTCATCAGCAGTGATTCTGAGTTTTGGAAACCATGGGTGAGGATGAAACCCCCATGGGAAAGCTTCAGGCATCAGGCAATATCCTTCTTCCAAACTAGCAAAGTAGAATTAGGAATCCATTTTCATTTTCTGCTGGTCGTCTCCTGGCCCATTCTCTTTGGTTCAGGTTGAAATCCACCCCCACCCCAACCTCTCCATCCCTAATCTGCCATATTCTTGGAATCCCTGCTTCTGTCTTCAAAAGCTCTTTGATATTACATTGGAACCAAAGGTTTTTTTTTGTTTGTTTGTTTTTACTTAATTTATAGCCTTATGTTAGGGCTTTGCTGGAGTACAAGTAGGTTCATTTATATAGCAGCTACAATCATTTTGTCTAAAAAATGAAAAAGTAAGTTTCAATGACTATTGACTATATAGCTGATTTTCAGTTGAAATTATATGGTCTATTATTAAGCAATTTTATAGTAAGTAAAAATGTAAGCTATGCCTAATGCAGAATTACTATAGCTATATAATATGGCCAGATCCCTAAACAAATAGGTATTTGCTGTTTTCCTTCTGTCACATTCATGTGATATAATGACCTTTTTGAATTTGACTTAAAGGTATAGTGCAAACAATTCTCTTATTTACATTCACTTATTATATTTAAAGCTCTTTAGATGAGTATTGAACTACTACAGAACCAACAAATATCAAAGCCAGAATCACAATTCAATTTATTATCCTAATTAATTTGCTTTCCCTATAGAGATACTTTTATTCAAATGAGAGGACAGTTGTAACACACAATAATAAACACTCAATGCAGTAAACCCTTTCACTGCAACTATTATATTTACATAACCTATTTAGTTGGATGCAAACAGCTAACTAAAATAATTTGCTAGAGACACATGTACCCCAATGTTCATCGCAGCACTGTTTATAATAGCCAGGACATGGAAACAACCTAGATGTCCATCAGCGGATGAATGGATAAGAAAGTTGTGGTACATATACATAATGGAGTATTACTCAGCCATTAAGAAGAATACATTTGAATCAGTTCTAATAAGATGGATGAAACTGGAACCAATTATACAGAGTGAAGTAAGCCAGAAAGAAAAACACCAATACAGTATACTAACACATATATATGGAATTTAGAAAGATGGTAATGAGGACCCTGTATGCAAGACAGCAAAAGAGATACAGATGTGTAGAGCGGACTTATGGACTCTGAGGGAGAAGGAGAGGGAGAGGGAGAGANAAACAAAACTAAAGCAAAGTGCCAATTGGGGAATAAAGCAATGAAAATAAAACTAACAAATATGTTGAGCAGAAAGGAGAGAAAGAAAAAATAGATATGCAAAGTTAAATAGAGGTAGACAAAAAAGATTTATATATTTTAAAGATTAATAGGGGGAAAGAACAGTAGGAAAAGCAAACAAAGGAATAAATGTAGAAAAAATAATGGTAGTTAAAAATAAAAAATAAAAAAAGAGAAAAGAAAAAAAAAGGAAAACTTCACAGAATGGCAAAAGCCCAACATAGAGGCAGAGGTTTATAACAATAAAAAAATGTGACTGAGAAAAAAGAAAATCTCAAAAGCTTAATTGGATTTCATAGTGCCAATAAAATAGACAACTACAACAGAGGGGTTCAAAAAAGGAAAACAAAAAGAATAAAATCCAAAAGATTCTACAGAACAAGTCAAAACATAAGAATAATAAATGTCTTTCTTGAGTCACTGCTGTCAGGGTCCTTACCCATGCTGGGAGTCACATTCTACCTTACCTCCTAGGATGCCCTCCAACACTGTGCTGATCTCTGGACCTGCTTTGGGCAAGGCAACTCAGATTCAACTCAGATTCTGGTCCTACTCCTGTGTGTTCTTGCCTCCAATGTCCAAGGCTATCAGAACTAGTGCATTTTCTTTTGTGGAGGCTCTCAATGACCTTTTATATATTCCATAGACAGAGTCTGCCTAGTTGATTGTGTGGATTTAATCTGTAGCTTGCTCAGCTGGTGGGAAGGTTTTGGGTCTTCCTTAGCCACACTGCCTGTGTGTTTCAATTGTGGTTTTAGGCTCAGACGGTAAAGCGTCTGCTGCAATGTGGGAGACCCGGGTTCGATTCCTGGGTCGGGAAGATCCCCTGGAGAAGGAAATGGCAATCCACTCCAGCACTCTTGCCTGGAAAATCCCATGGACGGAGGAGCCTGATAGGCTACAGTCCATGGGGTCGCGAAGAGTTGGACACGACTGAGCAACTTCACTTCCACCTCTACACGTGGGTCATCCACTGAGGTTTGTTCTTGAGGCTGCCCTGGAGGACTTGGATTTGTCCCTGTGAGGGTCAGGTGGAGGTGGTGCAGCTGCTTGGGTCGCAGGGGTTCTGGCAGCACCAGGTACCCAGGAGAGTTGGCAGCTAGGGCAGCAGGGAATATAGTGCTCTAGAAGGGTATGGCAACCAGTATTGGGCAATATGCTCCTGTATTCTTGCCTGGAGGATTCCCCTCTCTGACAGAGAAGCCTGGCAGGTCACAGCCCACAGGGTCGCAAAGACTCGGACAGGACTGAAGTGACCCTGTGCACGTAGACAAAAGACTTTTTTTGCCTGTGACAGTTCTGCCCCAGTGAGAGTGAGTGTGAAGGTGGTGCAGCTGTTTGCCTTGGGACCCTGGCAGTGCCAACTGTGCAGGACACGGACTGCCTCCCTGCAGGAGTTATGGCCCTATCAGGGTCTTTTTTCGAGCCTCTTGTAGCTGGCGATCAGAAGGCCTCTTTAGCCAGTCTTTCTCCGTAGCTCCCCTCATTCAGGCATTTAGTGGGTTCCCTTGCCTTGGGTCCTTCTGTGTTGTTTGGCACATAGAGGGGCCCCCTGGCTGGGGTCCTACTCTAGTTCTGCACCTGGGTGGGGTCCTACTTTGTAGTTCAGTGCGTCAGGTGTTTGATGGGCCAGCGTCTGTACTGTTCAGCTGCTGATGCTGGCAAGCGGGGAGAAAGGCTATGGTGATGGCTCCACCCCTACACGTGACTCAGCATTACTGCCTTGCTTCCATGGCTGCCTGGCTTTCCTCCACTGCCATTTCCCACCATGACCTCCTCCCTCACATCCCCTCGATCTGTCTCTCTGCAGTCAACAGCATCCCTTGCTCTGGGATTGCTCCACAATCTCTAAACCCCAGCTCCCAGCCACTGCACCTTCCAGGGGACCAGCATCCTGTCTGGGGTGTGTAAGGCTGCAGCAAGGACTGTCTGATTCTCATTCCATTTAAACTACCACAGATCAGCTGTTTCACTCTCAGCCTTAAATACTTCTCCTCTGACTTAGATAATTGCCTTGATGTAGGACTGACCATTGCTTCAGTTCTCCTACCCAAGAAGGGAAAGTCCAGTCCTACTAACACTCCTGGTTTTTCCCCTAGTTCCTTCATCCTACTGAGCTTGGCGTGGATTTATATATTCTCTTCCACTGGTCAGGTACTCCTGTCTGCTCTTAGCTGGTGTTCTGCATGCACTTCTGTGTCTGAAGGTATATTCCTGATGTATCCATGGAAAGAGAAGTGTTCCACATCCCCCTACTCCTCACCATCTTGTTCTTCCCTGTTGAAATTTTAAATAAGACTTATTGTTAGGTACACTGTCAGCAGATACCATTTTTTTTAAAACACAGCATAAACACATCTAAGGAAGTATAATCTTCCAGATGGAAAGTAATTTCTATAAAAAACTACTGTCATAGTATGATTTGTATGAGGGAAAATCCAGTTCAATAGAACCTTTATTGTACAGCTACTATGTTCCTAGCACTGACAGGAGATACTGAGGTGGATAATGAGCTTGCAATTCACAATTTGAGGTAGAGATAATATGCACTCAACTATGTGATGACACTACATAGCAGCATGAAATCAGTACCTAGTGGTAAATGTGTTATAGATTAGGTGCTCAAGAAATATTTGTTGAAAAACTAGAGTAAAGGCTACAGACAGAGGTACAAGCAAAGACTTACAGGAGAGTGGAGAAAAGAACCAAACTGGGTTTCAAGGCAGTTATAAAGGTTTTGTATGGGAGGTGATATCTGTTTGTGGCCCCTGATAGTTGAGAAGGGCTTTGATAAACGGAGATGTTGGTAAAACTTCTGCCACATAAGCAAAGGCAAAGAGGTGAGAGAGAGTGGTGGATTTCACAATGGTGAGTAAAATGGTATCAGTGGTTAAAACACATGGAAGATAAACCTATACAAGTAATTAAGGCTAGCCTATGAAGGACTGTGCTTGCCAAACAAAGTGAAGTGAAAGTACTAGTCTTTGCAACCCCATGGACTGTAACCTGCTAGGCTCTTCTGTCTTTGGAATTCTCCAGGCAAGAATTATGGACTGGGTAGCCATTCCCTTCTCCAGGGGTTCTTCCCAACCCAAGGACTGAACTCGGGTCTCCTGCATTGCAGGTGGATTCTTTACTGTCTGAACCACCAGGGAAGTCCATTTCAATTTGGTGATTTAGATGTATTCATTCATTAGTTCAATAAACATTGAGAGATGACAAAGCTTATTAGACATTATTAGAGTTATTATATGCATGTGTGCTAAGTTGCTTCAGTCGTGTTAGACTCTGTGTGACCCTATAAACTGTAGCCAGCCAGGCTCCTTCTGTGTCCGTGGGATTCTCCAGGCCAGAATACTGGAGTGGGTTGCCATGCCTTCCTCCAGCAAATCTTCTCTACCCAGGGACTGAATCCACATCTCTTAAGTCTCCTGCACTGGCAGGCATGTTCTTTACCACTAGCACCACCTGGGAAGACTGCCATACGGAGTTGGGACTCTATCCTATGGCAGTGGGGATATGCCATTGCACCTTGTCCTTCCCATTGGTTTTTCATGTTATAATCACAATTTGTTGATTGTTTGCAACATTATTTTTAATACTTGTTTCACCTACTAGGCTATAAGCATCATGAGGGTAGGGACCATGATCTGAGTTGTCACTGTGTATCCACAGTGCCTGCCACATTGTAGTCCTTCAAAAACTATTGTTGAATGAAGTGAAGAAGCATGTTTCTCAGTTTCTCATTAATATAAAAATATACATTATCACATAGAAAAGTGGAGTTTCCTCAGACTATTTTGTTGAGTTATATTTAGATGAAAATTCAATTCAGGTCGAGTTAAAGCTTTTATTAGTTGGACAGATAACTTGCAGGTGAGAAGACGGAAGAAGTTATTTTAAAGAATGATGATGGACTTTGAAAGCCTAGATGAAGAATCTGTATGTGAATGAATCAGCAGAGGACTAGTACTTTAGCAACTATGATTCTGTGGACTGAAAGCCTGATGAGAGGTCTGTTTTGCTACCATATGCAAGTGCTGGTGGGCACTTCTCTATCCACTCCCTTTAGTCATCTATGAAAAGAAAACAAACCTTGCTTTTTTGGAAACAATTTAGGATAAGTAGGTTATAATAGGATTTTTATGTTTTCATTTCATGTGAAAATGAAAGTGTTAATCACTCAGTTGTGTCTGACTCTTTGCAACCCCATAGACTGTAGCCCTCCAGGCTCCTCTGTCTATGGATTTTCCAGGCAAGAATACTGGAGTGGGTGGCCATTTCCTTCTCCAGGGTTCATTTCATGTAATTTAGAGGAAAATCTTGATTTACTCGCAATGTTAGTAGCTCAGCTGATAAAGAATCTACCTGCAATGCAGGAGATCCAGTTCAATTCCTGGGTCTGGAAGATCCCCTGGAGAATGGATAGGCTATCCACTCTAGTACTCTTGGGCTTCCCTGGTGGCTCAGCTGGTAAAGAATCCACCTGCAATGCAGGAGACCTGGGTTCAATCCTGGGTTGGGAAGATCCCCTGGAGAAGGGAATGGCTACCCACTCCCAGTATTCTAGTCTGGAGAATTCCACAGACTGTATAGTCTATGGGGTACCAAAGAGTCAACACGACTGAGCGACTTTCACTTTCTTCACTACTTTAACTTTTGAGCAATACAGGCTTTAAAGCCCAGTGTTAGAGCCTACCTTGCAAAACCTAAATGTACTTAAATCAAATATAATTAAATTGTGCTGAAATTCAATTAAACTGTTGCATGCTTTTAATTATTTTTTTAACCACAGTTGATCACTGAGTTATTATGCAGCTGCAGCCAAGCCTTTTGCCTAATCCTTCTGCACTCTCTTCCTTTCTGCCTGATATCCAGGTGGGTTCTGAGTAGCTAGTATCTCTTAAACATAACCACATTGTACCATCTCTAAGCACTGGATTATTGGTTACTGGTCCAAAGATCTCATGAGCAATGATTACAGAAAGTTATTCCACAGGCAATTCTATCTGCTGGTTATATTCCCTCACATCACTTCTTTTTCCCTATGGAGCAAACTGGATAAATGATTCCAGGACAGAATAGTTCTCAGAGAAAAGGTAGCACAGTTGTTATCTGAGAAGTTGCTGCTTTCTCTCTAACTCGCCCCGGATGCCAGACACATTCTGATCTGTTCAACATGAAAATGGGCAAACAGAGAAGTGGCTTGGTTGTGAATCTTAATATTTGACTGTCACCACAGTGCCCTCCAGGGTGTGCTCCCAACATGAGACACTCAAAAGCAACCAGCTGGTTACTCTGTTCCCCAATGTCCTGCCTTACATCTCCTTCAAAGTTTTAACTCCTCTCCTACATGTTTTCCAAGCATTATGGGTAAAGTGAAAGATTTAGAAACATTTTCTCAGAACAGTTTCTAACATCTCTTTCCATTCTGAAACAAAGAAACACTCATAATTAATGGGATTGTAATGGATCATGTCTAGAGAAACCTTACTGCAATGGATCATCACTAGAGGTGTTGTTTGGTATAATGGACTTATTAAAAACTTTGATCTATATCTCTAAGCAAATTAGTTTCCCATTTCTACAATGCATTGAGTACATCAGTAATATAGTCAGTCAGGAATTACAAAAAAAAAAAAAGAATTGAAATAAAGGTCTATTTTCTATATATTTATTATTTTCAATCTACTGGAATAAATATAACTTTTGGAGCATCTGGTGTATAAAAGAGGGTTAAAAAGTATGTTCAGGGTGATTTTCAAGTTANAAAAAAAAAAAAAGAATTGAAATAAAGGTCTATTTTCTATATATTTATTATTTTCAATCTACTGGAATAAATATAACTTTTGGAGCATCTGGTGTATAAAAGAGGGTTAAAAAGTATGTTCAGGGTGATTTTCAAGTTATGTTTCCAGAAAATTTCTGTCTTTCTGTACAGAGACCATTAAGCAGTTCTTGGTGGAATCTACCTCCTCCTCCAAACTTAAGCCTATTCAACTTTGTGTTGCTTGGGTTGAGGGATTAAGAGTACTCTGTAAATTAGAAAAGATACTTAATCTATACTTTTCTAGGCCAAATGAAAACCTTTTAAACTTCAAGAATACTCTAATATTAACCTAAAATATAAAACAATTTGTTACTTTAAGGTTTATATATTGTCGTTATTGTTTAGTTGATAAGTTGCATCCGACTTTTTGTGAATCCACGGACTACAGCATGCTAGGCTCCCCTGTCCTTCACTATCTTCCAGAGTTTGCTCAGATTCATGTCCATTTAGTTGTGATGCTATCTAAACATCTCATGCTCTGCTGCCCCCTTCTTTTGCTTTCAATCTTTCCCAGCATCATGGTCTTTTCCAGTGAGTTGGATCTTCGCATCAGGTGGCCAAAGTACAAACTTCAGCTTCAGCATTGGTCCTTCCAATGCATACTCAGGGTTGATTTCTTTTAGGTTTGACTGATTGGATCTCCTTGTAGTCCAAGGGACTCTCAAGTCTTCCCAAGCACCCCAATTCAAAAGAATCAATTCTTTGGCACTCAGCCTTTTTTATGGTCCAACTTTCACATCCATACATGACTACTGGAAAAACCATGCTGCTGCTGCTGCTAAGTCACTTCAGTCGTGTCCGACTCTGTGCGACCTCATAGACGGCAGCCCACCAGGCTCCCCATCCCTGGGATTCTCCAGGCAAGAATACTGGAGTGGGTTGCCATTTCCTTCTCCAATGCATGAAAGAGAAAAGTGAAAGTNATGTCCGACTCTGTGTGACCCCATAGACGGCAGCCCACCAGGCTCCCCCATCCCTGGGATTCTCCAGGCAAGAATACTGGAGTGGGTTGCCATTTCCTTCTCCAATGCATGAAAGAGAAAAGTGAAAGTGAAGTCGCTCAGTCTGTCCGACTGTTAGCGACCCCATGGACTGCAGCCTACCAGGCTACTCCGTCCATTGGATTTTCCAGCAAGAGTACTGGGGTCGGGTGCCATTGCCTTCCCCAAAATTTAGTATAGGAAAGCCTATTTAAATTAAAAAACTCAAAGGGCCTTAATACATTTTTTCCTGTTCTGAGGTCATAAATATTTGTAGAAAGTTCTTATTGGTATCCTAATAGTTCCATCTGCCACCCATCTTCTGAGAACAGTAGAAAATTCTGATAATTAAACTGTTTATTAAACTTATATGTATGTACAAACTTTGGTCTTTTTGGTGTACAGTTCTAACAGTTTTTTCATTTGGACACAGTCCTATAACAACCATCATCATCAAGATATAGAAGAGTCCCATCACCACAGATTATTTCCTTATGTTGCCTCTGTTTAGCCAATCCTTCCTCCTGCCTTAACCCCTGGCAACAGTGATCTTCATCTGTATTGTTTAACCTTGTCTGGAATGTCCTATAAGTGGAATCATACAGTATGCAGCTTTTTTAGTCTGGCTTTTCTCACTTAACGTGTTTCAGTTCATTTATGCTATTGCATATCAGTAATTCAACATTTGTATTGCTAATATGTCATATTCACTGGTTTAAAGATACTAGTTTTGCACCCCCCCGCCCCAGCTTTGAGCAATTGTGAGGAAGCTCACTATAAACTTCTTGTGTTGTGAATGACAGAGTTCATTTCACTTGTGGGATCTTTAAAGATCACTCCAATGTGATTGTAGAATTTCCACTGAGGCATATGAAATGAAAAGATTGATTACACTCACAGGTACTAGAAGACGGGAATCAGGGGGCCTCATGGGAGGAGCTCCCAGGAAGAAGGCTCCGCCAAGCAGACGGGGAGCCGGGAGAGGAGGGGACCCGTGGGTAAGTGCCTTTACCAGGGGTCAGGTTGGAGTACACAGAAACAGGTGTGAGGGATTTTATTGGTGCACTGAATGCCACTGGGTCACAGTCAAGGGACGGCAAGAAGGGGAACGAGGGGCGGGGACGGGTTTATCATCTTGCTTCCGGTCACTTAGGTAGGGCTCTCACACAGCCTGTTTGCGGGGCTGTGGAAGCATTGGGAAAACGCCAAGTTTTAAAAGTTTACACCATGCTTCTGCACACAGGTTCTGATATGACTACTATATAGGCAATTGACAAAGTTTATATATAATATATACACGTGGCATACGTACACATTTTTTCAGATGATTTTCCGTTATAAGTGATTAAAAGATACTGCATACAGGAACTCCCTTGACTTTCCAGTGGTTAAGACTCTGCGCTTCCAGTGCAAGGGGCATGGCTTCTATACCTGGTCAGGGAAATAAGGTCCCACACACTCCACAGTTAGGCAAAACAGAAAAAAAAAGAAACAGATTTTGAGTATAGTTCTGTGTTGCTCTACAGTGAATCCTTGCTGCTTATCTGTTTCATATGTAGTAGTTTATATTTGTTAATGCCATACTCCTAATTTTTCCTTCCCTCCTTTTCCTATTTGGTAACAATAAGTTTGTTTTCTATATTTGTGAATCTGGTTCTGTTTTGTGTACTGATTCAATTGTATTATTTTTAAGATTCTACAAGTTATATAATCTTTCATTTAGTGTAAATTCTCTAGGTCCATTCATGTTGCTGCAAATGGCAATATTTTATGCATTTTTATGGTTGAGTAATATTCCACTGTATATATATGCCTCAATTTGTACCCGTCTCTGTTGGGCACTTGAGTTGTTTCCATGTCTTGGTTATTGTAAATAGTGCTGCCATGAACACTGGGGGAGCCCTTTTTTTCCCCTAAAAATAAAGTTCCCATTTATCCTAACATACTTTTCTTTGAACTGTACTTTGTCTAGACTATAAAGAAAGCTGAGTGTCAAATAATTGATGCTTTTGAACTGTGGTGTTGGAGAAGACTCTTGAGATTATAAGTGATTAAAAGATACTGCATACAGGAACTCCCTTGACTTTCCAGTGGTTAAGACTCTGCGCTTCCAGTGCAAGGGGCATGGCTTCTATACCTGGTCAGGGAAATAAGGTCCCACACACTCCACAGTTAGGCAAAACAGAAAAAAAAAGAAACAGATTTTGAGTATAGTTCTGTGTTGCTCTACAGTGAATCCTTGCTGCTTATCTGTTTCATATGTAGTAGTTTATATTTGTTAATGCCATACTCCTAATTTTTCCTTCCCTCCTTTTCCTATTTGGTAACAATAAGTTTGTTTTCTATATTTGTGAATCTGGTTCTGTTTTGTGTACTGATTCAATTGTATTATTTTTAAGATTCTACAAGTTATATAATCTTTCATTTAGTGTAAATTCTCTAGGTCCATTCATGTTGCTGCAAATGGCAATATTTTATGCATTTTTATGGTTGAGTAATATTCCACTGTATATATATGCCTCAATTTGTACCCGTCTCTGTTGGGCACTTGAGTTGTTTCCATGTCTTGGTTATTGTAAATAGTGCTGCCATGAACACTGGGGGAGCCCTTTTTTTCCCCTAAAAATAAAGTTCCCATTTATCCTAACATACTTTTCTTTGAACTGTACTTTGTCTAGACTATAAAGAAAGCTGAGTGTCAAATAATTGATGCTTTTGAACTGTGGTGTTGGAGAAGACTCTTGAGAGTCCCTTGCACAGCAAGGAGATCCAACCGGTCCATCCTAAAGGAAATCAGTCCTGAATATTAATTGGAGGAACTGATGGTGAAGCTGAAACTCCGATACTTTGGCCACCTGATGCGAAGAGCTGACTCATTGGAAAAGACTCTGATGCTGGGAGGGATTGGGGGCAGGAGGAGAAGGGGACGACAGAGGATGAGATGGCAGGATGGCATCACCGACTTGATGGACGTGAGTTTTAGTGAACTCTGGGAGTTGGTGATGGACAGGGAGGCCCGGTGTGCTGTGATTCATGGGGTCGCAGAGAGTTGGACGCAACTGAACTGAACTGAAAGGTTGAGGAATTTTTGATTGCAGTAATATTTGTAGTAATATGTTAAATGTTACTTTATGTTTTAATTAGTTCTCCGAACAATGCTGCTTTTTGCGTTTCCTCCCCTAGCCGTTAACTTTTGCAGGCATTCAACCTACACCAGGTTAGATTTAGACCATCCGTTTTATCTCTGTTTCTGTCTGTGGAATTTATAATGTCAGTTCAGTTTTCAAAGCTTTTGCTCTGCTGCCTTCCCTGTGTTCTGTGCACGTGCCGCTCAGGGCTCATTTTGATAAGTGGGTCATGTTTGTGTTATCTGGTGGTTGTAGCCTGTGCTCTGCTAATCTGGGTTTGTGTTGTGCATGCAACACATACAGGTAGGGGTGAGTCTGAAACTTGTGCTGGATCATAGAAAGATTTAGAGCATTCCCTCCGCTCTCTACTTCACAGGAATCGGCCTGCTATCCTCGACATCCTGCTTCCTCTTTCCTTGTTCTCTTTTCAGAAAGGCAAGAATTCTCTGAGATTTTTGATGTCTGTGTCCATTGCAGAGTTCCATAACTGGAGCCATCCTCAGGTTAAACTGGAAAAGGAGAGATGGTGTATTAATTTGTAGGGCTGCCATACACATCACCTCAAAGTGATGCTTAAACTACAGACATTTGTGTTTCACAACTCTGGAAGTTAGAACTCTGAAATCAAGGTGTTGGCAAGGCCAGTGCTCCCTCTGGTGCCAGTGAAGGATCGATTCCAAGCCTCTCTCCCAGCTTCTGGTAGCTGCTTGGTTGAAGCAATATCATGCCAGTCTTCACATGGCATTATTCCTGTGTATGTGGTTCTCTGTGGCCACATTTCCCCCTTTATCTGAGAACATCAGTACTAACAGACTATGGTCCACCCTAATGACCTCATTTTAACTTGATTGTCTCTGAAAATACCCTTTATCCAAATAAAGTCACATCCTGAAGTACTAGGAGTTAGGACCCCAACATATCTTTTGGGGGGATAGACTTCAACCCATGACAGATGAGAGGGGAAGAAAATCTTCAGGAAATTAACCATTGTAGTCACTTCAAGTTTTGACAACCCTTTTCAACTGACTTACCTGCCTTTTAGAGCTTTCTGGTAGATATTTTTTGTATTTTATCCAGAGATTTTATTTGTAATCAGTGGATAGGCTGTTGTTGACTTCCAACTAGAAGCTGTAACTTTGAAAAAACAAACAAGTAAAAGTTCTTTTAGTCTGTGTAAGTACTTCTAAGGATCAATCCAGTGTGGCAGCCACAAATGAGAACCAGAGTTAAAAGAGGGGCAGGTTGAATGTTTATTTGGAGGACAGTTTTGAGTTAGGAAGCCAGCTCATGGTTGAGGTGAAGTTTATTCCAATCTCTGAAATGTTATGAATTAGAGCAGCTCATATTCATGCTCCCAATTCTCTTTCAGTCCTGGTGCTCTTGATTGATTTTCTTGGGCTAAGAATTTGGCAGTAGAATTAGGACTAGAAAAATAAGTTGCATGTTATTTCAAATGCTCCCAATTTATAGTAAAGGTCACTTCAATGTATCATATATATATTCATTTACTGCTTTCTGGGATTACAGAGATACATTAGAAATTATTCCTGAGTTTAAGGAGTCTAGGAATGAGAAATGTGGAAGGAGAAAGGTAATATTGTTGTGCTAAGTACTCTAACTGACAGAGGGCAGGGGTAGGGTTGGAGGCTAGAAAACTAGGTAATATCTAAACCATGAAATTGAAAGATGCTTGCTCCTTGTAAGAAAAGCTATAACAAACCTAGACAGCGTATTAAAAAGCAGAGACATTATTTTGCAAACAAAGATCCACCTAGTCAAAGCTATGATTTTTCCAGTAGTCATGTACAGATGTGAGAATTGGACCATAAAGAAAGCTGAGCACTGAAGAACTGAAGATTTCAAATTGTGGTGTTAGAGAAGACTCTTGAGAGTCCCTTGGACAGCAAGGAGATCAAACCAGTCAATCCTAAGGAAATCAACCCTGAATATTCATTGGAAGGACTGAAGCTGAAGCTCCAATACTTTGGCCACTGATGCGAAGAGCTGGCTCATTTGAAAAGACCCTGATGCTGGGCAAGATTGAAGGCAGGAGGAGAAGGGAACAGTAGAAGATGAGATGATTGGATGGCATCACCGACTTGATGGACATGAGTTTGAGCAAACTTCAGGAGATAGTGAAGGACAGGGAGGCCTGGTGTGCTGCAGCCCATGGGGTAGTAAAGAGCTGGACATGACTTAAAACCAAGAACTGAAGTCTTTCATTATGTGGAAGAAAAAAAGGGAGGGAATAGAGAAACGTAAGTAAACACTTCAAATGAGCTTTAAGAGTATGAAGAGAGCTCTGGTACACATGTTTGAAAATATTGTTTATCATAAAGTGTTATATATGGCCCTAAGATTTGGTTGTTTTGTGGCCAAGACAGAGATAAACAGGAGCCTTAAAAAACCGTGAGTTGGAGGAGGTATATTCTGGGGAAAGGACAAGCATTTGCTACAATTTTGGAAATATTCTTTTTAAGGATTGAGTTGAGAAAGATCACACAACATAGAAATACAGAACAACCTCAGGAGAATGAACTTCTATGCCCACAGGCACATTTCTGTTTATTTGATTCATTACATTCAATAATTCAGAATGGTTTATTCACAGTTTGATCTGATCGTAATTGGGCAGGGGAGGGGAAGTCATTTATAAATGCCAACCCAAGTTAGGTTGTGCCCTCAAGTCTTTTAACCGGAAATACTTTGTTTTGAAGTTAGAGTGTTGGATAAGGCTTTGGAGAAAGAATGGAAGTTTCTATGAAAGCTGGCACTCAGGACTTGTGTGAACCATATAGGACAGAATTTGTCTAATGTTGCTCTTGCCATTATTATCTGGTGAACCACAGTGATTGTTATTTATCATAAAATAAGTGTGCTGATAGAACTGTTTGAGCTGTTCTTTTCTAGCAAGCTCTTTTATACTGTTTGATAGCTTCCATTTCAGATACCGCATGCTAAAGTTTTATCAAATGATCATATGCAATTACCTTGAAAACAAAAAGTTTGTTTCTTTATAACAGTGGTCTTCAGCCTTTTTGGTGCCAGTGGCTGGCTTTGTGGAAGACAATTTTCCCGTGGATCAGGGTGGTTTCAAGATGATTCAAACACATCACATTTATTGTGCGAAAGTGAAAGTTGCTCAGTCGTGTCCAACTCTTTGTGACCCCATGGACTATACACTTAATTGAATTATGCAGGCCAGAGTACTGGAGTGGGTAACCTTTCCCTTCTCCAGGGGATCTTCCCAACCCAGTGATCGAACCCAGGTCTCCCTCATTGCAGGAGGATTCTTTATCAGCTGAGTCACAAGGGAAGCCCAAGAATACTGGAGTGGGTAGCCTGTCCCTTTTCCAGGCAGATCTTCCAACCCAAGAATTGAATCGGCGTCTCCTACATTGCAGGCTGATTCTTTACCAAGTGAGCTATCAGGGAAGCCCATTTATTGTATACCCTAGTTCTATTATTACATCAGCTCCACCTCAGATCATCAGGCAATAGATCCTGGAGTTTGGAGACCTCTCCTCTACAGCATCAGGGTAACCCATAGCTTCAGAAGAATAAGAAGGAATAAGTAAAATTGATTTGGGGTTGGGGTGCAGAGCCATTATTATCCCATCTATCATCTGGGCAGATAGTTATCTCTGGTTTCTCACTTCAAATAGTGTTATTTAAAAATGTTTTCAGATGTAGAATAAACCCCAGGCCCTAGAATTACTGCGAGACTCTAATAGTGCTTCAGCTTTTACTTACCACAGCTTTGTAACCTGATCCACACAATTAATAATTCAGAATCTCTTAGCAATCCCTACATAGAATATGCTGCCATTAAAAAAAAAAATTTTCCCTGCTTTTGCATATATTGTTCCTTCTGCTGAAAATGCACTCTCTGACTTTGTCAGCCTACCTGGAAAATCTAATCATCCTTCATTCCTCAGTTCAAACACATGTCACTGCTTTATCTAGTGACCGTTTGGCTTTCTTAGGCAGGTTACTTTATCTTCCCTGTAAACTTACAGCAGTGTGGTCATACCGCTAGTGTGGTCCTAATTAGATTGCATTTTAGTTTACATTTTTCACTTTCTCTTGTGCCTTCTTGGCTGTCAACTCCTTTGGGATTGTGTGTCTGTGTTTTCCTATTGTGAAAGTGAAAGTGAAGTTGCTCAGTCATGTCTGACTCTTTGAGACCCCATGGACTATAGCCTACCAGGCTCCTCCCTCCATGGGATTCTCCAGGCAAGAGTACTGGAGTGGGTTGCCATTTTCCTTCTCCAGGGGATCTTCCCAACCCAGGGATCGAACCCAGGTCTCCCACATTCCAGGCAGACGCTTTAACCTCTGAGCCACCAGGGACTCTTTCCTATTGTAGTAGAAGCCAAGTAAATACTGACAAATATTTTAACAAAATAATCTTTGTTGGAATAAATAAATGAATGAATTAATATATACCATACCTAAGAGAAAAAAAATTCTATTGAATAGACCTCAAATGTATTATTAGTGTTCTGGGTATTTGCTAGTCCAGATCCTCTCTTTACCTTTTTGTATTCTGCTCTATGCCCAAGGAGGCTGAGCTCTATATACAGAATTAATGTGGTCTCTTGCTCTCTGGAGTGGGTTGAGTTTAGCCAATGAGTGCCAGTGATAGACTATCAGAGGATGATAAAAGAATGGAGCTAGGTATTTATTCCCCTAGCTTCCCTGTTACTATGTCTCATTGGCCTGGCTAGGTCTCTCTACTTAAGGTTACAGCTCCATATAACAGTTAACTTTTTTGCATTCCAGTCTCCCGTCCTTCCTTGATCCCTGGTAATGGTCCCTTGACATGGCTAGAGCCTGGAAGATATACCATATCTTATTTCCTTCACCATATCTAAATCTTTGTAAATGGTCCTTTTATTAAATTCTCCCTAATTGTCCAGTACGGAGAAGGCAATGGCACCCCACTCCAGTACTACTCTTGCCTGGAAAATCCATAAACGGAGGAGCCTGGAAGGCTGCAGTCCATGAGGTCACTGAGGGTCGGGCATGACTGAGCGACTTCACTTTCACTTTTCACTTTGATGCATTGGAGAAGGAAATGGCAACCCACTCCAATGTTCTTGCCTGGAGAATCCCAGGGAAGGGGTAACCTGGTGGGCTGCCATCCATGGGGTCGCACAGAATCGGGCATGACTGAAGTGACTTAACAGCAGCAGCAGCACTAGTATAAAAATCTTTAGGTCAGATTTTCAAATGTTTCATGGAATAACTTTTCTTAGGTTATTAAGCACTAAGTATGTGACAGAACAAAACATGCCTATACTCATAGACATAGAAAACAAACAGGGTTTCCAAAGGGGAAAGGAAGGGGGACAAATGAGGATTTGGGATTAGCAGATATAAACTACTATATATATAAAATAAACAACAAAGTCCTACTGTATAGCACAGGGAACTATACTCAATATCTGTGAACAACCATAATGGAAAAGAATATGAAGAAGAATCTATATATTTGTGTATATACTAAACCACTTTTCTTTATACCAGAAACAAAGCATTATAAATGAACTATACATGATTAAAAAAAAAAATCATAGACCTAGGATGAAAATGAAGTGAAGAGAAAATGTTAAATAACATCATTATGAATTTAGGACATGAAGACAAAAGATCTTGAATGTTACAAAAATTTTTTGTTTGGAATTACAGCTTTATTTAAATGTTCTGAATGTGAGGTATAACATATAGTGCTCCCTAAATAGATAGATTATATATGTATTTAACCACTTTGGAGTTTTGTCTTATTTTGTTTTGTAGCGTAGCCATTAATGTCTTTCAAAACTAGGTGTTTTTATTTTTTGCAAAGTGAAGTTTCCAAAACTGCTGCCTTAACTCACCAAGGACAAACTGTGGTGAAATACCAACTTATACACTCATCAGTTTTTCTGTTTGTTGTGAAGAATATTTACTTTATCCTAATAAAAATCTAGGACCTTATATCACCATTTGGATACTGAATTGGTTACCTGCTTTTGTCTTTAGCATTAAAGAATGTCTTAAACTAGTTTCTACTACATAACTGTAAGGAGATAAAACGATCATAAGTAAGAGTTATAAGGATGTAAATATAGATTCTCATAAGTTATTCCTTTTTGAAAGCAAAATAAATTGAGTACTATAAACTCCTTGTTAGCAGATGTGAACTTGAGAGACTCTGCTAATTTGTTTTACTGCCAAGCTCATAACTATATATATCAAGACTGACAATATTTGCAAGGGCGTTTATTACTTAGATTTTCTTAGGAGGAATTTAAAAAATCCACCTATATAATAAATTAGTTCCTCTTGGACTGAGAAAATAATTTACTTTATAATAAGAGAGATTTATCAAACCTAACTAGATCATAAATTACAGATTTTGATCAAAGTGTCAAATTGTTCTATGTTTGATAACCTAAATGTCCATTAATAGTGACAGTGATATTAAGCCATTTAATTTAGAAACTTTAACATACTGTGAAGTAGTAGTAAATCTCATATTTATCAATTTATCATATTACTTAAATGAATTCTTAGTAAACTTGCTTATGTGCTCAAAAATTTCAAGTCCAAGCTTTTCAATTACTTTGATAACATTTTTGAAATTGTAACGCTCATAGTACCACACTTCTAAATTTTTTTAAACTGGAGTTATAAAAGGAATATTGTTTCTTTTTTCTTTTTTTTTTTGTGAACCAAGAAGTACTTGTTTTGAAAGTTTGTCAGCTATAGTAGAGCTAAAAGATGATATATGGGGCAAAGAATACAAAAATATTTTCTAGAATTATACAGTGTTCCTGATATGAGTAAGAACAATACGATAGAAGCAATGATTAAAATCACAAAGAAAACTTTTCAGCCAAAAAATATAAACCAAATTTGACTTGCATGTTAAAGTGCTCATCATATTTTAGGCAAAATCCAAGTGGTACCTCTTCATATTTTTTCCTTTTTTATAATTAATTTGTTAACTTTTAATTGAAGGATAATCACTCTACAATATTGTGTTGATTTCTGCCAAACGTCAGCATGTCAGCCATAGGTATACCTATGTTCCCTCCCTCCGGAACCTCCCTCCCTACCCCACCCCTCTAGGTTGTTACAGAGCCACAGTTTGAGTTCCCTGAGTCACCCAGCACATTCCCATTGGCTATCTGTTTCACATATGGTAGTGTGTATGTCTCTATGCTACTCTCCCCATTCATTCCACTCTGTTTTCCCCTGCCTCCCCCATGTCATAAGTCTGTTCTTTTTGTCTCTGTCTTCACTGCTGCCCTTAAATAGGTTCATTAGTACCATCCTTCTAGATTCCATATGTATGTGTTACTATATGATAATTACTTTTCTCTTTCTGACTTACTGTACTCTGTGTAATAGGCTCTGGGTTCATCCACCTCATTAGAACTGACTCAAATGCATTCCTTTCTATGGCTGAATAGGATTCCATTGTATATCTGCACCATGGCTTCATTATCCATTCATCTGTCGATGGACATCTAGGTTGCTGCCATTTCCTAGCTATTGCAAATAGTGTTGCAATGAATATTGGGATACATGTGTCTTTTTCAATTTTGGTTTTTTCAGGGTATATGCCTAGTAGTGGGATTGCTGGGCCATATGGTGGCTTTATTCGTGATTTTTTTTTAAACTAATCTCCATACTGTCTTCCATAGTGATTCTATCAATTTACATTCCCACCAATAGTACTAGAGGATTCCCTTTTCTCCACACTCTCTCCATTTATTTTTTGTAGATTTTTGATGATGGCCATTCTGACCAGTGTGAGAGTGATATCTCGTTGTAGTTTTGATTTGCATTTCTCTAATAATGAGCAGTTGAGCCTCTTTTCATGTGTTTATTAGCCATCTGTATGCCTTCTTTGGAGAAATGTCTGTTTAGGTCTTTTTGCCCACTTTTTGATTGGCTTGTTTGTTTTTCTGATATTGAGTTGTATAAGCTGCTTATATATTTTTGAAATCAGTCTTTCATCAGTTGTTTCATTTGCTACTACTTTCTTCCATCCTGAGAGTTGCAAGTGACACCTCGTAATGTTATACTTATAGAGGTGATTCTATAACTCTTAAAAAATATGTACCAAGAAATAAGAATCAATCAGCTTGAGACTTCTCTGTCATAGTAAAGCTGAACTTTTACACCCAGTCATTCAAGGATTCAGAAAACAAATTACTTAACTACTTTTCTTGGAAATATTTCCTGAATAAGTTTCTCAGCCAAGTGAGAGAGGACTCAAAATTAAGAATCAAGATGAGAATAATGCTCTAAAATTTGTAACTAAGTGCTGAATTCTACTGCTCATATTCAGCGATCGCCAAATGGCCCAATAGATTGAGCATTTCAGAAGGAGATAGGTACCACAGAATTTGTCATTACCTTCGGGTTGACTTTCAGTGTCAACGCACTTCACTGTATCACAGGGCTTGAAATGCGTCATCAGGAATTACATGCACAACTCTGCAGGAAGAGGAAAGCTCAAGGAGCTGAGATAGTCTGCTGTCTTCTAGTGCAGTGAACCAGACCAACATCTGCCTCCAAACTGAGCTGAGATCAGTGCCTCAGTTTTATCACAAGATGTAAGGAATTAGTCTGTATTTGATTAGAACATCTAATTTTGCTTGGGTGCCAAAGTAAGAGTGCCATCTCCTTTCAGATATGTATTATAAAACAAGGGTCACCAGCAGTCATTGTATACAGACTCTGCCTTTACAATATGTAGAGGCTGTGTTTGTGTACATGTATCTATATGTATGAACTTCAGAAGGAACATGTTGTTCTGGACAAAAACAACTTCTTCCCTGAGAAATTCAAGTGTGGTAGAAAAAGCTAGTGAGAGAAGCTTCCATAAGCACTGCTTTGTGTGTAAAATACTTTTAATCTTGAGAAGAAAATAAAACAGCAGCCATGCCAACTAGATAAAACCAAAGAGCTTAGGGAGAAGCTAACTGAACTCAAAACTATTGGGGGAATTGGAATATTTTATATTTTGTTCCTCTCTTCTTTAAAAAAAATTTTTTTTTGAGTTGAGATATTAATAAAAGACATTATGATGGAGATTATACAAGGAAGATTGCAGTAGAATTTTACTGTGTTGTATCCATCCCAGGTGGAAGCAGTATATAACTCATTTTCTCTCACTGTTGGTAGAAGATCTCTAACCTGATTATATGTAAGACTCTAATGGATTTAAGCATGATGCAAGAATAACTAAAAAAATGAATGATGTCTATATGTTATTGGTGATAGTTAGTTGAGGCAAATCTAGCAGTATTCCAAAGGGGCAGTTGTTCCCACATTTCAGTAGAGCAGAAAAATCACTTTGAGTGCCAGTTGTATTTATTTATTTTCTGAGATTTTGATTTCAGAGGTTTTGGAATAGAAGTACAGAAGTCTGCATTTTTGATAAGAACCCCAGTTAATTTTATCACAGAATGTGTTTTAAAAAGCGTTAGCAGGATGGTATTACCTTTATGCTATAGTTTCTCTATTTGTAAGACTAGGTCAATAATTACCTTAAATTTTCACAGTGAGGACAATAATTAAGTTTTAAAAATTATGATGATAGTTACATTAAAAGATGTGTGTGTGTGTGTGTGTGTGTGCCTCTTTGCAACCTCATGGACTGTAGCCTGACAGGCTCCCCTGTCCNATTGAGCATTTCAGAAGGAGATAGGTACCACAGAATTTGTCATTACCTTCGTGTTGACTTTCAGTGTCAACGCACTTCACTGTATCACAGGGCTTGAAATGCATCATCAGGAATTACATGCACAACTCTGCAGGAAGAGGAAAGCTCAAGGAGCTGAGATAGTCTGCTGTCTTCTAGTGCAGTGAACCAGACCAGCATCTGCCTCCAAACTGAGCTGAGATCAGTGCCTCAGTTTTATCACAAGATGTAAGGAATTAGTCTGTATTTGATTAGAACATCTAATTTTGCTTGGGTGCCAAAGTAAGAGTGCCATCTCCTTTCAGATATGTATTATAAAACAAGGGTCACCAGCAGTCATTGTATACAGACTCTGCCTTTACAATATGTAGAGGCTGTGTTTGTGTACATGTATCTATATGTATGAACTTCAGAAGGAACATGTTGTTCTGGACAAAAACAACTTCTTCCCTGAGAAATTCAAGTGTGGTAGAAAAAGCTAGTGAGAGAAGCTTCCATAAGCACTGCTTTGTGTGTAAAATACTTTTAATCTTGAGAAGAAAATAAAACAGCAGCCATGCCAACTAGATAAAACCAAAGAGCTTA
This sequence comes from Oreotragus oreotragus, assembly GCA_006410675.1. NCBI lineage: Eukaryota > Metazoa > Chordata > Mammalia > Artiodactyla > Bovidae > Oreotragus > Oreotragus oreotragus. The sequence continues at coordinate 328,761 of SJYX01013134.1, forward strand.
GGGAGAAGCTAACTGAACTCAAAACTATTGGGGGAATTGGAATATTTTATATTTTGTTCCTCTCTTCTTTAAAAAAAATTTTTTTTTGAGTTGAGATATTAATAAAAGACATTATGATGGAGATTATACAAGGAAGATTGCAGTAGAATTTTACTGTGTTGTATCCATCCCAGGTGGAAGCAGTATATAACTCATTTTCTCTCACTGTTGGTAGAAGATCTCTAACCTGATTATATGTAAGACTCTAATGGATTTAAGCATGATGCAAGAATAACTAAAAAAATGAATGATGTCTATATGTTATTGGTGATAGTTAGTTGAGGCAAATCTAGCAGTATTCCAAAGGGGCAGTTGTTCCCACATTTCAGTAGAGCAGAAAAATCACTTTGAGTGCCAGTTGTATTTATTTCTTTTCTGAGATTTTGATTTCAGAGGTTTTGGAATAGAAGTACAGAAGTCTGCATTTTTGATAAGAACCCCAGTTAATTTTATCACAGAATGTGTTTTAAAAAGCGTTAGCAGGATGGTATTACCTTTATGCTATAGTTTCTCTATTTGTAAGACTAGGTCAATAATTACCTTAAATTTTCACAGTGAGGACAATAATTAAGTTTTAAAAATTATGATGATAGTTACATTAAAAGATGTGTGTGTGTGTGTGTGTGTGTGTGTGTGTGTGCCTCTTTGCAACCTCATGGACTGTAGCCTGACAGGTTCCTCTGTTCATGGAATTCTCTGGGTAAGAATACTGAAGTGGGTTGCCATTTCCTTCTTTTTTTTTTTTTTTTAGGCTCAAACACATCTTTATTAATCAAAGTAGGAACCATTACAATCAACACATTTTTCACCAGTGAGAAATAAGTTTGTTTATTCCTGTAGCATAAAAATTTGTGCTTCGGGATTCAAAAGCATTTTCTGCCTCTTGCTGGTTGTGGAAGTGGTTTCCCTGCAAAAAGTTGTTGAGATGCTTGAAGCAGCAGTCAGCTGGCGAGAGGTCAGGTGAATGTGGCAGATGAGGCAAACTTTGTAGCCCAGTTTGTTCAACTTTTGATGCGCTAGTTGTGTGACATGCGTTCAAGTATTGTTGAGAAGAACTGGGGCCTTTCTGTTGACTAATGGCAGCTGCAGGCATTGCAGTTTTCGGTTCGTCTCATTGAATCGCTCAGTATACTTCTCAGATGTAACGGTTTCGCCAGGATTCAGAAAGCTGTAGTGGATCAGACCAGAAGCAGACCACCAAACAGTAACCATGATCTTTCTCTGGGGCAAGTTTGGCTTTGGGAGGGAAGTGCTTTGGAGCTTCTTGGTCCAACCAATGAACTAGTCATCACCAGTTGTCATATAAAATCCAGTTTTCATTGCAAGTCACAATCCGGTCAAGAAATGGTGCGTTGTTCTTGGGTTCAATAAGAGAAGATGACACCTCAACGATTTTTTAAAATTTGTGGTCAGCTCGTGAGGCACCCACTTATCGAGCTTTTTCACCTTCCTGATTTGCTTCAAATGCTGACCTATCACAGAATGGTCAGCAGCGAGTTCTTGGGCAACTTCTTGTGTAGCTGTAAGAGGATCAGCTTCAACGATGGCTCTCAGTTGGTAGCTGTCAACTTCTGATAGCTGGCCACTATGCTCCTCACCTTCAAGGCTCTCGTCTCCTTGCGAAACTTCTTGAATGACCATCTGCAGGGGATCTTCATGACCCAGGGATCAAACTCGGGTCTGCTGCGCTGCAGATTATTTACCATCTGAGCCACCAGGGTGGTTGTGATTAAATGAACTACTTAGGTGACTCTCTGAGCATTGAATCTGAAGCACTGTAAATGTTGGATCTTATTTTAATATACTTATCTTCAAAATGGGGTAATACTTATGCTGGAGCTTCCCTGGTAGCTCACTGGGAAAGAATTCGCCTGTCAATGCAGGAGATGCAGGTTCGATCCCTGGGTTGGGAAGATCCCTTGGAGAAGGAAATGGCAACCCATTCCATTAGTGGGTAGGGAAAAATCCCACGAAGAGAGGAGCCTGGTGAGTTACAGTCCACAGGGTCAGAAAGAGTCAGACAGGACTTAGCGACTAAACAACAGCAAAGACAAGATATAGACCCGGCTGTACAGCAAATAAACTAGATACCTGTATTTATTGAAAAAGGGCTAGAAAAACAATTAGTAAAATGTTAGAAGTTGTCACTGGCCCTTTTGATCTTTTCTCTAACATTTTTCAATATCTGAAATATGTAATGACATATTACTTTCATAAAAAAGTAAACTTAAAAAACAAAGGCAGGCAATAACTGTTATATTCTGCATATTACTGATCCCTGCCTTGCTGTATATTTTCATGATCTTAAGTGACTGTGAATAAGGTTGATTACTGTATTACTAACTTGGAAAGAATATTTCTGGGTCCTGCACCCTTATATTAATATTTTATTTTAAACTACTCTATAGACTCTGAAACAAAGAGAGCAAGAATTTACAGTGGGGAACATTTTGAAGACAGTGAAGTCTGTGAATTCTTTATAAATTTTAAAATTCCTTTTGAGAAATAAATTAAAAAACCTCTATCCTTTAAAAAGATGAATCCACGAGAAACCTTACGTAAAGGGAGCCCATTCCTCATGGGAGGAACATGTGCTCTACTGCTTTATGGTTTGTATCACTTGCTGTCTTGAAAGATGCAGGTAGTTTGAAGGGGATGAGTGGTAAATTATCCAGGACTTTGAAAGTAATAAAAGAAACCATGGTCTGAAAAACGTGTTCTAGATGTGATTCACAGATTTATTGTAGTCATTTTGGAAGCACTGAAACAGGCCAAATGTGTGGAGAAATTATTTCTAATGTGTACTGAAATTTTGAAGGCGATCAGATGGCTGAGGTTTGTGTTCCATGGAGAAACTGACTTTGAATACTAGATTTGGGAATTGGATAGGAAATAGAGGAGATTCATGTTTTGAGCAAGCTTGAGCAGCAGAAAGGCAGGATAAACTCGTAAAGAGGAAGGGAAGCCCTAAGGAGATTAAAGTGAGAACTAGCCCGAATAGAAAAGTAAAATAGATCTTTTTTCATTACTTCTCTAACTGAGAACAGAAAGGGCTCAAAAAACATTCATTGAAATTTGGGTAGATTGATCATTTCTTAAAATGTAAAAGCAAAAACTACAGCTATGCACAGGGCATTGAGGTAAGAAGTAGGCATAGATATTTAATGAGAAAAAAATCATACTGAAAATCTTGTTCTGTTTTCTTATTGTTTACTAAGAACTGTTGAACTCACATATGCTGAGTTTTCTGTAATATGAGACCAGTGCTGTTTTATCTATAAATCTTAGAGTTCTGAATGGTATACATAAAGCTTTTAGATTGGTTTCCATAATTCATGTCTTACTTGTTTCAGAGAACAAAGGTTAATTTAAGTTTGATGGCAGCAGTGGTGGTAGGATATTATAAACAAACCAATGCATGGAGTTTCAAACACCCTAGCTCTTCTTCCCAACAGAGTCCCAAAAGAGTTAAAATGGAAGTTCTTTTAGAAGTTATCTTCCCCTTCACTAAAGAAGTCTCCTTCATACCATTCTCCAAAAGATGGCCATCTGACTTCTGCTTGAATCAAGATACAATGTGTCTGTTATCAACCTCGCTTTTACCATTTTAGTAATCCTATCAAAAATGAAAGTCTGAAAGTCATGAAATAGTCACAGGAAATTTAATAGTTAGCTGGAATTTTTTTTTTTTTTTTTGGGGGGATGATATCAATATTAGACTCAGATTATAATTTGTAAAATTGTTTTCCCCAGCAAGACTTGGATCCTTTCATAGCTCTTAACTTGGTGATTTAGTAATAGAAGCCAACATCATCTCAGCTCGGACAGTATTCTTTTCATTTCTCCAGTTGCATCTTCAGGCTTGCCCCACTCTGATTGCTCTGTCATGTTGCTAACAGAATAATTTTACTCAAAACAACAGTGCTCCTAAAGTCTCCTGCCAAGATCATTCAGTGACTCCTCATTAGCTTCCAGATAAAAATTCAAACTCCATTATGTATGGTATATAATGGGTCCATAATCTGGATATTTCTGTATCCATTACCAATTGCCGCAAGAACACTGCATAAGAACACCCAAGCACAGTGGCTTAAAACGACAAACATTTTCTCTTTTATGAGTCTGTGGGTCTGCTGGGGAGTTTTGCTGCTCTAGCTCAGGCTTAGCTGACCTCACCTAGACCTCATGGATCTGTGGTTAGCTGACAGGTGCCTGGTGGCAGGCTATTGGTTGATGTGATGTAGTGATTAGGCCTCAAGTCTCCTTATACAATAGACTCAACAAAGCTTGTTATCTGGCTGTTGAGCGAGGTTCCAGGAGAGAAAATAGAAGGTCACAGACCTCTTTAAGACCTAGGCTTCATCCTGGTACACTGCCACGTCTGTTGGATCCCACTGGCCAAAGTAAATCATAAAGTTGGCTCATAGATAAGGGGTAGGGAAATGGAATTTTGATGGGAGAAATTACAAACATATGTAGCAAAGAGTGTGATACAGATGAGGGTGAAAAGTGGGGAGATTTTGCCTCCAGCCTGTTACACTTGTCCACCTCTCCATCTCTGATTCTTGCTAAACACATGCTAGCAAAGTAATGCTCAAAATTCCCCAACCCAGGCTTTAGCAGTCTGTGAGCTGTGAACTTCCAGATGTTCAAGCTGGATTTAGAAAAGGCAGATGAAGCAGAGATCAAATTGCCATCATACACTGGATCATCGAAAAAGCAAGAGAGTTCCAGAAAAACATCTACTTTTGCTTTATTGACTGTGCCAAAGCCTTTGACTGTGTAGATCACAACAAACTGGAAAATTCTGGAAGAGATAGGAATAGCAAACCACCTTACGTGCTTCCTGAGAAATCNAAAAGCAAGAGAGTTCCAGAAAAACATCTACTTTTGCTTTATTGACTGTGCCAAAGCCTTTGACTGTGTAGATCACAACAAACTGGAAAATTCTGGAAGAGATAGGAATAGCAAACCACCTTACGTGCTTCCTGAGAAATCTGTATGCAGTTCAAGAAACAAGATTAGAACCAGACATGGAACAACAGACTGGTTCCAAACTGGGAAAGGAGTATGTCAAGGCTATATATAGTCACCCTGTTTATTTAACTTACATACAGAGTACATCTTGTGAAATGCCTGGTTGGATGAAACACAGCTGGAATCAAGATTTCTGATATATATGTATATCAATAACCTCAGATACGCAGATGATACCACCCTTATGGCAGAAGTTGAAGAGGAACTAAAGAGCCTCTTGATGAGAGTGAAAGAGGAGAGTGACAAAGCTGGCTTAAAACTCAGCATTCAAAAAACAAAGATCATGACATCCAGTCCCATCTTCATGGCAAACAGATGGAGAAACAATGGAAACAGTGACAGACTTTACTTTCTTGGGCTCTAATATCATTGTAGATGGTGACTGCAGCCATGAAATTAAAAGATGTTTGCTCCTTGGAAGAAAAACTATGACCAACCTAGACAGCATATTAAAAAGCAGAGACATTACTTTGTCAACAAAGGTCAGTCTAGTGAAAGCTACGGTTTTTCCAGTAGTGTATGGATGTGAGAGTTGGAATATAAAGAAAGCTGAGTGCCAAATAATTGATGCTTTTAAACTGTGGTGTTGGAGAAGACTCTTGAGAGTCCCTTGGACTGCAAGGAGATCAAACTGCTGCTGCTGCTGCTGCCAAGTCACTTCAGTCGTGTCCGACTCTGTGTGACCCCATAGACGGCAGCCCACCAGGCTCCCCAGTCCCTGGGATTCTCCAGGCAAGAACACTGGAGTGGGTTGCCATTTCCTTCTCCAATGCATGAAAGAGAAAAGTGAAAGTGAAGTCGCTCAGTCTGTCTGACTGTTAGCGACCCCATGGACTGCAGCCCACCAGGCTCCTCCGTCCATTGGATTTTCCAGGCAAGAGTACTGGGGTGGGGTGCCATTGCCTTCCCCGGGAGATCAAACTACTCCATCCTAAAGGAAATCAGTCAATGGATGAATATTCATTGGAAGGACTGACTGTAAAACTCCAATACTTTGGCCACCTGATATGAAGAGCTTACTCATTAGAAAAGACCTTGATGCTGGGAAAGGTTGAAGGCATGAGGAGAAGGGGACAACAAAGGATGAGGTGGTTGGATGGCATCACTGCCTCGATGGACGTGAGTTTGACCAGAATCCAGGAGATGATGAAGGACAGGAAAGCCTAGCATGCTTCAGTCCATGGGATTGCAGGGTGTCGAACACTATTGAGCGACCACACAACAACAGATATGTGCAGACATTTGAAAACCGTTGGACCAGAGACTCAAACTCTTTGAAGACTTACTGTCTTACTAGTTTTTTGCCTGCAAAGACTTCCCTTAGAGCTGCAGACAGAAGTGAAATCTCTTGCCCATTTACTTTTTTGAAGTCAGGAAATGTATTTGATGTTTCTTTGAATTTTCCTAAGAGACTAACATAGTACTAAACACTATTGAGCGACCACACAACAACAGATATGTGCAGACATTTGAAAACCGTTGGACCAGAGACTCAAACTCTTTGAAGACTTACTGTCTTACTAGTTTTTTGCCTGCAAAGACTTCCCTTAGAGCTGCAGACAGAAGTGAAATCTCTTGCCCATTTACTTTTTTGAAGTCAGGAAATGTATTTGATGTTTCTTTGAATTTTCCTAAGAGACTAACATAGTACTTCATATAGATGGATTTTTTTTTTTTAACTTTCAGATGAGATTGAATTAGATAAAAGCAAATCAAAGTTAGCCATCCCCAAAGCCAAGGGGAGAGGGGCATAGCAACCCTGTTTGAGGGCATTTTTGCCTTGGATTTGTTTGGCTAAGACTGATCACTCAAATTTCTGAGCTTATATTCACCAAACTAATAGAGGCGCTGTGCACAGCACCCCTGTCCCCCACGTGCTGTTTGCATAGAACATGGTGTAGGAATATTTCTATTGTCTGCTTTAAATTGCTCAAGATTTCAACTGTTTTTCTTGAACTGAAAGATCTATGTTACAGGTGATACTTTGATGGTAATTGTGAAAAATTTCTGCACCTCAAATAGACACAGATGTCTATACACAGGCTTACCATACTTTTCTGTGTTCCAGTATGATTTAAGTCTTTTTAATTTTACAAAAGTCCCTTTATTTTAGAGCAGCTTTCCCAGTGTATTTATTAAGTTTGTTGAATAAGAACTAAATTATTACCTCCTGAGAATTGGGGTTCTTTTTTATAGTGGAATATTGATTAACACCATATTATAAAATAGCTTCCAAGTAACCCTAACCTTATGATTATACACTGGAAGTGAGAAATAGATTTAAGGGACTAGATCTGATAGAGTGCCTGATGAACTATGGATGGAGGTTTGTGACATTGTACAGGAGACAGGGATCAAGACCATTCCCAAGAAAAGGAAATGCAAAAAAGAAAAATGGCTGTCTGAGGAGGCCTTACAAATAGCTGTGAAAAGAAGACAAGTGAAAAGCAAAGGAAAAAAGGAAACATATAAGTATCTGAATGCAGAGTTCCAAAGAATACCAAGAAGAGATAAGAAAGCCTTCCTCAGCGATCAATGCAAAGATATAGAGGAAAACAATAGAATGGGAAAGACTAGGG
>SJYX01013134.1:337716-367853 GCA_006410675.1 Oreotragus oreotragus
CTGTATGCAGGTCAGGAAGCAACAGTTAGAACTGGACATGGAACAACAGACTGGTTCCAAACAGGAAAAGGAGTACATCAAGGCTGTGTATTATCACCCTGCTTATTTAACTTATATGCAGAGTACATCATGAGAAACGCTGGACTGGAAGAAACACAAGCTGGAATCAAGATTGCCGGGAGAAATATCAATAATCTAAGATATGCAGATGACACAACCCTATGGCAGAAAGTGAAGAGGAACTAAAAAGCCTCTTGATGAAAGTGAAAGAGGAGAGTGAAAAAGTTGGCTTAAAGCTCAACATTCAGAAAACGAAGATCATGGCATCCGGTCCCATCACTTCATGGGAAATAGGTGGGGAATCAGTGTCAGATTTTATTTTTGGGGGCTCCAAAATCACTGCAGATGGTGACTGCAGCCATGAAATTAAAAGATGCTTACTCCTTGGAAGGGAAGTTATGACTAACCTAGACAGCATGTTCAAAAGCAGAGACATTACTTTGTCAACAGAGGTCAGTCTAGTCAAGGCTATGGTTTTTCCAGTAGTCATGTATGGATGTGAAAGTTGGACTGTAAAGAAAGCTGAGCACCAAAGAATTGATGCTTTGAACTGTGGTGTTGGAGAAGACTCTTGAGAGTCCCTTGGACAGCAAGGAGATCCAACCAGTCCATCCTAAAGGAAATCAGTCCTGAACATTCATTGGAAGGACTGATGTTGAAGCTAAAACTCCAATACTTTGGCCACCTCATGAGAAGAGTTGACTCATTGGAAAAGACCCTGCTGCTGGGAAAGATTGAAGGCAGAAGGAGAAGGGGACAACAGAGGATGAGATGGTTGGATGGCATCACCGATTCGATGGAGAGTCTGGGTAAATTCCAGGAATTGGTGATGGACAGGGAGTCTTGGCATGCTGTGGTTCATGGGGTTGCAAAAAGTCAGACACAACTGAGCAACTGAACTGAAACCACAGTATATAAGGAATACAATACCCGAAGGAATTTATGACTATCTGATTTTATTATGACTCAATGACTGTTAGTCTTAAAAAGGAACATCAAGTAAATCAGTCTTTTTTGAGTACAAAGAAAGCACCACAGTTACAAATATTGACCATTCATAAAAGACAACAGATGAAAACAAAATACCAAAATATGATCATTCTTATTTAGTTTCAAAAACTACTGTAGATTTTGGTTTAATTAAAAGTCTTGACTGGTAATTCCCTGGAGGTCTAGTGTATATGGCTCTGTGCTCCCACTGCAGGGAGTATGGGTTTGATCTCCGGTTGGGGAACTAAGATCTTGCATGCTGTGTGGCTTGGTGAAAGAAAAAAACCTTTGACTCTTTATTGGATAAAATCTCATCTTAAATAATAAAATATTATGATACTGCCTAGACATAATGCGCTTCCCTGGTGGCTCAGACTGTAAAGAATTTGCCTCTAATGCAGGAGACCTGGTTTCAGTCCCTGGGTGGAGAAGATCTCCTGGAGAAGGGAATGGGTACCCTCTGCAGTATCCTGGCCTGGAGAATTCCATGGACAGAGGAGCCTGGTAGAGGTTGCAAAGAGCTGGACACGATTAAGCGTGCACGCAACACAGACAGAATAAAACTATTTTTTAAAAACCACTCTGTCTCAAACTGAAGGGTTTGACATGCCATGACGTTCTGTCTTGTTTATGTTAAGGTACTGTGGACTTTTGTGCCTTGATAAATTGTGTTTTTTACTTTACTTAATTCAATGCAAAGATGGTTGTATTTTAAACCCTAGACATAGGATTTCAAAACTTGTTTTTAGCAGAAAAATACACCTGAAATCATGGTGTTCAGTTAGCTAGTGATGACAGACATGAGTGAGCCTTCCTTTATTGCTGTAAATGACTGTTTCATAATTTCGTCACATAAATGCAGATTTCATTCAGTGGGAACTGTCTAGTTTCCTTGCTTATATTTGACAACTCTACTAGCCTGTGATTGTTGTCTTGGGAAATGTAATACTCTGTGTTCCCAATTTTCACTGAAATCTATTATAGGAAAATAATTTGCCTTGAAAGTAGAACTCCTCTTTTACATCAATAAAGGTACATATATAACCAGCAAATCAGATCTTATTAAACATTAGTGTGCCATTTGCAGGAAGTGTGGTTTCTCTCTGTCTGAAGAGCACTTTTAATCTGAAGCCAATAAAGAGATGAATAAGATGATCAGAAAGGTAACTTCATTTGCTCATGGGGCAATTAGAGTCCATAAAATCATCTGGATCAGATATAGCTCTGGGGAGTGATTAGAAATTGGTTGATGTCCAACCTACAACAGAAAGCTGACTTTATCAGCGGACAGATGACTAATTCTCAAGCTTTGGATGCCCACTGGGCAGTCACTTCTGGAATCCTTTTCGTACCAGTTAGAAATCTTTATCAACTTCTAAAGAAAAGGCTGTCTTATAATTGAACAAATTATTTTCCTAACTTAGAAGTGGAGAATATGTAATATTTGTTCAGTTGCAAAGTAGCAAGTAAGGAGAATTGATATCCACTAAAATATACAAATACATAAACATAAAAATAGGAAGACCTGTCCAACTCTTTTCTAAAAAAAAAAAAAAGCTTATTTTGTATTGGTGCACAGCTGATTAACAAAGTTGTGATAGTTTCAGGTAAACAGTGAAGAGATTCAGTCATATATATTCATATGGGATTTTCCAGGCAAGCATACTGGGGTGGGTTGCATTCCCTCCTCCAAGGGATCCTCCCGGCCCAGGGATCAAACCCACATCTCTTTTGTCTCCTGCATTGACAGGCAGGTTCTTTACCACTAGCACCACCTGGGAAGCCCATACATGTTTTCATTGTCCCCCAAACCCCTCTCCCATCCAGGCTGCCACATAACATTAAGCAGAATTCCATGTGCTGTACAGCAGATTCTTGCTAGTTATCTGTTTTAAATATAGCAGCATATACATGCCCATCCCAAACTCACTAAATATCCCTTCCCCCTAATATTCCCCCAGCAACCGTAAGTTTGTTCTCTAAGTCTGTGAGTCGCTGTTTTGTAAATAAGTTCATTTGTATGATTTCTTTTTAGATTCCACATATAAGGGATGCCATACACTATTTCTCCTGTCTGACTGACTTCACTCAGTATGACAATCTCTAGTTCCATTCATGTTGCTGCGAATAGCATTATTTCACTCTTTTTTTTGGCTGAGTAATATTTTTTTGCGTATATGTACGACATCTCTAGCCATTCCTCTGTCAATGGACATCAAGGCTGCTTCCATGTCCTGGCTCTTGCACACAGTGCTGCATGAACTTTGCAGTACACGTGTCCTTTGGATCATGTTCTTCTCCAGATATATGCCCAGAAGTGGGATAGCAGGGTCATATGCTAGTTTTATTTTTAGTTTTTAAGGAACCTCCATGCTGATCTCCATAGCAGCTGTACCAATCTACATTCCTTCAAACAACTTGGAGGTTTCCCTTTTCTCCATACCGTCTCCAGCATTTATAGTTTGTGGATTTTTTTTTGATGATAGCCATTCTGGCTACTGTGACATGATATCTCATTGTAGCTTTGATTTGCATTTCTCTAATAACTAGTGATGTTGAACATCTTTTCACGTGCCTCTTGCCAATCTGCATCACTTCTTGGAAAAAATTTTGTTTAGATCTTCTGCCCATTTTTTGATTGGGTTATTTGTTTTGATGCTGTTATACATCATGAGCTGTTTGTAAATTTTGAAGACTAACTCTTTGTCAGTCACGTCATTTGTAAATATTTTCTCCCAATCTGTGGGTTGCCTTTTCATTTTGTTTATTGTTTCCTTTGATGAGCAGATACTTTTGAGTTTAAGCAGGTCCCGTTTGTTTATTTTTGCTTTTATTTCAATTATTCTGGGAAATGGATTGAAAAAGAAATTGCTGATAGCCATTCTGGCTACTGTGACATGATATCTCATTGTAGCTTTGATTTGCATTTCTCTAATAACTAGTGATGTTGAACATCTTTTCACGTGCCTCTTGCCAATCTGCATCACTTCTTGGAAAAAATTCTGTTTAGATCTTCTGCCCATTTTTTGATTGGGTTGTTTGTTTTGATGCTGTTACACATCATGAGCTGTTTGTAAATTTTGAAGACTAACTCTTTGTCAGTCACATCATTTGTAAATATTTTCTGCCAATCTGTGGGTTGCCTTTTCATTTTGTTTATTGTTTCCTTTGATGAGCAGATACTTTTGAGTTTAAGCAGGTCCCGTTTGTTTATTTTTGCTTTTATTTCAATTATTCTGGGAAATGGATTGAAAAAGAAATTGCTGCGATTTATGTAGAGAGTGTTCTGCCTATGTTTTCCTCCAGGAGTTTTATAGTGTCCAGTCTCACATTTAGGCCTTTAATTCATTTTTACCTTATTTTTGTGTACAGTGTTAAAGAATGATCTAATTTCACTTTCTTATGTGTAGCTGTCTGTTTTCCCCAGCAGCATTTGTTGAAAAGATTGTCTTTCCAGCACTGTATAGTCTTGCCTCCTTTGTCATAGATTGATTGACCTCAGGTTTATGGGTTTATTTCTAGGTTTCTATCCTGTTCCATTGATCTGTATTTCTATTTTTGTGCCTGTACCATATTGTCCAACTCTTAAATAGTCAACCATACTTTAGTCATGTCATTTTGACCCTCCTCTCCCAATGACAACCTCTGTCTTTATAGCATCAAATTGGCCCAGAGTGAACCCTAGAGATCATGCCATCACTGCAATCCAAGAACATGTACAGATGATTAAAATTTCTTTACATGGAATGAGTTGTTTAAATTGACACTCATTATTTTCTATAAACATCCATAAACTTTTTAGAATACTTTGTTTCTTAATGCTTCTTGTAAGGCTTCAGGATGGATAATTTTATCATCATGATTGGGAAAAGCATGGTTGCTGAGCCATCCTCGGGTTTCTTCTTAAGCTTTAACTAAGATAAGATAGGGCTTCCCTTGTGGCTCAGATGGTAAAGCATCTGCCTACAGTGTCAGAGACCCGGGTTCGATCCCTGGGTTGGGAAGTTCCCCTGGAGAAGGAAATAGCAACCCACTCCATTACTCTTGCCTGGAAAATCCCATGGATGGAGGAGTCTGGTAGGCTACAGTCTATGAGGTCACAAAGAGTTGGACACGACTGAGCCACTTCACTTCAAGGCTTGTATGTATCTGTTGGGTTGCTTCCATGTCCTGGCTACTGTAAATAGTGTTGCTATGTTCATTGGGTGCATGCATCTTTTGCATTAGTGGTTTTTTTTTTTTTTTCTGAATATGTACCCTGGAATGGGACTGCTGGATCACATCATAGCTCTATTTTTAGATTTTTTTTGGAATTTCTCTATTGTTTTCCATAGTGCCTATACTAATTTACACCCCCACCAACAGTGTACAAGTGTATATGATGAACTATAACTCAGCCATAAAAATGAAGGAAATANCATGCATCTTTTGCATTAGTGTTTTTTTTTTTTTTTCTGAATATGTACCCTGGAATGGGACTGCTGGATCACATCATAGCTCTATTTTTAGATTTTTTTTGGAATTTCTCTATTGTTTTCCATAGTGCCTATACTAATTTACACCCCCACCAACAGTGTACAAGTGTATATGATGAACTATAACTCAGCCATAAAAATGAAGGAAATATTACCATTTATAGCAAAATGGATGAACATAGGGAATACTATGCTTAGTGAAATAAATCAAAGACAAATACTATGTTGATATCACTTTTATACAACTCTAAAATGTAATACAAATGAATGTGTATATAAAACAGAAACAGACTCACAGATACAGAAAACAAGCTTGTAGTTATCAAAGGAGGGAGGAAAAGGGGGTGGGACGAATGAGGGGTTTGGTATTATCCTATACAAATGACTAAATATATAAAATAGGAAAACAACAAGGATATACTGTACATAGCACAAGGAATGGTAGCCATTATCTCATAAAAATCTATAATGGGTTATCTGCAAAAATACTGAATCACTATGTTGTACACCTGAAACTATCACAATATTGTAAGTCAACTATACTTCAGTAAAAACATAAAGTAACAGTTTAATTTTGTTAAGAAAAGGATAGTTAAAGCATTCACAGAAAGAAGCAGATTTCAACGTTATTTCTGTCACACAACAGAGCATTACAAATACTCCTGCACCCACACAAATTGTCTGCATCCTCAGCTTGCTTTTCCATTGTTGAGCGATCACTGAATTATTGGGCAGGTCCAGACCTGCTCTTTCAGTATAGACTTGCCCTCAAATTGCTTTTAAATTGCTTTCAAAGATCTGGTAAAATTTTGAAGGTGCCAAGATCTGGATTAAAATGAAGTATAAGTTGGCTTCACATTTTCTCCGACAGAACCAGTGAACAAGGTAATGAAAAAACAAATGGGGTACAGCAAGAATTCTGAGTACACTGGCCACCCTTGCGAATTGCCAAAAGGCCAGACATTTTCACAGCGCAACTGGCTGCTGCAGAAATGAGAGGACGGTAAAACAAGGTTTCCCTTTATACTTTCAGAAAACATGCAGATAATCCAGTTGAAATAATGAGTTTATGATGCAAATCAAAACACTCGGTAGGATTCTTCCATAGTGCAGCGTGTTTGCCCTTCCAAATGTCAAATAGTTTCTTCTAGGTAGGTCCCTCTCTTTATCAAAGTATACTCTTCCCTCAGGAGAGGTTCACGGAAGAAAAACGGTGTTTAATCGTCTGAGTTGCGTAGTACACGTGCTCTACTACAGAAGAATATATCTTCAGACAATTGTTTTTAGCTATGTTTTTACGTTCAAAGGTTTAGTTACCCTGTTGATAGTTACAAAAGCCCTTGTTTTTACATTTCTTCCTCTTTTCTGTTGACTCACTGTTCATAGTCTGTTTCCTCATCTCTGAGGGTGGGAAAGAAAAGGAATACGATGTGGAAGGGGGGCATTTCTATGTTAGTAGCTCTGTTGTGTCTGGATGAAATAATCCATTCTACCATTGGTTACTGTTGAATGCTTAAACTTCTCCAGGCATCAGGCTGATGTATATCTGTTCTCTTTAGTCTTTACAAGGATCCATGCAAAGTGGGTACTGGTATACCAGTTTTTGAAAATAAAAACAGTTGAACATTATAGAGTTTACCTAACTTTCCCAATTTTACCTAACTTACTGCTAGTAAGTGGCAAATCCACATTTGGCTAATTCTCAAGTCCTCATTTTCTCCAGACTGGAACATTGTATCTTTGAGTATAATTAAAGTTGACTACAGCATGGAATTTGCTCATTGGAATTAAATTGGAATATAATATTGGGGAAGCATGGCAGAACCTTTGGAATCCAATTACAGAGTTTAAATCTCAGAACTTTATATCTGATGTCACTGCGCCTCTGTTTCCTAGTGGAGATGAAATACCTGACTTTATAGGGTTGTTGAAATAACTAAAGGAGGTAAAAATTGATAGTACTCAACACAGATTTGGTGTTCAATAATTTTGGGTGGTGTTTCTTTCCTCCTCATATATTGTTTAACCATATTTATTATCAGGTATTTTTTCTAAATGTGAAGAGCACACAGATGAATAAGAAACTTTGAATTTTTTGTGCAAATGGAAGAAACTGAGTCTTTAAAAATTTTTATTGGAGTATGGTTGCTTTATAATGTGCTGGTTTCTATCGATACTATGTATCTATGACTAAAATAGATAACTAGTGAGAAACTCAGTTTTTAGAGGATTGCGATACAAATATCTGCAATGTAACCTGAAAAGCACATGGATTTTATGTGAACCTAGGTGTAGTCAGGGAAGGTTTCCTAGATGAGATAATGTTTGAGCTGAACCTTAAAGAATTAACATTCCTAGGAGTGAATCAGGCATGGAAAGATAAGAAAGGCATTACCTGGCAGAAAGGAAAGTAACAGTTAAGGCATGGGGATGCAAAACAGCTTTTACTGTTTTTGAATCCTAGAGTAAAAAAATGGAGATAATGTTGGAGAGAGAGGCAGAAGTCATATGCTTTGAAGATCTTATACATCCTGATAAGAGTGTGCATGAATATTTTTGTTGGAAATAGGAGGTATAGAAGTGTTATACTTGAAGTTTATGGGACTCTCTGGCAGACTGATGTGTAGGGTGGATTTGAGAGGAATGAAATGAGTAAGGGAGTTAGAATCTACTGCAGTAGTGTAGGCCAGTAGTAGAGGGGGTCCAGTTGGACCAGGGCCAGCTGGAACAGGGGATAGAGAGGAGATGGATCTGAGAAACACTTAGAAAGCAAATTTGATGGATTTGGGAGATAGGAGAGAAAGGAGTTAAGAATGCCTGGTTCCTAATTTAGATAAATTGGAAGGAGAGAAAATAAGGAACAATTCGTGTGTAGTGGAGATGAGTTACACAGATGTCCCTCAAGAGTACCGTTACAAGATATGTAGTGACCAACTGCAGCCATAGCATCTTTGGTTCTGCCATGGCAAAGGATTCCTGAGCTATCAGCCATTGCCTACTCACTGTAGAAGCTCCAGAGCTGGACTGTTCCTGTCTAGTATAAGACATTTCCACAGGCAGTGTTTGCTCAAGGACGATCCATTGGTCTGGCCAGTACTTTCAGAACTGCTCTGTGGTATGAGGTTCTTCCTACTCAGTTCTTCCTCTACTCTTTCATAGAGTCAGAGCTGCACCATAATCTGAGGGTCTTCCCACAATTCTAGCACTCTCCATCCATCATACGTGTGTCTCCTGGTACAGCTCTTCCATCTCGAATCCCAGTGTGGCATCTGCTTCTTGGAGGATCCAAATTGACATTAGGAGAATTTAAACATCGATGGGGATGAAAAGGATGAAATGAGATCAGTAACAGAAATACTAAGTCTGATATGACAGAGAAATCTGGCTGGAAATCTTAGACATTTGGATAAGCAAGTTAGAAAATTAGACCCAGAACCTGTAGAACTGGGGGTCTTTACCACGCTGGTAGTGGGTCATCAAAACTGTGAGAGTAAAAGGGATCGCTTGGGCAATAGAAATAATGTGAAAGCAGAAATATTTATGTTCATGCCAATTGGGATGCATTAGAGCATGCACAGTTCACCCTGGTGATATCCATTCCCCGTTCTCCATTTCCTTCATCCTCTCTGAGCTTTCCCCTCTTTCCTAACGGACCTACTGCCTATGCCAACCATCCCCTGAGAGCACTTAGCACATCTAAGGCTCTTCACAGCCAGGATTAACATGCATTCTAGTGTTAGCTGTGTCTCATCTCTCCATGTTTTTCAGAAAAGTGATAATTCTTAGCTCTGCTCTTGAGGTCACTGCTCTGAAGCTCAAGTTCTAGGCCATTTGGGATCAGTTGCTCTTACCCTCGCAGACAGCTGAAGGCCCCATACCTTGCCTTAGTGCAGCAGGTTTCTGCTGTGAATGCTCGATTTTATGCCCCGCTTCTTGGTTTTACTCTATAGAATTTCAACATTTTTAGTTTTGTTTCCACCCCATATGGGCAGAATTTCCATCAGTGCACTTCTGGTGATGACTGTAGGCTGATAACTAGTCACTTCTGGCAGGACGCTTCCCTCTATCTTTAGAGCTCTAACGCTAGTCTGGAGTTCCAGCTTCTCTGTAATGTCATACGTGGGGAGTCTCTGGCAGTTCTGTCAGCTGGGAGATGTGGCTCTCTGGCTCTCACTGTTTTCAGAAGGCCCTGGCAGTCCGAGGCGTCTCTTCTTGTCCAAGCAGCTCTAAATGTGCAGTGAATCCTGCAGCATTGCTTTGTTGGCATTCAGCACATGTCTGAATCCACTTATCTTTTCTTCTGAACTCATGTTCATAGCATATTTCATCACAAAACTAAAATGTGGATAGGAATGCCCAGTGGAGGGATGGTATGCATTGTCATCCTGTATGAACTTGTGCGACCAGCTTTCAGAGTTTCACCTTGAACAAAGGTGATTCTGGAAGAGAATAAATAAACTAAATATTACATTCCCACAATACACTAATTGTAATTACTGCTTTTTAAGTGAGTGAGGTTTGGGTATTGCAGAAGAATGAGTTAGTCCCTAGTAAGATATTACACATGTATGCTCAGGGACAGGAGGTATATGTATACCAATTCAGAGGTGTCTTTCCACTTTGTCCAGGCGAACTGATTTAGTTGATAATACATTGAGTTGTACACATCTGGCCCCAGTTTCAACTTTGTTAATATGTCTGTTTTCCTTGTAGATCAGTAGAATCTGTACTACACAAATCTTCTGTCAATGTTGCCATATGAAATTGTCCCCAAATGCAGTGCCTCTAAACTTGCAAAATTTCATGAACTTCCTCACATCAGTATAATCAGTTTTGTGAAGCACTGATGGGCTCTTAATTTCTCACTACATGCTCTTCTGACAATATTTGAAAAATAAGGTGAGCACTCATATCACAATGTCATCTTGAGAAAGCTAATTAATAGAGAATACTATATCATATCAATGACAAGTATTAACTGGGTAATAGGAAGCCAAGGAAAGATTTGAGAAAAGGTGAGAGGATTAGTGTAGGGAGAGTAGGATGAGTCTGAAAAAGTAAAAGTCATGGAATCTTAATGAGTAGTGAGGATGATGTGAAATTGGAGAGACTAAAGCCTTACGCATGTGATATAAAAGCAATTTGCAAGCAAGTTTCATGTCAATAACAGGCATTTGGCAGTTAGTAATGATATGAATTTGGCAGTCTCAGATACAAGACAGTTTCGCCAACAATAACACATTTTGCAAATACTGGTGAAAGTGTAGGGTTATCCATTTTTAATGTGTCTATATGTAATGGTCGTTGAAAGTGATTTTTACTGTGTCATAAGTAATGGTCATAATAGTATGTTTTCTCCTGGGACTGACTAATAATTTATAAACCTCTCTATGCTAAAGTCTATTATCATAATTTGGGTATATTTTTATTTGTGGTGATGGTTATCTTTAAGCTTAATTGTTTATTAACTGATGGTTATTGCTCCTAGGTTTCTGTTGGTATGTTAGAATACTCTTTCAATATGAAAAATTACTCTAGTATTTACTTTCCAATGGACTGCTCCCTCCCCTTTCATGCTTCCTCTGAAAATAATGGCTAGGTTTTTTAATGCCCCACTTATGGGATAGTATTAATCAATGGAGATAGTTAAACAGAACTTCAGGTTAGAAAAAGAAATTTAAGCATTATGTATAATCTAATCATTTACTCACTGTTGATGGCCATTATTCAGATAATTAATTTTACATTATATACTCTAAGTATATAATTACTTTAAAATTATCCAAATGTTCACCTACTTTCAGATTTTCTCTATGCAAATGAGGCTCTATGACTCATAATTAGATCACCTTCTTTTAACCTGGATTAGTTTAATCATTTCTTTGTTCCAAATCTCTTTTCGGTAAATTGAACTAATGGCAAATAACTGAGAGAACTGGAAAGAATGTGAATTTAGGCGTGAGAGAGGTAAAAGGATTAAATGCATCTGTTCCAGTGGTCCTCTTAAACATTTTCTGTAATTATAACTGTAGCTTTGGCATAAGCAACTGTTGAAGCTGTGTGAAGCCACAGAGAATACAGAGAGTAGGCCAACATTTGAGTTTTATGAAATTTAGTTGTGATCTTGGGTTAAACCTTTGAATATCTGTTTCCACATAAACACAATGAATCTTAGCTAGGGTTATTTAGGTATCTCTATTGCAGTTCTGAAAATCGCTGGTATTAGGGATGGAGGCTCTTTTGCAGATATGCAGATGTAGCAGTTTAAGACATGTGTGCTGAAGGATCTTCCCTACTCCATCCTTATCTCTTTCCCCTGGGAAAATAAGAGCATTTTTGTTTGAAATTAACTCTTGTACATACCCAGTTCTGGAGTCGTAAATTGACAACTTGTCCTTTGGATATAGATAACAAAGCTTTACTTTCTGAGAGCTAACATGGTGGTTTAGCTTACTTGACACTTGCTTGGCTGATGTAATCTTGTTGATAAGACTTTAATCTTGTACATCATGCCTGCAAGTTAGGTATTTTTCATATAACAAACAGCAAATGTTAAGCTCTAGAGCCAGGTGCCATTTGTCTTCTGGATGGAGAACTGGAATACAGAATAAACATAGATACAACCACTTTCTCTCACTACAAACTCATTGAAAATGATCTAGAAAAGGGATGCTTATCAACTCTCCTTATATGTGAAACATTGTGGTAAATATTTATATGTAATGTGTTTCTGTGTGTTTCAAAAGACAAGGTTTATAGCTTTCCTCTGATATTTAAATAGGGCTTGTGGTGAATGTTTAGAATTACTGCTGTAGAATACAAGAAATACTAAGAGCAAGAAAGAAAAGAATGAAAAAATATACTGAAACTTGGTTCTTTCTTTAATCAGTAGTATTATAAATCTTACGTAAAGTCCAATGTTTAATCCAAATTTTATTTTAGTCTAAATTTTTTTCCTTTTATTTATATGTGTAACCCTTAATGGCAGGTTATAATTTCATTACATAAAGTCCCAAAACAAATAATGATATTCAAGATAGCTGTGTAAAGGATATCAATTTCATACATTCAAGTTGAATAAATAGTATTATTTTATTGAAATTCCTGGGGGGAATAAGAAACATAAATTTAGACTGATCCTAAACTCTAAAATTCTATGAATATGTTAGCTATTAGTTGAGTTTTAAACATACAAAACTAGACAGACTTTTTTGGGAGATGTTTTGGAAATATTGTCTCACTGTATATTATAGTTAAAACCATGGTATTTGAAATCACTTAATTTCAAATTTCAGCCTTAGTCCTTATTGATGATGTAACCCTTAGGCAAATAGTGTACATTATCATTCCAGTAAGTGAGGCGATGCACATAGAGCCTTTGTTCAGTGCCTGGTAAATGAAAATGTAAAGTAGTTTCAGTAGCAGTAGTTCCTTTCATGGGGTGGGGGGGGACACAAAGAGGAAATGTGTGTAGTAAAATATTAGTGGCTGGAGCCACCTAGGAATGCAAACAGGGTTTTAATCTAGCAAATTAGCAGGTACTGCCCCAAGAATCACTCCCTGTTTGGAGATAGTTATATCAAAACCTTTGCACATTTGATATCTTTGTAAGCTTGAGCAATGAACATAAGATGGCAAAACATTGAAATAACATATGGTGATATCTGATATATGAATTTAAATTAAAGATAGATCATTAGTGAATAGTCATAAAGAGATCCTAGGTATATTTCATAGACCCAAAGAGTAAGATATAAAACATCACATTATTCTGTGAAACATGCTAATGTACAAAACCCTGAGGATAGTATGACTGATCCATATAGGCATGAATTTTGTGAGACAGTTCAAAGTTGTTAGTGCTGTGTAACTACTGTTGTATATTGATCGTATTCTGTCTAAAGTGAATTTATTCTATTCTGTCTCTGTACTATTTTATGAGAAAATTTCACCTTTATAATCTCTATACATGTACACCAGGGAGTTGTTATATTCACATGCTTTATTTCTGTTTGATTGTATATGTTGAAAAAATGGACTTATTTTTTCGGAAACAGAACTTTTATTAGGAAAAATGTCAAAGTATACAAAAATAAAATAATATAGTGAATTTCTATGTACCCACTCCCCAGCTTCAATAGTTATCATGGCCAATCTATACCCCTAATCATTTTCTCCCTATCCTCCAACTGGGAAACAATCCATTATATCATCCATAAAAATTTTGTAGTATTTCTAAAACACAAGAGATATAAGGAATATTTAAAAAATGTAACCCTAGTACCACCATCACCTTTAAATATGACAGTAATTCTTTAATGCCATCAAATATCCTGTTCATATTTTGTGATTATCTCATAAATCTTTTAAATAATTGATTTGTTCAAATTGACCTCCAAATAGGGACTATACATTGTTATTAACATGTCTTTGAGTTCCTTTTAAAATACATTTTTTTCTCATTTTTTAAAATTTATTTTTTGCATTCATTTTATTTACATTAAAAAATTTCTTTCAATGTTGTGTTGGTTTCCAGCAATAATTATACATACACCCCCCTCCAAAATGTCCATCCCTTATCCCCATCCCATCCCTCCATGTCATCACAGAGTGCCAGACTGGGATCCCTGTGTTACAGCTTTATTTTAAATATAATTATAATTTGATAATACCTCAAAATACAGTCTTTTTCTTTCTCATCTTTTCCCCATTTCTATGTCTAAGTGTAGAGAGACCCCTATTACATGTTTCTTTCTGTGAAGCTCCAATTTGGTGAAATTTTTGAAGAACTTTTACACTTATAAGATGGTTCATTCTACTTTGCTGAACTCTGAAATGCTTGTTTGCAAAGCACAGTTGAAGCCCATGACTGCATTCAGTGTTATTAGGAAGGTGAAACAGTGAGCGACTTCTCTGCCTTCTGTTTAACAAAATCTTTGTCCTGCTGAGAGCATGTGAGTTGGAATTTTAAGTTTAAGAGCATTTTAACTTGGCAATCTGAAAGCTAGGGAAAATACAGGAAAGCAAGCTCCCGAGATACTGGAAAAAGCTGAAAGAAAAGTCTCAAGGTGGAAAACTCTAGAGTTTGCAATGAATAAGATCCTGTGAAGAAAGCTGAGTGCTGAAGAATTGATGCTTTTGACATGTGGTGTTGGAGAAGACTCTTTGAGAGTCCCTTGGACTGCAAGGAGATCCAACCATTCTATTCTAAAGGAGATCAGTCCTGGGTGTTCCTTGGAAGGACAGATGCTAAAGCTGAAACACCAATACTTTGGCCACCTCATGCGAAGAGTTGATTCATTGGAAAAGAAGACCCTGATGCTTGGAGGGATTGGGGGCAGGAGCAGAAGGGGACGACTGAGGATGAGATGGCTGGATGATATCACCGACTCGATGGACGTGAGTTTGAGTGAACTCCAGGAGTTGCTGATGGACAGGGAGGCCTGCCGTGCTGCAGTTCATGGGGTCCCAAAGAGTCAGACATGACAGAGTGACTGAACTGAACTAAACTGAAGATCCTATTAACTGGTGTAGGTTTATGTTCTATTGAAAACTTCATTAAGTATGTGCTATTTTCTAAAACACCATCGTAGTTAAAATAGTTACTTGATTAACACATTTAGCACTTAACAATTAATTGGATAGTGGAGTGTTTACTTCATACATATATATAGATTTAATTGATTTAATATAATATATGTAATTATAATATATAATCTATAAATATATAAATAACATAAAATTGATTTAATAGTTATAACTACTTTAACAGGTACTCTTACTATCCTCAGCTTACAGATAGGGAAACTGAGGCATAGAATAGTGAAGTAGCTTGGTCAGTGCCATATTTATGATGAGTAGTTGCTATGTATGGCCTGATTCTTTATGTTCCCCAAAATTCACACGTTGAAATCCTAGCCCTCAAAGGTGATATTAGTGGGTAGGGATTTTGGGAGGTGATTAGGTAATAAGAGTGAAGCCAGCATGAGCGGTATAAATACTCTTATAGGAGAGATGACATTGAGCTCCCTAGGCCCTTCCACCTTGTGTGGATATAAGAAAGTGTGTGCAACAAAGAACAGGGCCCTCATCTGACCATTCTGGCACCCTAATCTTTGACTTCCAGCCCCTAGAGCTGTGAGAGATTTCTGTTGTTTATAAACTACACAGCTTGTGGTATTTTTTTGATAGCATCTTGAAATGCACAGGGACAGTTGTATAGCTAAAAAATTTGAATCCACGTGGCCTTAGAGTTCATACTTTGCATCACTAAGTTATACTGTCTCTCAGTAAATTACCTGCTTTTGTTTGTACATTAGACTGGTCAGTAATAGCTTTCACCACTATCAGTTCAGTTCAGTTGCTCAGTTGTGTCTGGCTCTTTGTGACCCCATGGACTGCAGCATGCCAGGCTTCCCTGTCCATCACCAACTCCCAGAGCTCACTCAAACTCATGTCCATCAAGTCGGTGATAACATCCAATTATCTCATCCTTTGTTGTCTCCTTTTCCTCCCGCCTCCAATCTTTCCAGCATCAGGGGCTTCTTAAATGAGTCAGCTCTTTGCATCAGGTGGCCAAAGTATTAGAGTTTCAGCTTCAGCATCAGTCCTTCCAATGAACACCCAGGACTGATCTCCTTTAGAATGGACTGGTTAGATCTCCTTGCAGTCCAAGGGACTCTCAAGAGTTTTCTCCAACACTACAGTTCAAAAGCATCAATTCTTTGGAGCTCAGCTTTCTTTATAGTCCATACATGACTACTGGAAAAACCATAGCTTTCACTAGACAGAACTTTGTCAGCACAAAGAGTCAGACATGACAGAGTGACTGAACTGAACTAAACTGAAGATCCTATTAACTGGTGTAGGTTTATGTTCTATTGAAAACTTCATTAAGTATGTGCTATTTTCTAAAACACCATCGTAGTTAAAATAGTTACTTGATTAACACATTTAGCACTTAACAATTAATTGGATAGTGGAGTGTTTACTTCATACATATATATAGATTTAATTGATTTAATATAATATATGTAATTATAATATATAATCTATAAATATATAAATAACATAAAATTGATTTAATAGTTATAACTACTTTAACAGGTACTCTTACTATCCTCAGCTTACAGATAGGGAAACTGAGGCATAGAATAGTGAAGTAGCTTGGTCAGTGCCATATTTATGATGAGTAGTTGCTATGTATGGCCTGGTTCTTTATGTTCCCCAAAATTCACACGTTGAAATCCTAGCCCTCAAAGGTGATATTAGTGGGTAGGGATTTTGGGAGGTGATTAGGTAATAAGAGTGAAGCCAGCATGAGCGGTATAAATACTCTTATAGGAGAGATGACATTGAGCTCCCTAGGCCCTTCCACCTTGTGTGGATATAAGAAAGTGTGTGCAACAAAGAACAGGGCCCTCATCTGACCATTCTGGCACCCTAATCTTTGACTTCCAGCCCCTAGAGCTGTGAGAGATGTCTGTTGTTTATAAACTACACAGCTTGTGGTATTTTTTTGATAGCATCTCGAAATGCACAGGGACAGTTGTATAGCTAAAAAATTTGAATCCACGTGGCCTTAGAGTTCATACTTTGCATCACTAAGTTATACTGTCTCTCAGTAAATTACCTGCTTTTGTTTGTACATTAGACTGGTCAGTAATAGCTTTCACCACTATCAGTTCAGTTCAGTTGCTCAGTTGTGTCTGGCTCTTTGTGACCCCATGGACTGCAGCATGCCAGGCTTCCCTGTCCATCACCAACTCCCAGAGCTCACTCAAACTCATGTCCATCAAGTCGGTGATAACATCCAATTATCTCATCCTTTGTTGTCTCCTTTTCCTCCCGCCTCCAATCTTTCCAGCATCAGGGGCTTCTTAAATGAGTCAGCTCTTCGCATCAGGTGGCCAAAGTATTAGAGTTTCAGCTTCAGCATCAGTCCTTCCAATGAACACCCAGGACTGATCTCCTTTAGAATGGACTGGTTAGATCTCCTTGCAGTCCAAGGGACTCTCAAGAGTTTTCTCCAACACTACAGTTCAAAAGCATCAATTCTTTGGAGCTCAGCTTTCTTTATAGTCCATACATGACTACTGGAAAAACCATAGCTTTCACTAGACAGAACTTTGTCAGCAAAATAATGTCTCTGCTTTTTAATATGCTGTCTAGGTTGGTCATAGCTTTTCTTCCAAGGAGCAAGAATCTTTTAATTTCATGGCTGCAGCCACCATCTGCAGTGATTTTGGAGCCCCCCCAAAATAGTCTGTCACTGTTTCCACTGTTTCCCCATCTATTTGCCATGAAGTGATAGGACTGGATGCCATGATTTTAGCTTTCTGAATGTTGAGCTTTAAGCAAACTTTTTCACTCTCCTCTTTTACTTTTATCAAGAGGCTCTTTAGTTCTTCACTTTCTGCCCTAAGGGTGGTGTCATCTGCATATCTGAGGTTATTGATATTTCTCCCGGCAATCTTGATTCAAGCTTGTACTTCATCCAGCCCAGCGTTTCTCATGATGTACTCTGCATATAAGTTAAATAAGCAGGGTGAAGGTATACAGCCTTGATGTACTCCTTTCCTGATTTGGAACCAGTCTGTTGTTCCGTGTTCATTTCTAACTCTTGTTTCTTGACCTGCATACAGATTTCTCAGTAGGCAGATAAGGTGGTCTGGTACTCCTGTCTCTTTAAGACTTTTCCACAGTTTGTTGTGGTTGTGCTTTGACATAGTCAGTAAAGCAGAAGTAGATGTTTTTCTGGAACTCTATTGCTTTTTCGATGATCCACTAGATGTTGGCAATTTGATCTCTGGTTCTTCTGGCTTTTCTATATACAGCTTGAACATCCGGAAGTTCACAGTTCACATTCTGTTGTAACCTGGCTTGGAGAATTTTGAGCATTATTTTGCTAGCATGTGAGATGAGTGCAATTTTACGGTAATTTGAGCATTTTTTGACATTGCCTTTCTTTGGGATTGGACTGAACACTGACCTTTTCCAGTCCTGTGGCCACTGCTGAGTTTTCCAAATTTGCTGGCATATTGAGTGCAGCATTTTCAGAGCATCATCTTTTAGGGTTTGAAATAGCTCAACTGGAATTCCATCACCTCCACTAGCTTTGTTTGTAGTGATGCTTCTTAAGGTCCACTTGACTTCACATATCACAGTGAAGTGAAGTCGCTCAGTTGTGTCTGACTCTTTGTGACCCCATGGACTGTAGCCTATCAGGCTTCTCTGTCCATGGGATTTTCCAGGCAAGAGTGCTGAAGTGGATTGCCATTTCCTTCTCCAGGGGGTCTTCCCGACCCAGGAATCGAACCCGGGTCTCCCGCATCGCAGACAGACGCTTTTACCGTCTGAGCCAACACTTCACTTCACATATCACTGTACCATTATGCATACTTTGTTGTTACTTTGAAAAGAGCTGTTTTCTATTCTTTGGTAAAATGGTTCAAGAGAAAGCTGGCAGGTTAATTGTTTGTATTCAGGTTTAGAGCAGTAGGTAAGGAGACTAATAATAGCTGCACCATTTTACTGGAAACCCCAAATCCAGTTTTGTTACTCTGAGAGCAGGCTACTTTCTGTGCTATCAATTATTTGGGAAAATAGTTCCTTTATGAGGGAGTGTAGTACAGCATTTAAACTTGTAAACTTCAGGGCACATTTTTAATGGGGCAAGGGAGATGAAATACTTTGAGTAGTTCTCCATCAAAACATGGCATGTAGAGAGGACCTATAAGAAAACAGCAGAAGTCTTGGTCTTCTCTGCTACACAGGGAGGTACTGCCAGCCTAAGGACAGAAGACCTGGATTCTAGTCTAATCCCTTATTAGACATGTAATGATTCTCAGAGAGACATCTTGCCTTATAGAACACTGCTATATAACTGTGGTCCGACAGTGTAGACATCACCAAATTCTGTATTAGAAATACAGAGTCTCAGGCCCCATCCAACCTACTGAATCAGAACCTGAATCCCATGGTGATTATTTTGAACATCAAAGTTTGAGAAACATTGTAGTAAAAAGGATATGATTTTCAGGATTTTGATCTGCCTTAAAGGATAAGAAATGACCTTAAAAATCTTTGGCATAAATCTCATGTCCTTTTAAGAAGCCTCTGTCTCACTGGCAGATTTCATTTTTATGAAAAAAGTTCTCTTTTCCTTTTGCAGTTAATAATGACACTAATGATGATTATGGTAACAACAGCTAAAATTTAGTGAGTGCATTCTATGTGCCAGCCACTGTTCTAATTGCTTTATGATATCTCATTTAATCTTCACAGTTAACTAAAGCAGTTGGTATTTTTACTCATCTTCCTTTTACAGATGAGGAAATTGAAGTATAAATAGTTAGGTCACTTGCCATAGTCATACAGTTGCTGCTAAGTCACTTCAGTCATGTCCGACTCTGTGCAACCCCATAGACGGAAGCCCACCAGGCTCCCCCGTCCCTGGGATTCTCCAGGCAAGAACACTGGAGTGGGTTGCCATTTCCTTCTCCAATGCATGAAAGTGAAAGTGAAGTCACTCAGTCGTGTCCAACCCTCAGTGACCCCATGGACTGCTGCCTTCCAGGCGCCTCTGTCCATGGGATTTTCCAGGCAAGAGTACTGGAGTGGGGTGCCATTGTCATACAGCTAGCAGACTCTAAACCCAAATCTGAGTCCAGAGCCAAGTGGCATTTTTAGCCGCCTGAACCTTCTCTAAACCAATGAAGAGTATTCTACACTTCCTGCAATAGCTTCTTAACTGATCCTTGCATTAAGATAGCTTCTGTGTAACATCCATCCCTGATGTAAACTGGGAGCAGCATTTAGAAATGTTTCTGAACAACTGAAGATTGCTTACAGTCAAACTCTTCGGAAAATGTCTCATTGATAACTAACTAGCATATTTATCTGGCATAGATGTAGACGCACATCTGTATTGTAGCACAGTTCCAAAAAAGGGAAAAAAACTGACTTTCATACTTAACCCAGACACTGACACTTGGTTTTGGCATTGGAAAGTATTACTTTAAAAATTTTCCTTGATATAATTTGGACCATTTGAATTATGGCAGCACTGTCCTGGAGAGCTGATGGAAGCTCCTAGAGGAAGAGTGGGAAACAGAAGAATCATTTTTTTTTTTTTTGCCTCAATTATTTTTTTTATTGAACTATAGTTTATGTGTTTATAGTTTATGGCTCAGTGGTAAAGAATCCACCTACCAATGCAGGAGATACAGACTTGACCCCTATGTTGGAAAAATCCCCTGGAGAAGGAAATGGTAACCCACTCCAGTATTCTTGCCTGGGAAATCCCATAGACAGAGAAGCCTGATGGTCTACAGTCCATGAGGCTGCAAAAGAGTCAGACATGATTTAGCAACTAAACAACAGCAGTTCATTTACAATATTATATGTTACGGGTATATGACATAGTGATTCACAATTTTTAAAGGTTATATTACATTTATAGTTGCTATAAAATATTGACTATATTCCCTGTGTTGTAGAGGTCTTTTATTTTAAAAATTATAAATCATGATGAATATCTTTGATTATAAAGCTGATTTCATTTTAGATGGTTTATTAGGAGGTATATCCTTAGGGGTGGAACTACAGGGTCAAATGATGAGAATCATTTTGAATGCAACATAGCAGGTCTTACCTGTTAACTTGAAAGCCTGAGTCTATTGAACCTTTGAAGGCAAGGCATCCTAGGGGACACCACCTGTGATGCCTCCCAAGGAGGCTGAGATGAAAAATATTTCCCAAGTGGCTTTCTGTATATGCTTTGACCTGAAGCTTTAATTATGGGGGAGTGAGTGTTTTCCAAACTGTTTACTACAGTTCAATGAGAGATGTTTCTAACGTTCTTTGAATAGTGGACTTTTTTTTTTCCCCCACAAAAGACAAGATGAGTTTGTCAGCAGCTACTCTTCTTGTCTCTTAAGTCTTCCCTATTCATCATGTTTCATTATGTGTGCTTTATTTGTAAGGTCCTGACTCAATTAAAATATTCAAGCCACTTTAGCCTTGTACATTAAAGACTATCATCAATAAATTCAAATGGGGTTAACCTTGGAGTGACATCTTCATTTCTGTGATAATGTACAGTATGTGAATCTTTTCATATCATTGGCCACACCGTGATCGGGCTCTCATATGTAAAGACCTTGGAACTTTAAATAAGTTACTTATTCATCTTCAGCTGGTTCGATTCATTTATTTATAAATGGTTTATTTCAAGTTCTTTCATTTGGCTCAAGCTGTTGATTGATGTTTCATGTGACCATTTTTCCTTTTCAGAAAGCAAGAAGATAACTGGGACATAACTTCTTAGTAGCCTTTTAATATGAAAGCCTATTTTGTGTATGGCTGTTTCTGTAATCACTTGTGCATGACCGAGCTTAAATGGCTTGCTGACATTGCTGATGGATTATGGAACAGCAGTGAACTGACTTATTTTTTCCTGGAGGGATGGGATGACTTTAAACTGTGGGAAATTATGCATTTTGTCCCTTATTTCACTCTTCCTTTGGTGCTGTTTGGTGATTAATTTTATAGGATATAATTGGAAATCCCCTAGATGAACTGTGTACAGTGGATGGTAGCTTCTGGTATAAATGATATTCTTGTCCAGT
Organism: Oreotragus oreotragus; assembly: GCA_006410675.1. Classification (NCBI taxonomy): domain Eukaryota; kingdom Metazoa; phylum Chordata; class Mammalia; order Artiodactyla; family Bovidae; genus Oreotragus; species Oreotragus oreotragus. The sequence goes on from SJYX01013134.1 coordinate 359,873, forward strand.
GATGATGGACATGGGATGGGAGCTGATGGTCTATTTGTGTTGCATGTATTTCTAAGAGGAAGGCTGAAGAACTCAGTTAAGGAGGAAGTAACCTCTTTCATTGAAGAAGGCAATGGCACCCCACTCCAGTAGTCTTGCCTGGAAACTCCCATGGAAGGAGGAGCCTGGTAGGCTGCAGTCCATGGGGTCACTAAGAGTCGACATGACTGAGCGGCTTCACTTTTCACTTTCATGTACTGGAGAAGGAAATGGCAACCCACTCCAGTGTTCTTGCCTGGAGAATCTCAGGGACGGGAACCTGGTGAGCTGTCGTCTATGGGGTCGCACAGAGTCGGACACAACTGAAGCAACTTAGCAGCAGTAGCAGCAACCCCTTTCATTTTTTAACTGTGTTCTTTGCAGGTCCATTGAATTATGTAGACACCCCTCATACTGTATTGATGCTCCCCAGTCAAGAGTGGCAAGCTCTGTGCCCTTTTGTTTCACTATCTCATCTTATTTACATTTTTTTTTGCTTTGTGTTTGTTGGTGGGTCTTTGAAGCCAAAGCTACTGTTAGGTTTGTCTAACACAGGATTTATGATAATTTGCATCCAATATCTTAAAAATATGTGCTGTTGGTCACAAGGGAGCAACAGAAGGCAATTTACAACCTTTTATCTTGTTGCCAGAAAAGACAAAATTCCATATATATAATAAGTATATAATATTTGATTTGATTTTTCTTTTAAGGAGCCAGTCTTTGAATTCAAGATCTAATACTCCTAATGCTTCTTAAAATGTTTTAGCCTGGAAAAAATTGAGTAATGAAGAGAAACAGAGATTATCAATGTAACAAAACAACAAATAAAATTTAGCTTCCTTTCTTTCTATTTTTGGTAGAAGCAGTGTTTTTATGGGATCCAGATTCTGGCTACTTGCCTTGAAAGCTGGGATAAGTTACAAGAGCTTTCAAAGCCCTTACCAAATAGAGATAATAATGTACCTACCTCAAAAGCTTATGGGACTATGAGGTTTGAGTGAAATGATCCATGTAAATTGCTATTTGTAGTATGCAGTAAAATTTCTAGAAATGTTGGCTACTATTATATGTTCCTGAGACTATACCAAGTACACTGTATGAATGTGCTTATTTTTTCTTCTTGTGTGAAGAAACAGATATTTTGAAAAGTGAAATTTACAAGGTCACAGCAAATGGGCTCAGGCTGTCTCATATCAAAATAATATACCTTATCAATAATTTTATTTTATTTTATTTTTTTTAATTTTTTTTGTATTTATTTATTTTTTTACACGAACTGCCAAACATGAACCCCCCTCCCACACCCGTCCCCCACCACCACAACACACACAATTTTACCAGAAAACTGAGAGTCAGAGGATTTTTATAATATGTTAAAGATCCTCAAGTTACTCAGTCACTAGCTGAGGTCTGAATGTTGTTCTGCCCAGGCTTCAAATGTCCATCACCCTGCTTCTCTGAATATGATGTGAGGTTATACTGTTTGAGGAAGGGGTATATGTAAGCAATGCTTTCCCATTAGTTTTCTATTCTCTTGTGTTTAAAAAAACACTATATTCACTGAACATTTAAGAAATAAACTTTAAAATAAATCAGCAAACATACTAATGAAATGCTACTGCAGAATTACCTGATTGGCTACAAACTTAACAGACTGACAGTCACAAATGCTGGCAAGGATGTGGAGTAACTGCAACTCTTACACGTTGTTTGTGGAAATGGTACCACTGTTTTAGAAGAATGTCTGACACTTTTTCGTCAGTCTAAATACTTACCTACCCTATGACCTGGCAATCCTAATCCTAGGTATTTACCCAAAAGACATAAAAATTTGTGTCCACAAAAAGACTTTATGTTCATAGCAACTTTATTCATAATGGGCCCAAACTGGAAAAAGCAGAAATGTCCATGAATAGAGCCTAGACAAATTGAAGTATAGTCATAACAGCGTGCTACTTAGTAATTAGAAGGAATACACTATTGTTAAATGTGACAATACAGAGGAGTCTCACACAGCATGCTAAGTGAAAGAGGCTTTACATGGGAGTCCACACTTTTGGATTACATTATATGATGTTCTAAGACAGGCAAATCCATGATGGTGCTTCCGTCCCTAAGACACAGTGACCTGCATTTCAGGGATGTTAATGAGAGACCTGCAAGTATTTAAGAAAATACCTGTATATCACAGACAACTGTGAATGTCTCTCTTCAAGAGACCTTGGTTTCTGTAGGGTGCTTTAGGGAGGAATAAATGACTTATTATTTATGTCCACCCTGTGGGCAGTTTTCTCTGAAAATTCTAACTCATCCAGTTAGAAAAACCAATTGGAAATTTGCTCTAGCATTAGCTGAAGTGATCCATGACACCACTTTGGCCCTAGAAGGCATTCAGACCAGCTTGAACTCACTGGCCTGGGTTTTTCTGGATGATAAAATTGCTTTTGGTTTCTTCATTGTGGGCCAAGGCTGAGTCTCTGTAGTCACTAGTACATCTTACTATACGAGGATCAATGCTTTGGGGCAAGCAGAAATGTCAATACACAGATTTAAGGAGGGAGAAAGCTACCTGGCTAACTAAGGTAAACTCTGTGGTTTATCAGAATTGTTTAGCTGACTGGGTCTGGAATTCTGAGGATGGCATGATTAAAATCAATACTGCTTGAAATTCTGTTGGTAATAGCTTCAGTTAAATGCTGTGTTAGACAAATCAAATGCATTTGGCCCCTTAGTGACTGACAGAGTAGTGTACTAATGGGACAACTCATCAGAAGCCAGAATGTGTCCAAATGAGTAGAGAGTAGAGATTGTAAGATAATTTTCCATGTGTCTCTTGTATTTCAGCATGTATTAAGAGTGAAACATCAACCTTCTTTGTTCCAGATCATTTCTCAAGGATGTAACATAGCATGCTTACTGCCTATTATAAAAGACTGAGGTTCCCTAAGGCTTCAGGATCAATCCAAAAATCAAAAAACACCAGTTTTCTTCTTCTTTTTTTAAGGGGTAAACTGAAAGAGATTTATTTGGGCAATAGCCAAAAATTTGTTTAACTTTCTTAGTATAATAATAATATACAAAATAATGGGTAAGATGTCAAATATTACATTGTATAAAACCTCAAAGTAAAATATTTTTAGGTTTTGAATTAAAATCTTGTGCTTGCTTCCAAGAATACAGCTTTTGATATTAGATTTTATGCTTGAAATAGAAACATACAATTCCTGATCAAGGTTTTAAATGGTCTTGTTGAATTCTTGATAGTCACCCTTCACTAGAGACTTTGCTGGTACAGGTGGATAGTGGCAAATAAAGAGCAGCATTCATTGCTTTTTTCTTTGAATAATCATCGTTTCTTGTCATTGAACAGAATTTAGATAATCTAATCTCTAAATTGTTCTTTTTTCCCCATCTAACAGCTATCACTTTTCTTTTCAATGACAAGTGTAATGTTAATATTTCTTATGATCATTTGAATAGATCTCAGATCCACCTGAGCTTTTTCATATTACATATTTCAAAAATAATAAAGCACTTCCTTGGGAATATGCACTTATTGCTCTACTGATCTTACAAATTTTTCTTAGGATTTAAACAATAAAATTACCAGTGAGTCATTTTAGCCTCATTTTCAAGGTTAATTTTTTGCTTTTAAATGGATAAACTTTGTCAGTACACAGTCTATTTGACAGGGTCTGTGCAATTTTCAATTAACCTCATCTAGGATCTCAGCAAGATCCAGCATGTTTTGAAGCCAGTGATTTATCCTTCGAAGAGTTTTTTAAAGTGAACATAATTCACAATTTTTTTTTCAGTTCATCTCTTAGCTCATAAACTCTTAAAAATATCCCCTTGAATAGTTAGCCTGCTTGAGTGTGAAATGGCAGAGACAGGTCTTCTGAACCTAAAGCTAAGAAGGGAAGGTGCTATGGAGGCTTGGATGTTATTGGGGTCACTTTTTAAATAGCAATCTTTGATGTAGAATTCAGACCAACAGATGAAGATTTTATAACAAAGAATTTCTGTGAATAAATATTGCTTGAATCTCAGAATTTTCAGAATGAACTTGATAGCACAGTCTTTACACTTTTTTTTGGATACTAGTTAAAATGAGGTAGAACTCAGGCTGATTGGAGAGGAGGTCATCCTAGTCAAATGAGAGTCAGCAAAACTATGCGTACTATGTAAGCACCTACATTTGAACCTACTTCCCCATTTCCCACCCTTAATAAGTAATGCTTTGGAGGATTATTTATTTTCCCTAGACCATACAATTTGATTAATGTATTCATACTAATTCCCATAGACTTCCCTCATATTTTGTTATACACTGTTAACCTTTTTCTAAAAACCCATGTGTATGTTAGCACTCCATCCTTTTTGTAAAAACTATCAAGAATATAACAGGTAAAAAGGTTTTTACCCTACTTGAAAGCTAACAATATGGCACAGTTTCATGGCTGCCAGTAGAAGCCACGAAATCACTGTGTCAGAGGATGGTTTGTTACCCACAGTAATAGCAATAGCCAGACTATCAGCATTTCTCTTAATCGCCATAGTGAAGAGAGCCAGATGATATCTAACATGCAGTAGGTTGTATTTTAGGAAAGAAATGCTGAGCTTAATCTTTTACAATGGAAAATCAACATGCTGGCTTTCTGCTCCCGAGGAAGATACCATCTCTGTCTTCCAAGGCTGTCGTTGATGTAAAAGTACTCAGAGATAGTTTAGAACAAAGAATAGTTCATAGCTCATAGTGTGTGCAGAAATGTGAGAGCCCTATGGAGAAATGTCTCTCAGTAAAATCATCCATACAGAGTTCCAGGACCTGTTGACATCAGTAAACTTCACTCTCCTTTTGTTTTACTTCCCTCCCCTCTAAGCTCTCCACTTGACTTTAGTCTCATCTAGAAGTTCCCTTTCTGTAAAATCTTTAACTCTTTAACATCAAACTCGGACCAAAATCTCCCCACCACTTTCTTTCTTACCAAGATTAAACATTCTGAAACTATATCAGGCTTTCCCTGCCTTCAACCACCCCTTATTTTCCTAGTCTTTCCTTCTTGGTCTCAACCCTTCCCTTCTCAGGCTAAGCTGCAGCTACTCTCTCTCACCAGAATCCTCAAAGTCTGTGCTCCTCTTTCTTCTGTTAGTACTAGTTTGACAGTTGACAGCTCTGAGTTATCTGCCACCTCCTTTCTCTGTTTCTGATTCCAAGCTTTCAAACAAATCTGGAAAAAAATTGACCTTGTTGACAAAAGCATCAAGAATGATGATTTCTAATTTCAGCAGCTTCAGTCCATCTTCCTAGTTTGACTTCTTACTTGTAAAATATTTTGCAGAGACAGTAAGCATCACAGCAATGAAAACTGGAATAGGCCTCAGAAAATGGGCACCATAAAATGTTTATTATAATGCTAGCGATAAATATAAGGCACTTTGCTATCTTACACCCCTCTGGGTAATGGGCCAAAAGTATTTTAAGTTTACTAAAGTGAAAATAATTAATCCTTTCTTGAAGGGATTAAAATAGCCCCAAATAACATGCTTGATCTATATTGTGGTTATCTTTACTGAATTTCAGCTGAAGTTCAGGGAAAAAATGTTGCACGGTGACTTGCAATTTTTACTGGTTTTCATGTTGTTATTTTCCATTAGACAATTAAACACATTCTGAATGTCAGGAGCTTTGCCATTAAGACAAGTGATGAAAATATGACAGTGACTACTCTGATGGTCTTAGTTTGTGATGCATTTTAAGCTGTGCCTCTTTAACAGTGAAATCCTTCAGTATTTTTTAGTGGGGGGATGAACCATCACATGGTTTACAAAACTAAATTTCTGTTTCAAAGAGAAGAGTCATGCTTTATATCAACTGGTCAAAGTAGAGAGTATGGGGGATTTTAGGAGGAAAACCTGAAATTGTACTGCTGCTGCTGCTGCTGCTGCTAAGTCGCTTCAGTCGTGTCCGACTCTGTGCGACCCCAGAGACGGCAGCCCACCAGGCTCCCCCGTCCCTGGAATTCTCCAGGCAAGAACACTGGAGTGGGTTGCCATTTCCTTCATGCATAAGCATTTTGACATTTTATTTTGTCTCTTCCTGAGGGCAGTTCTTACTCAACATCAAATTTATACAACATCAAATTTCTTACTAAAAATCAAATAGGTAGATACTATCTAGTAGGCTTCCAATATTTACCTTCAGGATAATTATTGAGTAAAAAATGGAAAGATAATAAAATAAACTGGGGCAAAAAAAAAAAAAAAGGTCACTAGCTAGAACGAACATGAGAAAACCTGTATGATTAACAGACATGAATGGGCCTAAAAGTGAGTTGTGTTAGGGCAGTTTTGTTTTCTGGATGTTTCTAAAGGTTTTTTTTTCTTTTCCTTTTTCCTTTAGAAGCAATGTTAGAAGCGGTAGCTTCCTAGTCTTGGAGACAAAAACCTGCTTAACTTGCTGTGAATCTGAACCATAAAAAATACAATACTATCAATTCAACAAGAGACCTTAAAATAATTGTGAGTGCTGCTCCCCATGTCTGGGGTAGCTTTAAGACTTGCTTGCTATTCCTGACTCCTCCATTAGTTTAGGTGAGCTGCTTAATCTCTGTGGGTATTCTTAAAATAAAGAAGGTGGGTTTGATAATCTTTAAATTCACTTCCAGTTCTAAAATTCTTTTGTATTCCTATCCCTATTCCTATTTCCTTCCCTTTTTAGAAACACGAAGACCTTACAGAATTCTTCAGAAGCAATTCTTTTTGTCTTCCTGCTGGCATTAGAAAAAAAATTAGAAAGTCTCTCTTTTATCAGAATAGATTATAGGTTCTCATTTTGTGAGCTATTATATATTTGGGTGGTATTCACCTTCTTTATGCTTCTGAAATAATGACAAAGCCATGTTTGTGCACACAGAGTTTCCTTTGATAAAGATAAAAGTAGATTGCAGGAAGCCATGATCATCTCAGACAGTCTCTTGAGTTTTTCTGCAGTAACTTATTTCAGAAAAGCTCAATGATTTAATGTACATTAACTCACTGCTCACACAGGCCTGTCTGAGAAGTGGGAATGGCTGGTATTTTACCATTATGTGTCCTTACAGACAGGCAAAGAGGAACAACCAAGGTGAAATGGAGTGAATTTAATCTGACTAAAAGGCGTCTTGGGTTTTCACTCCCTGCTTTGTGGGAAGAGAATACCCAGAGCATATCCCCACACAGCACTTAGCACATTGCATTGCTTTCACTTATTCATGGGTCCTTCTCGCCCACTAGGCTGTGAGTTTTTGAAGGATGCTGCCTAGTACGCGATGAACCCTGCAGTGTTTCCTGAAATAACATGGACCTTACCCTGTGAAGTCCAGATTCTTTACTGCAGACCCAGTTTTGCCAGATCTTTGATGTATTCACCAGGGACAGATCCCTGAGGCCCCCATCAAATCCCTAAATTTCAAGACCTAGGAATATCTGCACAAGTAATTGACTTACTTCAGATTCACATTTTTGTTTATTTTGTGCTACAACTTGGCCATCTTTTAAAAATTGATTAAATAAAGACTTCTCTCATACTTGATGCCTATTTTCGCCAAAGTCACAAAATTTTATTACTTTGACAATAACTACAGGTGTGAAAAAAATGTCAGGTTGAGATATATTGTGTACATCAGATTTTTAAATACTTGGGATGATGGTGATGATATTAGTAATACTTGTTGCTTCTTTTTTTGTGACAGGACTGTTGTTTTACATGTATTTCTACTTATTTACTTCTCAAAATAATATAGTAAGGGTAGTATCATCCTCATTTTCCACATGAACAAACTGATAAACATAGATTTAATTTAACTTTGCACAAAATCAACAGCTAGTTAGAGGCAGTAGGCTTCAAACCCACATAGTTTAGATTTAAAATCCATGCTCATAACTGTGTTTAATTGCTTCTTGGATTTAATTTTTTTTT
>SJYX01013134.1:386775-464500 GCA_006410675.1 Oreotragus oreotragus
ACTCTTTGGGACACCATGGACTGTAGCTGTCTCTTATACACATCAGATGTGTATAAGAGACAGCGTGTACCCTAATGTTCACTGCAGCACTGTTTATAATAGCCAGGACATGGAAGCAACCTAGATGTCCATCAGCAGATGAATGGATAAGAAAGCTGTGGTACATATACACAATGGAGTATTACTCAGCCATTAAAAAGAATACATTTGAATCAGTTCTAATGAGGTGGATGACACTGGAGCCTATTATACAGAGTGAAGTAAGCCATAAAGAAAAACACCAATACAGTAGACTAATGCACATATACGGAATTTTAGAAAGATGGTAATGATAACCCTGTATGCGAGACAGCAAAAGAGACACAGATGTATAGAACAGTCTTTTGGACTCTGTGGGAGAGGGCGAGGGTGGGATGATTTGGGAGAATGGCATTGAAACATGTATAATATCATATGTGAAACAAATTGCCAGTCCAGGTTCGAAGCATGATACTGGATGCTTGAGGCTGGTGCACTAGGATGACTCAGAGGGATGGTATGGGGAGGGAGGAGGGAGGGAGGTTCAGGATGGGGAACACGTGTATACCTGTGTGAATTCATGTTGATGTATGGCAAAACCAATACAATGTTGTAAAGTAATTACCTTCAATTAAAAATAAATAAAGAAAATTGAATGTGTCATTCACACACACAAGATCATAGCCTTCTAGATATGTTATTTCTAACCTGTTTAACTGTAACTGTGAATCTTAATATCACTATTGGAATCATTTTCCAAAACTTAAAATGTTAATATAAAATATTGTTAATAAAACTTAGTTTTGGGAATTACAAAAGAAATATTACTTTAATGGTTTGGATTAGAGAAGGTGATCCTTTTTCAGGCTTCATGTCCCTTTAAACTCAATTTTCCGGGGGGAGGTTCTTCTCTACCTTAATGGTCCTATCTATTTCAGTCCCTTGTGGCACTATTTTTACAAACTTTTTATTTTGGACTAATTCTAGACTTACCAAAGAGTTAAACAGAGAACATATTTTTTCACTTGCCTTTTACCAAGCTTCTTCTGATATTAGCATTGCATATAACCAATGAATTAAAATAAATTAATATTGATGTGCCACTAAACCATAGACTAAATTTTTGTATTTCAGCACTTCTCCACTAATGTCTTTGTTTTGTTCCAGTATCCAATCAGAATGGCATACTGTGTTTAGTTGTCATAACTCTTTAGTTGTTTTTGATCTGTGACAGTTCCTGTCTTTCCTTATCTTCCCTGATCTTGACACTGACAGCAGGACTGTTTAGGTGTTTGGTGGAATGTTCCTCAGTTGAATTTCTGTTTTCCCATAATTGAGGTTATGGATATCGGGGAAGAATGACACAGAAGTGAGATGTGCTTCTCAGTGTATCCTATCAGGGATACATGATATCATCTCTTATTACTGGGGAAGTATTCTTGATCGTTTGATCAAGGTGGTGCCTGCCATGTTCCTCCACTGTAAAGTTCCTGTGTTTTACTTTTTGATTAAAAAAAATGTATTTATTTATTTTTGGCTGGGCTGATTCTTTATTGCTGTGCAAGGGCTTTCTCTAGTTGCAACAAGTGGATTTCTCATGGTGGTGGCTTCTCTTGTTGTGGAGCACAGGTTCTAGGGCATACAGGCTTCAGTAGTTGCTGCAGGTGGCTCAGTAGCTGTGGCACACAGGCTTAGTTGCCCCATGGCATGTGGGACCTTCCCAGACTAGGGATCGAACCAGTGTGCTTTGTGTTTCAAGGCAGATTCTTAACCACTGGACCACCAGGAATACCTTGTGTTTTCCTTTTAAATTTATAAATATCTGGGGTGAGACATTTTAAGGCTATGCAAAAATATCCAGCTTCTCCTTAAGCTTTCATCAACTAAGTTTAGTGTTCTAGAGTGGAACTTGCCCCCAGCAGTTTTTACCGTGGTGGTGTAATGTTGACTCTTAATTTCTCTTACTTCTCTACATTTATTGATTGAAATTGTTCTGAAGGAATAGTTGGCCTTTGTTTTATTTATTCAGTCATTTATATCAATTTGGACTCATGGCTATTTATTTTATTCTTTAGGTTAGTGTTTAATACTGTCATTATGTATATTTTTGCTCACATTGTTCCAACTTTGACCATGGGAACCTTCACTTCAGTTCCCAGTCCTTTTTAATATTTTCCTCACATTTTTTCCCTTTCCTTAAAGAATTTCCCTGTGTTTAGGTATCACAAGATACACCAGGTTCTTGTTGTACTTTTCCTTACCCTCGCAGTGGAATCAACCAACTTCTTCAAGGAGCTCTGTTATTTAAAAGCATTCTTTTATCTACCACAAACTACCATAATTTGATGCCACTCAAGAAGCATGTATTTTTATCAATAGTGACTTGTCTTGAATTTGACAATTTTCTTTTCTGTAGTGAAAAAGATGCTTAATTTGTTCTATCTGTATAGGCAACTTCAGTTCAGTTTAGTTCAGTCACTCAGTCATGTCTGACTCTTTGCCACCCCTTAGACTGCAGCATGCCAGGCTTCCCTGTCCATCCATTAACTCCTGGAGCTTGCTCAAACTCATCTCCATTGAATCGGTGATGCCATCCAATCACCTCATCTTCTGAAGTCCCCTTCTCTTCCTGCCTTCAATCTTTCCTAGTATCAGGGTCTTTTCCGATGAGTCAGTTCTTTGCATCAGGTGGCCAAAGTATTGGCGTTTCAGCTTCAGCATCAGTCCTTCCAATGAATATTCAGGACTGATTTCCTTTAGGATGGACTGAGTGGATCTCCTTACAGTCCAAGGGACTCTCAAGAGTCTTCTCCAACACCACCATTCAAAACATCAATACTTCAGTGCTCAGCTTTCTTTATAGTCCAACTCTCACATTCATACATACATCTAGCTTTGACTAGATGGACCTTTGTTGGCAGAGTAATGTCTCTGCTTTTTAGTATACTGTCTAGGTTGGTCATAGCTTTTCTTCCAAGGAGCAAGCATCTTTTAATTTCATGGCTGCAGTCACCATCTTCAGTGATTATGGAACCTCCCAAAATAAAGTCTCTCACTGTTTCCATTGTTTTCCCATCTATTTGCCATGCTGTTTCCCCATCTGTTTGCTCATCATGATGGGACCAGATGCCAGGATCTTAGTTTTCTGAATGTTGAATTTTAAGCCAACTTTTTCACTCTCCTCTTTCACTTCATCAAGAGGCTCTTTAGTTCCTCTTCACTTTCTGCCATATCTGATGTCATCTACATATCTGAGGTTATTGATATTTCTCATGGCAGTCTTGATTCCAGCTTGTGCTTCATCCAGTCCAGCATTTCTTATGATGTACTCTGCATATAAGTTAAATAAGCAGGGTGAAAATATACAGCCTTGATGTACTCCTTTTCCTATTTGGAACCAGTCTGTTTTTCTACGTCTGGTTCTAACTGTTGTTTCTTGACTTGCATACAGATTTCTCAGGAGGCAGGTCAGGTGGTCTGGTATTCCCATCTCTAAGAATTTTCCAGTTTGTTGTGATCCACGTGGTCAAAGGCTTTGGCATAGTCAATAAAGCAGAAGCAGATGTTTTTCTGGAATTCTCTTTGTCAAATGGCTGCCTGACTGTTTAATATAGTAGTTTAAATATTTAGTAGTTTATACTTTATTACTCTCCTTTTTTCAGTTATTTTTGTTTCTCCCTCTTTGAATTATTATTTGGAATTTATTTCACTCATTCAATGAGCACCAATATTCTAGGCACTGAAGAGAACAGACATACATACTGCAGAAAAGTCTCTGCTCCCATGAAATAGCAATTAAAATGAATGGCTTTAATAAAAACTAAAACCCAAAGTCTTTTAATAGAAAGTACCATTGACTTTTACTAGAAAATATACGATTATATGTTATTAGCTCTTTTGAAAGTACCAGAATTTGTGGATCATAAAAGCCTCTGAAATAGACTTTGAAAAAATATAGGGAGTTCCCTGGTGTTCCAGTGATTAAGACTCGGCCTTGCAATGCAGGGGACCTGGGTTTGATCCCTCATCAGGGAACTAAGATGCCACATGCCTTGGAGCAACTAAGTACATGAGCCACAGCTAAAGTGCATGAGCTACAGCCAGAATCTATGTGCCACAGTGAAAGATCCCAGGTACTGCAACTCAGACCCAACACAGCCAAATAAACACATAATTTTTTTTTAAAGAGAGAGAGAGAAAAAAAAAAAACAAACCCACGCTTGTTTACATCTTATAAAGAGAGCTGATATGAGCACTACTATTCAGTCTAAACCTTAATGTAAACATCCCCCCTTTAAAAGTTTTTAAAAAGTCTAAGCCTTCCTGGCTGTCTCCCAGTGCTCTGCTGAGTGATCACCCCGAGGCCTGTGCTCCCCAGGTGTGTTGGTGGGATGCTGGTATGGGCATCAGCAGTTCGTAGGATTTGCCTGGAGACTTAGTTATGTTGCCTGTTAGCTATATGACTTGAGATCACTTAGTTTTTTTTTTTTCTTCTCTATTCTCTCATTTCCAAATGTAAATCAAATTCACATAATAGTTATGGGAATGAATGACAGAAAATTCATACAGCTGTTCCCTAGAGAAACAAAAATTAACATTAGTAAAATCTCTATGGATATTATATAAGCCTTTTAGGAAGTAGCTTTAATCAGAAAGTTTTGAGAAATAGATGGGTTCTTTTAGTTTTCCAATTCATGACATGTGGTTGCGGCTATATGTAGCCAAAGCTGCAGTACCTTCATATCCTTATCCTTCAGTTGCACCTTTGAATGAGGTTTTGTAACAATAGAGAAGGAATTGCATCATGTTTCTTTTATAAAATCTTTGGTACCATTAATGTATGGCTAATGATATTTTACTAAGTAAATGTTAAATGAAAGTTCTTTCTTCCTTGCAAATACAAGTAAAATAATTTTTATTTCCATAACCATAGAGTATATATAGGGGTGTATATGTATATGTAAAAGAAGGAATGGAAATAGGGGGTAACCTGTGTCTCAAGTTTTCAGAGGAGGAAAAAAATTTTTTTTTTTTCTTCTCTATTCTCTCATTTCCAAATGTAAATCAAATTCACATAATAGTTATGGGAATGAATGACAGAAAATTCATACAGCTGTTCCCTAGAGAAACAAAAATTAACATTAGTAAAATCTCTATGGATATTATATAAGCCTTTTAGGAAGTAGCTTTAATCAGAAAGTTTTGAGAAATAGATGGGTTCTTTTAAAGTTTTCCAATTCATGACATGTGGTTGCGGCTATATGTAGCCAAAGCTGCAGTACCTTCATATCCTTATCCTTCAGTTGCACCTTTGAATGAGGTTTTGTAACAATAGAGAAGGAATTGCATCATGTTTCTTTTATAAAATCTTTGGTACCATTAATGTATGGCTAATGATATTTTACTAAGTAAATGTTAAATGAAAGTTCTTTCTTCCTTGCAAATACAAGTAAAATAATTTTTATTTCCATAACCATAGAGTATATATAGGGGTGTATATGTATATGTAAAAGAAGGAATGGAAATAGGGGGTAACCTGTGTCTCAAGTTTTCAGAGGAGGAAAAAAACCTGAGATTTGACACAACTGTCACAAATACAGGAAATTAACAAATTGTAACACACCTGTCACAAATACAGGAGTGGAAATAGGGGGTGACTTGTGTCCTCAAGTTTCCAGAGGAGGAAAAAAACTGAGATTTGACACACCTGTCACAAATACAGGAAATTAACGAATTGTGAAACCATTTTAGTTATGACATACTTATGCATTTTAAGTAATTGTGTTTTTTGTAGTTTTGAATAATTATTTGTCTGTGCTTATTTAGCATATTTATATGTTAGGATAATGAATTCAGATTATTTAGTTTAGAAGAATACATAAATATGTTGATGTCCATTTTCACATTGTGCTGTGATTTTTATAATCAATTTCTGGTTTTCCTCATTAATCTGAGAGATCAAATTATAGACTGTGGATTAATAAAACAAGTAATGATTATCTTCTTTATTAAAACACAGATTAGCTCATTTTTACTTAGTGAAAGTGTCCTTCCACTCCTAGTTCATGTTTATTCAATAAACAAATTAGAAAGACAGCAATAAACAAATGGCAAAATAGTTGAAACAAAGCCATGTGATTATAATTTGATTTTTTAATTCTAAGATGTTCATGAGTCATGCTGTAGGGAGATTTTCTGTAAAGCAATAAGTCTATACTGTTTGAAAATCTGCCTCTATAAATCAGAGTATTCAGAATATGCTGAGGGGCTGGAGAAGGACAGTATTTATTTACATGAGACTCTGTTACTTCCATCTAGATCTTTCAATCTGCTTACTATTTCATTTGAAAAAAGCATTCTGGGGGAAAAAGGTTTATAGCATTATGTAAGTGTGTTTGTATTCAACAGGAGTTATGAACAGAAGATATTCAAGGTTTTAAAAAACCACTCAAGAAGATCTGAAACTACATTCTGCATGTCTTCTGAGATCAGCACTGCAGGATGCAAATAAAATGACAAATCTCGATTGAGGAAATCAGCGATAAGTAAGTAAGCTCACTCTTATCTTCCAGTGTTGTCATGGATATGCAGTGAGTAAAATGTGCCTTTTTGCTTGTTATCTATTGATGTCAAAAGCTTTGGTATTGCAAGTGATTTTTCTCATGGTCTTCTATTCAATAACTTTCTCAGTCTTCAGTGTAAGCCAGTGGCAAGATACAAAGATGCTCACAGGGGTGAGATAGTTATTGACACTGTTTAGGTATAATGGGAGGACACAGTTTTTGGAAGCGTTGTCATGCACCAAATAGCCATATCTTCTTGGGTCATTGGTGACTGAGGTCTGAAACTGCATTGTGCAGCATGGTGTCTTAGCTTACTTCTAGCTCTAAATTTCTTTAGTTCCTAGATAAGCTGGAATGAGGTTACCAGTGATGGGTTTTGGACACTGTTATGCAATATATGTCAACCATATCCAAACTGTCAGGCTTAGTATCCACCAATCAAGTATCTACCTATGTTTAAGGATTTCACTGTTCTTTTTCTTTTTCTTTTTTAACTTGAGTGATGAGCTGAAATGATTTGGTACTGAGGAGGGTGAAATGGAGTATTGTGTGACTGCTGCTACTGCTAAGTCACTTCAGTCGTGCCTGACTCTGTGTGATTCCATAGACAGCAGCCCATCAGGTTCTCCCATCCCTGGGATTCTCCAGGCAAGAACACTGGAGTGGGTTGCCATTTCCTTCTCCAGTACATGAAAATGAAAAGTGAAAGTGAAGTTGCTCAGTCATGTCTGACTCTTCACTCCCCATGGACTGCAGCCTACCAGGCTCCTCTGTCCATGGGATTTTCCAGGCAAGAGTACTGGAGTGGGGTGCCATTGCCTTCTCCATTGTGAGACTGCTGACCTCTAAACTCTTCTCAGATGATCCAAGAGAGAGAAAAACCTCAAAGTCAATAGTAATGATAATGGCTAGTGGGGAAGAGAATCTATTATAAAATCTCTGACATTTTCTAGTACCCAGGTATCCTGGGGCTGGGTGATGTTGAAGTCCTTCCTTGGCCAGTTAGATAAAAGACTCTAGCTGCTGAGTCAACATTAGCTTAGTAGCTTTCCCATGACCTTATTTGTGCTTCAGTTCTGATCACTGGTCATCTTCAAGGCTTAGGGGGTTAGAAGCAACCTGTTATATATATAGTCCATGGGCACTGCGTTCTCTCTGGTGGTTCTCTATAAGATGTCCATATCTTCATAAATTATCCCTTTATTGAATTCCCTCAAATTTCCCTACTTGTATGTGTTATCTGTTCTGCTGATGCTGATATTGAACAAAGTGAGGTTGAGAAAGGGTTACTTTTACTCATAAGGTCCAGATTCTCAATTGAGGTGTTGGTTGGGTAAAAAATCACACTTAAGGAAGAACAAGTGGTATAACCATGTATACTAAGCTGAAGGTGGAACTTAAAGATGTTTGGTACTGATCCCTAGACAGTGGGACTGTTATCTTATATGGTAAGAAATTTTAATGTGTGATTAAGCTAGGTATCTTGAGATGGGATGGTTATCCTGAATTATCCAGAAGAGTTTAATGTCATCACAAGTTCTTATAAGATGGGGAAGCAGGAGGGTTAGAGTTTGAGAAAGTTGTGTGACAACGGAGGCAGAGGACAAGTGATGCTACTGCAAGAAGTGGAGCTTGAACCAAAGAAGACAGGACCATCTCTAGATGCTGCTCCTACAGAAGGAATGCTGACAGCTTGATTTTAGAGCTTCTGACCTCCAGAACTGTAAGTAATGCATTTGTGTTGTTTTAATCCACTAAGTTTGCAGTGATGTATTACAGCAGTAATAGTAAATGAATATACCAGAGAATGAGATCAACAGTTGGTTAGTTTCCACAGAAGTATTCACTTGATTTAAAAGCCTTTTAGACATGTGCAAAAATAGAATAGTATAATGAAGTCTTCTGTCATTATTAAAAAAAAAAAATTCTAACATCTCCTAAGACCCAGCCTCTCTTCATTTGTGGTGAGTATTTATCATTTTATATTTATTTATATATATGCATGTGTGTATGTATGTATTTATATTTTGGTTTTCCAGCATCTGAACCACTTTGCCATGTTTTGAAGACTTTCCCCTCTTACGTATTCTCGGTAGGGGTAGAACCTACCTCCTAGTATCAAGGCTGGAAGTCCCAGGTACTTGACTTCCCAACATTCCTGGCTACAAGCCTGAGGCCTAGACTCTACCATGGCCTACTCTCTGCCACTCCTTAGAATCAGCCACAGGGGTGGCAACTGCTGGCCACAGAGGTAGTTGCAGCAAGATGAAGTTTCTCTGTGACCCGGCGTTTCTTTCACTGCTCCAGGTCCGCTGTATGACTGAGAGTTTTGTTGTTAGATACATACCTTTGAGCCCAGATTTTCCAGATTCTGAATGATTCTGACAAATTATCTTTGTCCTTAAATCAGCCTGAGTGGCTGTATGGGTTTGTGTCCCTTGAAACTAAGAAGCTGGTTACTCCATACTTTTCAGTTCTGCCACCCTCCCTGTGTCAGCTTTCACTTCAGGCAAGGATTCCTTTGACTTCACAATAGCTGTAACTGTGGCCAGAAGTGTAGGCAGACACGCTAACCCCCAGAGGGGAAGGAAGTCACCTATATTTATGTTTCTCTCTGAGGAGCGGAGGCCCTTTTACCTCCAAGCCTCTTAGCAGTTTTTTCTCTCACCCCACACCTGGTGCTGGTACATAATATCAGTCAAATCACTTTGTCAGCCACAAATAAAGTTTCTCTGAAGGGTAAATAAGACAATGTGTGTAAAGCTTTTCACCCTGTACTTGGCATATTTGAAGCTTTCAAATGATGTCCAGTTCTCATAACAAAATCCCTTGGGGAGTTTTGTAGCATCCTTGTAACTCAGGATTCACCTCGGATTTACTGAAATGCAATATTTAGATGCAGGGCCTAGTTATCAATATTTTATTAACTTCCTCAGAACATTTTCAATATATCCTTGGTTAAGTATCACCAGAGAGGAATGATTGTAGCATTTGCCCTGAGGTGTTTATCCAGGTGTTTTATCCTTCTACCTACGTGAAATTTCCTACTACTGCTTTTTCTTAGGTTATAGGTTAATGTTAAATGGTTGGCAAATTTAAGGACTAATTAGTAAGAGATATCTGTACTCCTAAAGAGTTTGTTGACACCGGAGAAAATAAAGGCTTGAGCTGCTTTAGACAGGGCTGTTTGCTGCCGCTTTGTGAAAAGTGGATTGCGTTTCTGTTTCTTCTGAGTTACTCAACTCAGTGGTTTTTAACTAAACTGGTACCTTTTTAACTGGCTGACATTACTGTTCAGGGTTTTACTTGGAGATCTAGTGCAGGGGCCTGGTATAGGGAATTGTAGCACCAGCTGAAAAAAAAAAATGCATTTAACTGTGTATGCTTTCAGTTCAGTTCAGTTCAGTAGCTCAGTCGCGTGTGACTCTTTGCGACCCCATGAATCGCAGCATGCCAGGCCTCCCTGTTCATCACCATCTTCCAGAGTTCACTCAGACTCACGTCCATCGAGTCNTTAAAATGTGAGAAGCTTAAGGAAGTTTAAAGCTCCTGACAAGGATTCATTAGAGTGGTACAAATGGCAGATACAGAATAGCAAAGGAATTATTTTTAGTAAAGTTCTGGTAATGGTTGGAGGAGCAGGGATATCAAGTACCTGTGGAGGAGTGAGTCTTAGCTGGCAGCAAGAGAACCTCGCCTCAGGTCACTGTGTATGAATGCTCTTAGATTTTCTGTTTTATGTGAAGTTGAGGGAGTGTCTCCATGGCAGTTTATATTTTCTCTGTGAGGCGGAGGGAAGGGTTCGTTTGCTGGGACTAAAGGGAGAGGGAGGGGAAACTTGAGATTTCAAGATGCTGGAGAAACTCTGAAATAGCTTCAGGGTGATGGGGAAAATGTAAACGAAAGAAGGGTATCTGGTTTAAAGCTTGTGTTGAGGGCTCAGGTGAACTGAGGGCCACGTGTTTGTGGTGACATCAGTTTTGCCCATCACCTCTTGGGTGATTTCTTCCAGCAGGACTCAGGTCCCAGGGGACAGGCAATCGGAAAGGCATATTTGGGTTCATGCAGTTTTGAGGAAAGAATAAAAGGCTGAGTTTAGGGTGTTGAAATGGTGTGATGTAAGCAGGGTAAGGAAAGGCCTGAAAAGTGGAGCAGGCACAAGAACAAGACGAAAGAGAAAGCTCTGCTGTGGCTCAAGGGGATGTAGCTAAGCAGCAGGAAACGTGGAAAATGTAGTTGGAGAGCGAAATACTTGACTCCATGATTCTGCTGGTGATGACCAGATTCACCATGTGCTTACGGGAATGAGTGGCTGAGGTGTCACTAAAGATGAGGTGGTCCAGAAACCAAGTGTTCATGATGTCGTGCCTTCAGTTTTCCTGAGATAATGTAAGAATTGGGCTGGAAGTGAGGATTGCTAGAAAAGACCAACTGGGAGGTCTCAGTGGTAGGTAGACGGCAGCAAATAGGAAGGTGGGAGCATGTTTTAGGGGCAAAAAATGTGAGCCTCAGAGGAGCAGGAGTTTCAGTAAAAGTACTAGTTTGGAAGTGGAAATAAGGAGCATGGACGACGCTGAATCACTGCTGGGCTCTAAGGGAGTGTGAGGATTAACAGCCTCCTCTTGATAGCTGTTTGTTAAGTGTATCGGTTGTCCACACCTGAATCCACAGTAAAACTCTTGGCGTCTCTCTCACCTCAACATTCCATCTTGCTGACTCTATTTCCTGAATGTCTTTAATCACAGCGCCACAACTTCTGGGACACATTTTTTTTTTTCCCCGTGAATTACTTTAGCAGCCTTCTGAGTGGTATCTGCATGTAGACTTTTCTCTGTTCCATTCTCCACAGCGACAGTCAGGGTGATGTTCCAAAAAGACAAATCCCGTCATGTTACTAATCAGCTTAAAGCTATCTGTGGCTTTAAGATACGTGAGATATTTTAGCCTTATTTTTGGTATTAAGTCTTTGATACCTAGTGTGTGTCTTACATGTATAACTCAATTCAGTTTGAACTTACCACATTTCAAGCTTTCAATAACCGTAAAAGACTAAAGGCAACCATATTGGATAGTTATACTCTTTAAACCAATACACCAACTCTTACCTCGCCTGGCTCCAAAAATAGTTTCTTTTTGGCCTTTCCCCCCTCATACTCTTTGTCCAGCCATATTAAATTCTGTGCTCTCAGAACTCTCGCTTTTTACTTGTGGTTCCTTGTCTGGAATTTATTTATTTTTTCAGGGTATTTTAGCTTACATTTTCTAGAACATGAGTCTGAAGCAAAGAGAGTGAGTTCCCCCTTTATTAGAGACTTTACCCTCAGGGGACTGAAGTGAGGGACAAGGAGGGTGAAGCAGAAAAGGAGAGAGTCAGAAAAGGCTGTGAGATGGAGTTTTTGTTCAGGGACCTGATTGCTCAAAAACTGACTCCTTCCAGAACAGCCCATAAGCTTGAAGAGGAGAAAATCTTTATTCATAATTCTTTCTTTTTCACTGGTCAAATGTTCACCTCGCCTGCTTTTAAATCCTCACACTTCAGGTTGCACATAAGTAGTCACTGATTGAGTTCTGAGGGATCAGCAGGGAAGTCCTGGGGTAGGAGCTGAGACCCAGGCAAGGCTGAGCTGAAGCAGTTTGAGGCTGGCTGCCAAGAGCTGGTCATCTCTGGCAACTGGAACAAGAACTGGGTGAGGCTGAGAACATCTGAAATTGTGCGTAAGAGGGTCTGACACAGTCAGTAACCTCTACTTATCTCACAGGAATCAACTTACATGTTATGTCCACAGGGTAGATTTCCTTGATTCAAAAACAAAATTAGGTCCTTCCAGTATGTTCTCACAGTCTCCTTCATTACTCTCCTCTAATAAAACGTCATATTTTAAAAAATCGTAAATTGCAGTATTGATGACTTGTCTTCCCCATAAAATTCTAAGTTCTCTGAAGTCAGTTTCATGACTATCTTTTACCATGAGATTCTCACCTCCTGTCTTGTACTTCACACAGCTCTCTCTCTGATACAGTGAAAGTCTTCAATAAGTACTCGTAGCATGAATGAGTGAACAAATGAATGAAAAGTTCAAGTTGGTAAAACATCACCGTCCCCCCCGCCCCCCCCAGCAGGCCTCTTTGTCAGAAGTACTTTTAGAATATAAGCTGATCACTAAAAGTTAGCTTGCCTTGTTCAGCCTTTTCATGGGCTGTCAGGCTGTAATCCGGGTTAATGACATGGGTGGCTGGTTCACTCTGACCAATGAGACTTTGCATGCCTTTAGGTTCACTTGTTTTGAAAATTAGATTTGTCGGGTTAGAACTTCAAATGAAAGTGCTCTCTCTCTTTTAAACTACTGCTGTTTGGCACAGTCTAACGAGAGCCATAGCTCCTGAGTTGTTGCTTCAGCATTTGTATTTGATATGAAAGAAATTGAAAGCTAAGATGAAACCTCAGGGCTCCAGAACAGCAGGTCTGTCAGGCAGCACTCCCAGCTCTGTTCTTAGCTGTGTCTTCAATGAGCAAAGGCTGTGACTACGGCATTGTGCCTGGTGTGGAAAGCTTGGGTAAAGGAAATGTCATGAAGGGAAACAGCTTCAACCTTCATTCTGACCTTTTTTGTGCCATCTTCAGTCAACTTCTGTCATAGGGAAGTGGTGCTGCCTGCTAATGACCTTCCCACCTGGGGACCCCATCGTGAGTGATGTCCTTGATGCCAGCTCGCACATTCTAGCTAATTCCAGACCTGTTAAATATTCAGTATCTTTCTGAGAACCAATTAAATGAATGGGAAACATAAAATAGAATTTGCCTTTACCCAATGAGTCATTCAACCAGAATTTTTATGACAAATAAGGGACTGGAAACTAAGCAAAATAGTGAGAGCTTTTAAATGCATAGAGAAGTGATCAAATCTGAAATTGCCGGCTGCTACTGCACAGTTGCTTCAGTCGTGTCCGACTCTGTGCGACCCCAGAGACGGCTGCCCACCAGGCTCCCTGTCCCTGGGATTCTCCAGGCAAGAACACTGGAGTGGGGTGCCATGTCCTTCTCCAATGCATGAAAGTGAAAAGTGAAAGTGAAGTCACTCAGTCATGTCCGACTCTTAGCAACCCCATGGACTGCAGCCCACCAGGCTCCTCCATCCATGGGATTTTCCAGGCAAGAGTACTGGAGTGGGGTGCCATTGAATTGCCTGATTCTCACCTTATTCTAGAGAGGACTAACTAATGAAGAAATCACTTGTTTAAATCAGTAGCCTTCATTTGCCCAAGGGTATTGTATTTTATTGTTCTCTAGATATTTTGAGGCAATGGCATCCCACTCCGGGACTCTTGCCTGGAAAATCCCATGGACAGAGGAGCCTGGTAGGCTGCAGTCCATGGGGTCTTGAAGAGTCAGGCATGACTGAGCGACTTCACTTTCACTATCCTCCATCCATGGGATTTTCCAGGCAAGAGTACTGGAGTGGGGTGCCATTGAATTGCCTGATTCTCACCTTATTCTAGAGAGGACTAACTAATGAAGAAATCACTTGTTTAAATCAGTAGCCTTCATTTGCCCAAGGGTATTGTATTTTATTGTTCTCTAGATATTTTGAGGCAATGGCATCCCACTCCGGGACTCTTGCCTGGAAAATCCCATGGACGGAGGAGCCTGGTAGGCTGCAGTCCATGGGGTCTTGAAGAGTCAGGCATGACTGAGCGACTTCACTTTCACTTTTCACGCTCATGCATTGGAGAAGGAAATGGCAACCCACTCCAGTGTTCTTGCCTGGAGAATCCCAGGGACAGAGGAGCCTGGTGGGCTGCTGTCTATGGGGTCGCATAGGGTCGGACACGACTGAAGCGATTTAGCAGTAGCAGCAGATATTTTGAATTTTAAATCAAGACAACAAAAACAAACTAAAAAATATACTGAAAGTAATGATAAAAATTATTGAACTTTCTT
Source organism: Oreotragus oreotragus (assembly GCA_006410675.1). NCBI lineage: Eukaryota > Metazoa > Chordata > Mammalia > Artiodactyla > Bovidae > Oreotragus > Oreotragus oreotragus. The sequence goes on from SJYX01013134.1 coordinate 401,296, forward strand.
CTGAATGCTATAGAAAACTGAAAGTTTGTGAAGTGCGAGTCACTTCCTACCTCATGGATGGAAAGAGAACGTGACAGCCATCTCAAAAATAAAGTGTAGATGGATTATAGGACTTAAAGTTTTATAAGCAAGTATTAAGTTCTTGAGTTGGAAAATCTTTCTTTCTTCATTAGATCATAAGGACTGAAAAGTCTAACTATAAGCACTGAACAAACATGCCCGCCCAGACTCATCCATTTAGCAGGTGCTCGATAAACATTATTGACCAGTTTATTGGCCTGATGAACTTGTTTATAAAAAAATAGCCTGAAAAGGAAATTCCCAGATAATGAATTTCAGTTGTTAACAGTGTTTTTGTCTGTAATAGTTCTATGAGATCTTAATCAAGGCAGACTTGCTAATGAACTTCCTGTTCAGGATGTTCTCATGGACAACAAATAAGAGTGTGAAAAGATAACAAATTCACATTTTAATATTCATTATCACACACTAAAAAAGTCTCATCCCTTGGTTTTTAAGAGAAAATGCACTTTTCCTCCAGAAGGAAATGTATTTTATTGTTAAGAAAGATATTTTTTACGTAGTAAAAGTTTGGGGTACAAACACATCTTTGGGACTCAGAGGCAGGTTATTAACTTAGAGCCTCACGTCTGACATTTTCTGACATGGGAGACTTGTTTCTGTGCAATAGGTAAAATGAGTTCATTGTGAATGTATCAGAACATGTCAAGTGCCTATTTTGGACTGTTTCGCACATGGTTGATATTTAATAAGTACTAATTGTTTAGGGTTATGATAGATGATTACAATCTATCATATGGTAGGAGGAGAAAAAGAACCAAAACGTTCTGTCCTCTGTCATTCACTGCATGTGACATTTGCTGATTGTAAGGCTCCCGTTTCCTTTGCCCTGAGCAGATGACAGGCATGGTACTGTGGGCCTTGTGAGCATGCTAGAATGTGATCAGCGCAGCTATGTTAGGAGAAGGTCTTTCTCTACTCATTGCTTTGTGAATGAGAGGGCTACTTGGAGCGGTAGTGAGACTCACCATGGGCACAGGGCCAGGAAAGAGCAGAGCAGAACATAGCTTGATTCTGGAGATTTCAAATGTAGATACTGGGTTGTATCCCTGGAGATTGTGTGTCGGTAATTCTGCATTTTTAACAAGTTTTCCTGGAAGATTTTGAAATGAAGGCCACATGTGAAAATTGCTCAGTCATGTCAGACTCTTTGTGACCCCATGGACTCTGCAGTCCATGGAATTCTCCAGGCCAGAATACTAGAGTAGGTAGCCATTCCCTTATCCAGAGGATCTTCCCAACCTAGGGATTGAACCCAGGTCTCCCACATTGCAGGTAGATTCTTTACCGGCTGAACCATGAGTTAAAGTGTAAAAATACTTAGGTCTAATTATCTGATCATTTATTTAGTAATTAAATATCACTGAGGTTCTACTATACAGTAAGCATATAGAATGCAAATGTTAGACTAGTATCATTTAAATGCTCCTCTCTTGGTGTTTTCGGGTCTGTTATCTCCATAGTGAGAGAGAAAAGTTATTTTAAGCCAGCGGCATTCTGTTCGGTCCTAGAATATTAACAGCAATATCAGTTGTACCCACCTGATTCATATGTCTTTTTATTTTGTATCTGGAGGATTTTTTTCTAAACAAAGACAACTAAAAGTTATATTTAAATAACTTTATGAATAGGTTTCTGATGACTCATATCAAGTTTTCCTTCTCCAAGCTCTGTTAAGAGAATGTCCAATTGCATTCAGAATAATCTGAATCAGACCACTTGTGTAGATCTGACTCAGAGAACAGTCTGTTGTATTTAGAGCTGGTTTTCTTTCCTGGCTTTGTCCAAATGTTGCTAATTTTGCATTTCCTGTTTTACATCAGTTTGCTCAGGTATATAACATCTTGGAGATTTTAGTCTCATTCTTTGCTTCTTTTTACTGAGAGTTGCCTTTGAACATGATCCCTTAGGCTCTCAGGATCCTACCACCAAGTGATGACTTGAGAGTGGCCTTTTTTGTTCTTTCTACCTCTGCTTTAGAGCCGAGTGCATGGTGTATTCCCCTGGGTGTACTTCCCACACACTCTCTCTTCTCTGCCAAGGATGACATGAAGGGTTAGGTCCTCTCCATTCAAAGACTTCAGAATCACCTTGCCATGAAGAGAACTTAAAGCTCAAAAGGTATGGGCTATATCACTACAGTAAAATCTAACATCTTTTAAAACATGTTTTTTCCATTACCAAGAAACATATAAGTGAGAATATACAGATTTAAACTAGCTTGACATTTTTCGGAAAAGTTTTTGTCTGTTCCAAGAGGAGCATTAAATTGCCTTATATTTTACTTTCTATTTTCTTATCCAGAGAGATGTCATTGAGATTCATTGGTCCCTGAATCAATTTATACATTTTTTACTTTACATTTCCCCACTGCATCTTCTGGAATAGTCTCCACACTAAAGACACTCACAAATTTTATTGACCCACTGACTGACTTTTTGGAACATGACACAGGCCGACAGATGTTTTACCAGCCATCTTGGGATTGTATCCTACCGACAGAAATTAATAACTTGCAGGAATCAATAGCTGGAGTGTGCCATAAGCATTTACTTTCAAGCACAGGTTTTATTGAGAGGAATTACATGAATTTACTTCGGATGGAGGAACAATTTACTTTTCATTACTTTATTTTATAAACATGAACTTTATAGTTTTCATTGCCATCTTTTTATTGCTTCAAAACACACATTTTATGTGCTACTGACACAAAATTAGCTACACTCCCAGTTGCCTAGTGCCCTTAAGCTCAATGAATTTGAGACAGACTACTAAGATTTTCTGATCTCTTCTTCAAACTTCTTTACCATGAAGAATGGGGGGTAGTATTAGAAGAATGAAGCCAGGTAATTTTTCTTCTTTCTTAGGGGAAAAGAAGTTTTCCATAAATTATCATCTGGAAAAATATATAATTCTAGGTAAGATTTTAGAATCAGCAATTAAAGAAATGGGTTGGTGAACAGCCAGCAAAGACAGCAATGATTCAACGTTCAGAAGAAACATTATCAAACTAACCCATTTTACTTCTTTGTAGGGTTATTAAATCAGTAGCTTAGGGGAATGCACAAAACCGTGTATCTGAGCTAAAGCAAGGCGTTGGCCAAGTCTTTCAAGATATCTTTGGGTTAATAGGGTGGTTGATTTAGCTGAGTGTTAAGGATATTAGGTGAAGGCTTGAAAGCCTGTATCCATCATGCTTTGTGATTCTGTCCTTAGCCCTACTAAATTCATTTTTTAATGACTGACAGAGGCAATGCAGTATAATGCAGTTACAGTGACTAGGGCTCAGACTGAGATCAAATCCTGCTTCTACCACTTCTTGGAATGCCATCTTGGGCAAGTTACTGAATCTTTGTAAGCCACAGTTTCCTCATCCTTAAAATGGTGGTAGTAACTGCCTCATTGAATTCTTGTGAAGGTTAAGTGGGATAAATAATGTGAGGCGGTGTCAAAGCATGCTCAGAAATGTTAGTTATTGCTGTTAATTCGGATATGGGTATAGAATGCTCAGTCATCAAACTTGAGAGTAGAAAAATTAGAAGAAAGAGAATAGATATCGCATGGCAGGACCCTGACTGATGGCAGATGTCTGCGCTCGTACTCTGGCCCCCTCTCCTGAAATCCCAGTGTTCCCGCGGGTGACATTTAACAATGTGAGGTATTAGGAGTTCTTTTAAGGTCCTAGATGCATATCCCAAAACTCAAACAACTGAGTATATATGAGTATATATGTAGGATATATAAAAAAGGATATGTAAGAAAGATGTGTAAGAATTTTAATTACCAGAAAGCTCAGTATAAGCGAGGAGTATGGTATAGTCACAAATAAATGAGCAATAATACAACTCAAGGCCACATTAACACAAGTTGCTTCCTAGGTGTGGAAACACAAAAGTTATTAGTTACACCACTCAAAGTGTTCTACTTCCTTCTTGAGCACCACAGTTTGCTGCTGCTGCTGCTGCTGCTGCATCACTTCAGTCGTGTCCGACTCTATGTGACCCCATAGACGGCAACCCACCAGGCTCCCCCGTCCCTGGGATTCTCCAGGCAAGAATACTGGAGTGGGCCGCCATTTCCTTCTCCAATGCATGAAAGAGAAAAGTGAAAGTGAAGTCGCTCAGTCTGTCCGACTGTTAGCGACCCCATGGACTGCAGCCCACCAGGCTACCCCGTCCATTGGATTTTCCAGGCAAGAGTACTGGGGTGGGGTGCCATTGCCTTCCCCGCACCACAGTTTAAGTGACAGATAATCTAGAGTGTGTTCATAGAATAGTGGCTGAAATGGCAAAAGAATGCAAAACTATGCCACAAAAAGACTATTTGAAATAAAAGGATTTTTACTTGGAGACAGAGAGACTTGACAGGCTTACAATGGGTTTTTTCAAAACTGTTCATTTATTGATTCAGTGGAAGTTGTACACCCATGGCGGATTCATGTTGATATATGGCAAAACCAATACAATATTGTAAAGTAAAAAATATATATAATAATAATAAAAAATAATCCTCAATGCATTCAGTTTAGGGTTAAGTATCACATTTGTAGCGTGTTGTTGAATCTTTTCATAAGAATATTCATCACCCATGTAATCCCATCATGACATCACCTTTCTAATCCTCTGCAATATGTGGCTGGGGTTGTTTTCATGGACACATCCATAGAGTTTAAATGTGAATGTTAATACTGGTTTCTGCATTCCCCTTCTTCAGCTGCCACACACACACTGAAAAATTAATGAAAATGTGGAGTAGCTCTTGTTACAGTACTGAGTTCACTGTTACTCTACTATGTTCAAGTTCAGATTAAATAACCATTTTGAAACTACAGAGGACATTTAAAGTTAACTCGAGTTAGTGGATCAAATGACCTATAAGATCTCTTCCAATCATCTTGTTCTAAAATATTAATTAATCATAGACTATTGTCTACTTTGAATCTCTGGTGGCTCAAAGGGTAAAGTGTCTGCCTACAATGTGGGAGACCTGGGTTCGATCCCTGGGTCAGAAAGATCCCCTGGAGAAGGGAATGTCAACCCACTCCAGTATCATTTCTTGGAAAATTCTATGGACTGAGAAGCCTGGTAGGCTATAGTCCATGGGGTCACATCTATCTATCTATTGTCTATTTTAACTAAATAATATTTCACACATTATGCTGGGGATAGGTTGGTATAGAGGAAGAAATGTATGTTTTGGATTAAATGTTCTAGTTTTAGATGAACATTAGATGTAGGACTTTTGGTTTGTAAACTCTTTCCTATTTTACCTAAGTTTTAAAGTGTGCAGATTTATCATCAGTAATTAAAGGGAGTGAGACTATTCTTTGTTGAATATGGCCAGCTTTTTGAATTCTGGGAGCAAATTTTGCATCTTTCCTGAATCTTCTCCCATGACCAAGACCAAGAGGTCTAATAACATTTGTGTTGATGATATCATATTTTACATTAATTTGGCACATTAACTTTTATGCATATATTTCCACACACATTATCTTATTTAAAAATTCTCCCAGCTGACTTCTTAAGCAGATCATGAAGCTGAGACTCAGTTTGATGACTGCCTGGAGTTTCATGGCTAGCAAGGGGCAGAGGCAGGACCAAACTCATTCCTCTCACCAGGACTTTAATTCTTTTACTTTCTTTGAGCTAATGGCTTTAGATGTCAGCAGTTTTATCAGTGAGAAGGGGCTTTTCCTTTGAGTTGGAGAAAATTGCCTTTCCCTTTCACACTGTCCTTTTGCTTTATTGTGAAGTATATTTATAGAACAATGCCAGCTTTGAAATGTCATGTATTTCAGGTGCAGAAATTGTGCCTTCCTTGAAGGGACATCATGATGTTTGCCTGAGGAAGTGAATGTCACTGCTTGGGTTATGGAGACCATGTGTTGAGCCCAACCATGTGGGTTGTATGGGGTGGCTGGTCAGATAACCTGAAGCATGTTGGGCTCTCAAAGAATGAGGCTTTTCACACATTCCACTCTGGTTCTCTTTTCATTTATGGTGGCTGGGAATTGAATGCTCAGCTATGAATTTAAGGAAGTTTTTGGAGTGTTTATTGAGCATTTCTAGGCCATGAATTTGGAAAATTTTTGTATTACTTTTTGTTACCTCAGTTTAAACCTAGAATAACCTAAGGAACATTTCAGGAACAATGGTTTGGCTTGAGTGAGTTAGGATTATCAATGGGCATGGGGATTGGGATGGAGTATTATATCTGGGACATCTGATAGTGGATGTGGTCTAATTACAGATACTATTATTTAGAATCATATTTTGGGGTATGGCAAGTGGGACTCAGAAAGTGTACTGGGAATTGAGGAGAGAAGGTCAAGAGAGGGACCAGTGTTGAAATTTACCAGAGTCAAGACACTGAGCTTGGAAAAGAATCCTCAAGAAGGTGAAGAGGTTTTGGTGTGATGAGTGACAGCTACATGACATCAGCAGAACAGAATTGGAAGAGTGCAAGCTCAGGAGATTAGATGGGCCATTTCAGCTAAAAAATAACCAAGTAATTGATAAATGTGGATTTTTAGATTTTTACATTTTTTCTATGTTTTTATGTGTGTTTAAAACTATAAAACTTCTTATATTAAATAATAAAATATTTTACCTTTGGATTTTTTCAAAAATTCCAAGTTAAAAATTAGATGGGAGAATATCAGGGAAAAAGCAGACAATGTATTTAAACATATTCCTCTTTTTAGTAAAATCATTTTTTTTCAACTTGAACATGGTAAACTATTAAAATACTGGTGCCTGGTGACTCAGACAATAAAGAATCTGCCTGTAGTGCTAGAGACCTGGGTTCGATCTCTGGTTCGGGAAGATCCCCTGGAGAAGGGAATGGCTACCCACTCCAGTGTTCTTGCCTGGAGAATTCCATGGACAGAGAAACTTGGAGGGCTACAGTTCATAGGGTCACAAGGAGTCAGACACGACTGAGTGACTAACACATACATATGTCTCTTATACACATCTGTTTCCTTTGCCCTGAGCAGATGACAGGCATGGTACTGTGGGCCTTGTGAGCATGCTAGAATGTGATCAGCGCAGCTATGTTAGGAGAAGGTCTTTCTCTACTCATTGCTTTGTGAATGAGAGGGCTACTTGGAGCGGTAGTGAGACTCACCATGGGCACAGGGCCAGGAAAGAGCAGAGCAGAACATAGCTTGATTCTGGAGATTTCAAATGTAGATACTGGGTTGTATCCCTGGAGATTGTGTGTCGGTAATTCTGCATTTTTAACAAGTTTTCCTGGAAGATTTTGAAATGAAGGCCACATGTGAAAATTGCTCAGTCATGTCAGACTCTTTGTGACCCCATGGACTCTGCAGTCCATGGAATTCTCCAGGCCAGAATACTAGAGTAGGTAGCCATTCCCTTATCCAGAGGATCTTCCCAACCTAGGGATTGAACCCAGGTCTCCCACATTGCAGGTAGATTCTTTACCGGCTGAACCATGAGTTAAAGTGTAAAAATACTTAGGTCTAATTATCTGATCATTTATTTAGTAATTAAATATCACTGAGGTTCTACTATACAGTAAGCATATAGAATGCAAATGTTAGACTAGTATCATTTAAATGCTCCTCTCTTGGTGTTTTCGGGTCTGTTATCTCCATAGTGAGAGAGAAAAGTTATTTTAAGCCAGCGGCATTCTGTTCGGTCCTAGAATATTAACAGCAATATCAGTTGTACCCACCTGATTCATATGTCTTTTTATTTTGTATCTGGAGGATTTTTTTCTAAACAAAGACAACTAAAAGTTATATTTAAATAACTTTATGAATAGGTTTCTGATGACTCATATCAAGTTTTCCTTCTCCAAGCTCTGTTAAGAGAATGTCCAATTGCATTCAGAATAATCTGAATCAGACCACTTGTGTAGATCTGACTCAGAGAACAGTCTGTTGTATTTAGAGCTGGTTTTCTTTCCTGGCTTTGTCCAAATGTTGCTAATTTTGCATTTCCTGTTTTACATCAGTTTGCTCAGGTATATAACATCTTGGAGATTTTAGTCTCATTCTTTGCTTCTTTTTACTGAGAGTTGCCTTTGAACATGATCCCTTAGGCTCTCAGGATCCTACCACCAAGTGATGACTTGAGAGTGGCCTTTTTTGTTCTTTCTACCTCTGCTTTAGAGCCGAGTGCATGGTGTATTCCCCTGGGTGTACTTCCCACACACTCTCTCTTCTCTGCCAAGGATGACATGAAGGGTTAGGTCCTCTCCATTCAAAGACTTCAGAATCACCTTGCCATGAAGAGAACTTAAAGCTCAAAAGGTATGGGCTATATCACTACAGTAAAATCTAACATCTTTTAAAACATGTTTTTTCCATTACCAAGAAACATATAAGTGAGAATATACAGATTTAAACTAGCTTGACATTTTTCGGAAAAGTTTTTGTCTGTTCCAAGAGGAGCATTAAATTGCCTTATATTTTACTTTCTATTTTCTTATCCAGAGAGATGTCATTGAGATTCATTGGTCCCTGAATCAATTTATACATTTTTTACTTTACATTTCCCCACTGCATCTTCTGGAATAGTCTCCACACTAAAGACACTCACAAATTTTATTGACCCACTGACTGACTTTTTGGAACATGACACAGGCCGACAGATGTTTTACCAGCCATCTTGGGATTGTATCCTACCGACAGAAATTAATAACTTGCAGGAATCAATAGCTGGAGTGTGCCATAAGCATTTACTTTCAAGCACAGGTTTTATTGAGAGGAATTACATGAATTTACTTCGGATGGAGGAACAATTTACTTTTCATTACTTTATTTTATAAACATGAACTTTATAGTTTTCATTGCCATCTTTTTATTGCTTCAAAACACACATTTTATGTGCTACTGACACAAAATTAGCTACACTCCCAGTTGCCTAGTGCCCTTAAGCTCAATGAATTTGAGACAGACTACTAAGATTTTCTGATCTCTTCTTCAAACTTCTTTACCATGAAGAATGGGGGGTAGTATTAGAAGAATGAAGCCAGGTAATTTTTCTTCTTTCTTAGGGGAAAAGAAGTTTTCCATAAATTATCATCTGGAAAAATATATAATTCTAGGTAAGATTTTAGAATCAGCAATTAAAGAAATGGGTTGGTGAACAGCCAGCAAAGACAGCAATGATTCAACGTTCAGAAGAAACATTATCAAACTAACCCATTTTACTTCTTTGTAGGGTTATTAAATCAGTAGCTTAGGGGAATGCACAAAACCGTGTATCTGAGCTAAAGCAAGGCGTTGGCCAAGTCTTTCAAGATATCTTTGGGTTAATAGGGTGGTTGATTTAGCTGAGTGTTAAGGATATTAGGTGAAGGCTTGAAAGCCTGTATCCATCATGCTTTGTGATTCTGTCCTTAGCCCTACTAAATTCATTTTTTAATGACTGACAGAGGCAATGCAGTATAATGCAGTTACAGTGACTAGGGCTCAGACTGAGATCAAATCCTGCTTCTACCACTTCTTGGAATGCCATCTTGGGCAAGTTACTGAATCTTTGTAAGCCACAGTTTCCTCATCCTTAAAATGGTGGTAGTAACTGCCTCATTGAATTCTTGTGAAGGTTAAGTGGGATAAATAATGTGAGGCGGTGTCAAAGCATGCTCAGAAATGTTAGTTATTGCTGTTAATTCGGATATGGGTATAGAATGCTCAGTCATCAAACTTGAGAGTAGAAAAATTAGAAGAAAGAGAATAGATATCGCATGGCAGGACCCTGACTGATGGCAGATGTCTGCGCTCGTACTCTGGCCCCCTCTCCTGAAATCCCAGTGTTCCCGCGGGTGACATTTAACAATGTGAGGTATTAGGAGTTCTTTTAAGGTCCTAGATGCATATCCCAAAACTCAAACAACTGAGTATATATGAGTATATATGTAGGATATATAAAAAAGGATATGTAAGAAAGATGTGTAAGAATTTTAATTACCAGAAAGCTCAGTATAAGCGAGGAGTATGGTATAGTCACAAATAAATGAGCAATAATACAACTCAAGGCCACATTAACACAAGTTGCTTCCTAGGTGTGGAAACACAAAAGTTATTAGTTACACCACTCAAAGTGTTCTACTTCCTTCTTGAGCACCACAGTTTGCTGCTGCTGCTGCTGCTGCTGCATCACTTCAGTCGTGTCCGACTCTATGTGACCCCATAGACGGCAACCCACCAGGCTCCCCCGTCCCTGGGATTCTCCAGGCAAGAATACTGGAGTGGGCCGCCATTTCCTTCTCCAATGCATGAAAGAGAAAAGTGAAAGTGAAGTCGCTCAGTCTGTCCGACTGTTAGCGACCCCATGGACTGCAGCCCACCAGGCTACCCCGTCCATTGGATTTTCCAGGCAAGAGTACTGGGGTGGGGTGCCATTGCCTTCCCCGCACCACAGTTTAAGTGACAGATAATCTAGAGTGTGTTCATAGAATAGTGGCTGAAATGGCAAAAGAATGCAAAACTATGCCACAAAAAGACTATTTGAAATAAAAGGATTTTTACTTGGAGACAGAGAGACTTGACAGGCTTACAATGGGTTTTTTCAAAACTGTTCATTTATTGATTCAGTGGAAGTTGTACACCCATGGCGGATTCATGTTGATATATGGCAAAACCAATACAATATTGTAAAGTAAAAAATATATATAATAATAATAAAAAATAATCCTCAATGCATTCAGTTTAGGGTTAAGTATCACATTTGTAGCGTGTTGTTGAATCTTTTCATAAGAATATTCATCACCCATGTAATCCCATCATGACATCACCTTTCTAATCCTCTGCAATATGTGGCTGGGGTTGTTTTCATGGACACATCCATAGAGTTTAAATGTGAATGTTAATACTGGTTTCTGCATTCCCCTTCTTCAGCTGCCACACACACACTGAAAAATTAATGAAAATGTGGAGTAGCTCTTGTTACAGTACTGAGTTCACTGTTACTCTACTATGTTCAAGTTCAGATTAAATAACCATTTTGAAACTACAGAGGACATTTAAAGTTAACTCGAGTTAGTGGATCAAATGACCTATAAGATCTCTTCCAATCATCTTGTTCTAAAATATTAATTAATCATAGACTATTGTCTACTTTGAATCTCTGGTGGCTCAAAGGGTAAAGTGTCTGCCTACAATGTGGGAGACCTGGGTTCGATCCCTGGGTCAGAAAGATCCCCTGGAGAAGGGAATGTCAACCCACTCCAGTATCATTTCTTGGAAAATTCTATGGACTGAGAAGCCTGGTAGGCTATAGTCCATGGGGTCACATCTATCTATCTATTGTCTATTTTAACTAAATAATATTTCACACATTATGCTGGGGATAGGTTGGTATAGAGGAAGAAATGTATGTTTTGGATTAAATGTTCTAGTTTTAGATGAACATTAGATGTAGGACTTTTGGTTTGTAAACTCTTTCCTATTTTACCTAAGTTTTAAAGTGTGCAGATTTATCATCAGTAATTAAAGGGAGTGAGACTATTCTTTGTTGAATATGGCCAGCTTTTTGAATTCTGGGAGCAAATTTTGCATCTTTCCTGAATCTTCTCCCATGACCAAGACCAAGAGGTCTAATAACATTTGTGTTGATGATATCATATTTTACATTAATTTGGCACATTAACTTTTATGCATATATTTCCACACACATTATCTTATTTAAAAATTCTCCCAGCTGACTTCTTAAGCAGATCATGAAGCTGAGACTCAGTTTGATGACTGCCTGGAGTTTCATGGCTAGCAAGGGGCAGAGGCAGGACCAAACTCATTCCTCTCACCAGGACTTTAATTCTTTTACTTTCTTTGAGCTAATGGCTTTAGATGTCAGCAGTTTTATCAGTGAGAAGGGGCTTTTCCTTTGAGTTGGAGAAAATTGCCTTTCCCTTTCACACTGTCCTTTTGCTTTATTGTGAAGTATATTTATAGAACAATGCCAGCTTTGAAATGTCATGTATTTCAGGTGCAGAAATTGTGCCTTCCTTGAAGGGACATCATGATGTTTGCCTGAGGAAGTGAATGTCACTGCTTGGGTTATGGAGACCATGTGTTGAGCCCAACCATGTGGGTTGTATGGGGTGGCTGGTCAGATAACCTGAAGCATGTTGGGCTCTCAAAGAATGAGGCTTTTCACACATTCCACTCTGGTTCTCTTTTCATTTATGGTGGCTGGGAATTGAATGCTCAGCTATGAATTTAAGGAAGTTTTTGGAGTGTTTATTGAGCATTTCTAGGCCATGAATTTGGAAAATTTTTGTATTACTTTTTGTTACCTCAGTTTAAACCTAGAATAACCTAAGGAACATTTCAGGAACAATGGTTTGGCTTGAGTGAGTTAGGATTATCAATGGGCATGGGGATTGGGATGGAGTATTATATCTGGGACATCTGATAGTGGATGTGGTCTAATTACAGATACTATTATTTAGAATCATATTTTGGGGTATGGCAAGTGGGACTCAGAAAGTGTACTGGGAATTGAGGAGAGAAGGTCAAGAGAGGGACCAGTGTTGAAATTTACCAGAGTCAAGACACTGAGCTTGGAAAAGAATCCTCAAGAAGGTGAAGAGGTTTTGGTGTGATGAGTGACAGCTACATGACATCAGCAGAACAGAATTGGAAGAGTGCAAGCTCAGGAGATTAGATGGGCCATTTCAGCTAAAAAATAACCAAGTAATTGATAAATGTGGATTTTTAGATTTTTACATTTTTTCTATGTTTTTATGTGTGTTTAAAACTATAAAACTTCTTATATTAAATAATAAAATATTTTACCTTTGGATTTTTTCAAAAATTCCAAGTTAAAAATTAGATGGGAGAATATCAGGGAAAAAGCAGACAATGTATTTAAACATATTCCTCTTTTTAGTAAAATCATTTTTTTTCAACTTGAACATGGTAAACTATTAAAATACTGGTGCCTGGTGACTCAGACAATAAAGAATCTGCCTGTAGTGCTAGAGACCTGGGTTCGATCTCTGGTTCGGGAAGATCCCCTGGAGAAGGGAATGGCTACCCACTCCAGTGTTCTTGCCTGGAGAATTCCATGGACAGAGAAACTTGGAGGGCTACAGTTCATAGGGTCACAAGGAGTCAGACACGACTGAGTGACTAACACATACATAGGCGTTTCTAGGTTTAAATTGAGGTAACAAAGAATAATACAAAAATTTTCCAAATTCATGGCCTAGAAATGCTCAATAAACACTCCAAAAACTTCCTTAAATTCATAGCTGAGCATTCAATTCCCAGCCACCATAAATGAAGAGAGAACCAGAGTGGAATGTATGAACTAGGGCTGAATCCGCTCTGTGGGGAGGCCTGGGGACAGGACACAGGGCCTTCTGCCTGAAGAAGGGAGACTGGAAGTGAGATCCCAGCAGAGAAATGTACCTGGGAAAATTCCTGGGAATCTCATCTCTGCCTGGGTTATGGGTGACAAAAAAGTTTTGCCTGAAAAATCTAAACTTTGAGACTATGTTTTGAACATAATTCCTTTCCTATAAATTGATTCTACCAATCTCACTATCTTTATAATTCAATAAAGTGTAAAACACTTTGAGTTTTTGGCATAAATTGTCTATACAAATATAAATACATACACAGGATAAAAATAAAATATGTTCTTTGGCCAGTTTCAATGCTCAAAGATCTGTTGGATGCATGGCTCTTAATCTGAACTCTTAGGGCTCCTTAACAGGTGTGTGTGGTGGGGTGGGGAGAGGTAATGTTTGAGCTATCTTTAGCACTCCAAAATATGGTTCTATACTTAAAATGGTTTATACACTAGAGGTAAAAATGCATGGGTTATTGAATAGAATTTTAGAAGTAATCAGCTGACAGCAAAACATTGGTTTCATCAAAAAATATTTACTTGGAAAAATACTTGAGTCAAAAGCCTTTATTTTTTATTTTTATTTTTTTTGTATTTATTTATTTTTTTACACGAACTCCCAAACATGAACCCCCCTCCCACCTCCCACCCCACATCATCCCTCCAGATCATCCCCATACACCAGCCCCAAGCATCAGCCTTTAAATAATGAATTAGTTGATATTAAGCATCTTTCCAGGCCAACACAGAGCAAATCTTAGTGTCTATCATGAAAGTTAATAGCCCACACAGTCTCTGTGCAATACGAAGGAAGCCACTGGGTGATGCTTAGTTTGAAGAGGTAAAAGTATACATAACTATATAAAATGAGTAGTGAGTTGATGATAGAGTTATACCCATCATTTCTGAGCTCTCGTATTGTACTATTCACACAATGAAAGGTCCGCCAATACGCTGTCAATCAGTGGTTGAGTCCATACAACTCCTAGGACTATCACCTGACAATGAAATCTGAATAGTGTCAGGCACGCCTAAGGCTCCCTTACCTTGCTTATCCTCTGCTCTTTTTTTTTTTTTTTTTTTTGNAGATCATCCCCATACACCAGCCCCAAGCAAAAGCCTTTAAATAATGAATTAGTTGATATTAAGCATCTTTCCAGGCCAACACAGAGCAAATCTTAGTGTCTATCATGAAAGTTAATAGCCCACACAGTCTCTGTGCAATACGAAGGAAGCCACTGGGTGATGCTTAGTTTGAAGAGGTAAAAGTATACATAACTATATAAAATGAGTAGTGAGTTGATGATAGAGTTATACCCATCATTTCTGAGCTCTCGTATTGTACTATTCACACAATGAAAGGTCCGCCAATACGCTGTCAATCAGTGGTTGAGTCCATACAACTCCTAGGACTATCACCTGACAATGAAATCTGAATAGTGTCAGGCACGCCTAAGGCTCCCTTACCTTGCTTATCCTCTGCTCTTTTTTTTTTTTTGACAGCTCCAAAATAGAGCTTATTTCCTACATTTAATGGATTTGTCATAAACCTTAATTGAATCTTCCTGATAAAAGAAATCAAGGACAACTTCAACAGTATAGCTTGTAGCATTGCTGCATTCCTCAAGACCTGCATATCAGTCAGGACACTCAGAAGATGGGCTGGCATAATTGCAAATCATCCTTATCAGGTCCAAAGTATAAACCCTTTTTGGTCTTTCTAAAAGTTCAGGCTTATGATTTTAGGAAGGAAAGGATTTTAGGAAGGAAAGGATTTTAGTAAAATAATTTGGAGTTGGAGGAGCAAATTCTCTAACCACTTTTTTTTTTTTCTCTAGAAGAATATCAGATAACATTTAACAATCAGATTTACTTGGACACATACTCCTTAAGTAAAAATCATTTTGCACATATGTCACTTTTTGAAATGACAACCAATAAATTTGTTTATTTTTTAGTTTTTCAAGGTTATGATAACCAAATACATGCATGTTCAAGATATTAATTTCTGAATCATGTAAAACTTTAAAATTGGGCAGGATATTTAGGATATTAACTGCTTTGAAAACACATATAGGCCATTTTATCTCTAATTTCAAGTGTTTGATCAAATATTTTTATGAACTGACCAGAGAGGATTTTGGATTCATATATTAGGATTTAAAAATGTATCAAAGAGCACCTGCATCTCAGAACCCAATACAGTCTATTTCTTTCCTTTGGTCAATATCTTTCCTATTATGAATAAGAATAAAAATAGAAGATGACATTGGAAGTCTATAAAATGAACTGTTTCTATAAACTGCTTGTTTATTCAGTCTTAGAAACTATGGGTATAATCAAATCTGTTGTATGTTTTATTTTTGACAGTTGTTTCTGAAATGTTTCTTATTATGCAAAAGCACGATTTCTGGGGAATGAGGAAAAACACTAGAGCAATATTAGTTTTCTAGCAAAACAGTGATGATTGATATAGAAAATTGATACCTAAAGATATAGGGATATTTTGCTCTTATTTATGACTTTCAGAATAGGCAATTTCATTAGTGCCCTTCTGCTTCAAATAAAGCATTGTGCAAAGCATTCAGTTTTGAGAACAACTTCCCCTGATGTTTAAAGGAAATCTATTTGTCCAAGTTTGGGTACTTTTATATTGTGTTGAAATTAGACTCCTAACTCTACATTTGAAGTATCTCATTTCTGTCCTTTATTCACGTTAGCTACCAGGCTTTCATTTTCTGTTTTCCTATTTCCCTAGGAAGTATTAAAGTTATTTCTAAGCAGAGATACTTGGAGATTTTAATAAAAGTATGAATTAATAAGACTTCCTTTTGCTTGCTTGTAAACCTGCTTTTTCTCTTGCAAAAATTATCTTATTTTAGTCTCCATCATAAATTAGTAACATGGAGTTGTAATTATTTGTGAATATATACTTCTGTTACTAGACTATGACCTTCTTATGAGCAGGTAACATGTTTTAAAATCTTTATAGCCCAATATAAGCATGGTATCTGGCCCACAGAAAATGCTTAAGGTTTGTTGACTAACTATCCACACGAATGATAAGGAAGCAAGATTATTTATTGTTAATAGGTTCTTAGAACTACTTATACTCATTATAGTATTAGGAATTGGCTAAGGTGGATGAGCATAGTAGAATTAACTCAGAAAAAATGGCTTATTTCTAATTTTAGGTCCTGAATTAGAAGGAAATTTCTAAATAGAATACATTCTTATGCATTTTTAAATTTAAATGGTCTGGACTGTTGGTAACAATGACATAATTAATCATGAGCAATAATAGTAAAAACTGAGGAAACTTTTAATGTACTGCCAGGATTATTTGGTTATACAAATATGCGATATAGTTATTAGTATAACATGCTGGATCAGTGAGAATTTGAGAATAAGCAATCCGAAGAAGAACTAAAGAGCTTCTTGATGAAAGTGAAAGAGGAGAGTGAAAAAGTTGGCTTAAAGCTCAACATTCAGAAAACGAAGATCATGGAATCCGGTCACATCACTTCATGGCAAATAGATGGGGAAACAGTGGCAGACTTTATTTTGGGGGGGCTCCAAAATCATTCCAGGTGGTGACTTCAGCCATGAAATTAAAACACACTTACTCCTTGGGAAAAAAGTTATAACCAACCTTGACAGCATAGTTAAAAAAATGCAGAGGCATTACTTTGCCAACAAAGGTCCATCTAGTCAAAGCTATGGTTTTTCCAGTAGTCATGTATGGATGTGAGAGTTGGACTATAAAGAACGCTGAGCACCAAAGAATTAATGCTTTTGAACTGTGGTGTTGAAGACTCTTGAGAGTCCCTTGGACTGAAAGGAGATCCAACCAGTACATCCTAAAGGAAATCAGTCCTGAGTGTTCATTGGAAGGACTGATGTTGAAGCTGAAACTCCAATACTTTGGCCACCTGATGCGAAGAGCTGACTCACTTAAAAAGACCCCGACGCTGGAAAAGACGGAAGGCAGGAGGAGAAGGGGATGGTTGGATGGCATCACTGACTCAATAGACATGAGTTTGAGTAAACTCCAGAAGTTGGTGATGGACAGGGAGGCCTGGCATGTTGCAGTCCATGGGGTTGCAAAGAGTTGGACATGACTGAGCAACTGAACTGAACTGAACCTAACTCAAATAAGGAATGATAAGGAAATATGTCTCATAATTGGAAGTCCAGAGGCAAAATGGATCCCATACAAAAATAATATCAAGACTTTTTTCCTTTAATATTTTCATTCTTTTTTTTAAATTTATTTTTAATTGAAGGATAATTGCTTTACAGTGTTGTGTTGATTTCTGCCATCTATCAACATGAATCAGCCATAGGCATACACATGTTCCCCCACTCTTGAACCTCCCTCCCACCTCCCACCCCTTTAGATTGTTACAGACCCCTGGTTTTTTCATCATCTTGTCATCAACATTATCTTACAACTGTTTTTTAGGAAGCAAGATGTTTACTGTAGTTCTGTATATCAAGTCCAGACATGACAGGACATCCAAAAGAGAAACTGTATCTTTCCTTGGTTTCTATTTTTAAGATCTAGGAAGAATCTCCCAGAGGTGCTCCAAAATATTTTCTCTCCTGTTTCGTTGGCCGGTGTTGGGTCTCATGGCTGTTCCTAAAGCAATCACTGGCTATGGCAATGGGTTTCTTGATTGGGTTGGTTCAGCGATTCTCAACCCTGAATGTTCTTTAGCATATGAGGAGATTTGAAAATTATCAATGCTTGGACATAGCAAGATGAACTGGTTCAGAATCTCTGGAAGTGTGTTCTAAGCATCAAATAATTTTTAAAAGCCCTCAGGTGATTTTAGCATATAGTGCGGATTTAGAACTAAAGGCTTGGATGCGTAGTCTGAGGTAGACTGGCGACCGTGGCCTCCACAGCCTACACAGAATGAGGCTTTTGAACTCCCTCAGGTGGCTTTGAACCGACATGAGGAAACTGCTTGTTAGCATTCACTCTCACCCAACTTTCCTTGTGAATATCAGTATATATGTACAATATAGATGACCAGAGTTAGAATCTGTGAGCTATGAAGACAGTTGGAGTAAGCAAACCTTAAATCTAGAGATTTTCTTGGGTTAGCAAGGAATGCTAAAATGAACCAGTTACTTAAGGATGTCCTTAAAAGATTACTAAAAATCTGCATTCTCATTCGGTCTGTTGTAGGGGACTATATAGGCCAAAGCTCCAGGTAATCTCATTAGTCCCTCTTCTCAATCATATATATTCTCTTGCAGCAGAGATGAGTACCTTACCTGTGTCAGGTGTTAAACACCTGGATTTTTCTTTCCCTATTACATATTCTTGCTTCCTTTGCCATAAAGTAATTCAGTTATATTGATCTATCTATTTCTGTTTTGATTATTATAGCTTTGTAATATACTTAGAAATCAGGGAGTATGATATCTGCGGCTTTATAATTCTTTCTCAAGATTGCTTGAGCTGTTTTGGACATTTGTGTTTCCTTACAAATTTTAGGGTTGTTCCATTTCTGTGAACAACTACATTGAAATTTTGATAGGGATTGAATTGAATCTGTAGATTGCCTTGAGGAATATGGATGTTTTGAAAATATTAATTCTTCCCATCTGTGAGTGCAGAATATCTTTCCATTTATGTCATCTTCAGTGTTTTTCATCAATGTCTTACAGTTTCCAGTGTACAGATTTTTCATCCTTTTCTTAAATTTATTCCTAGGTATTCTATTGTTTTTTGATGCAATTATAAACAGGATTGTTTTATTAATTTCTCTTTGACAGTTGTTAGTGTATAAAAATACAACAGTATTTGTAAAACAATTTTGTATCCAGAAACTTTACTGAATATTTTTATCCTGTGGGTTTTTTTTTTTTTTTTTTTTTGGGGGGGTGGGGTGTCTCCTGGGAATTTCTGCTCTCAGGGCACCTGATGTTCAGGCTGCAGAAAGAAGCTTCCCAGCGTGTCAGTTGAAGCCATAGGTCTGAGCCCCACCCCGAGACGCCTCAGACTTTGCTGGNTTTTTTTTTTTTTTTTGCTGGGGGTGGGGGGTAAAGCCTGTCGGGTTTTCTATGTATAAAATCGTGTCATCCATCAACAGTAACAGTTTTACTTCTTCCTTTCCAGTTTGGATGCCTTTTATTTTTTTCTAGTCTAATTGCTCCAGCTAGAATCCCCAATACTATGTTGAAGGAAAAAAAAAAAAGTGGCCATTCTTGTCTTGTTTCTGATCTCAGAGGAAAAACTTTCAGCTTTTTAGTGTTGAATGTGATTGCAGCCATGAAATTAAAAGACGCTTACTCCTTGGAAGGAAAGTTATGACCAACCTAGATAGCATATTAAAAAGCAGAGACATTACTTTGCCAACAAAGGTCCATCTAGTCAAGGCTATGGTTTTTCCAGTGGTCATGTATGGATGTGAGAGTTGGACTGTGAAGAAAGCTGAGCACCGAAGAATTGATACTTTTGAACTGTGGTGTTGGAGAAGACTCTTGAGAATTCCTTGGATTGCAAGGAGAGCCAACCAGTCCATTCTAAAGGAAATTGGTCCTGGGTGTTCATTGGAAGAACTGATGCTGAAGCTGAAAGTCCAATACTTTGGCCACCTGATGTGAAGAACTGACTCTTTGGAAAAGACCCTTATGTTGGGAAAGATTGAAGGCAGAAGGAGAAGGGGATGGCAGAGGATGAGATGGCTGGATGGCATCACGGACTCGATGGACATGAGTTTGAGTAAACTCCAGGAGTTTGTGATGGACAGGGAGGCCTGGCATGCTGCGATTCATGGGGTTGAAAAGAGTCGGACATAACTGAGTGACTGAACTGATGATATTATCAGTTATTAAAAGGAGAAGGGGATGGCAGAGGATGAGATGGCTGGATGGCATCACGGACTCGATGGACATGAGTTTGAGTAAACTCCAGGAGTTTGTGATGGACAGGGAGGCCTGGCATGCTGCGATTCATGGGGTTGAAAAGAGTCGGACATAACTGAGTGACTGAACTGATGATATTATCAGTTATTATATACTTTAATACAATACTATATGTCAATTACACCTGCTAAAAAAGAAACATTTGGACAACTTGGGACAAATTTTATATATTCTCTAAATCTCATTTTATCTATAAAACTGGGATAGTATTCCTATTTCAGAATTATTTTAAAAAATTGGTTTGTAAAGGAAAAGAATTCGGAATAAAACACAGAAAATTAATTATCTGGTCTACATTAGTAGGTGATGACTAACCTAAAGGACATATTTATGTATTATCTGTCCCTCCTGATGCCTCGCTCCTATAACCCTCTGCCTGCTTTTATTATCCATGTGTATACTATATATATGTTGTTTTTTGTGACCCCATGGACTGCAGCCCGTCAGGCTCCAGTGTCCATGGGATTTCCCAGGCAAGAATACTGGAGTGGGTTGCTGTTTTCTTCTCCAGGGGATCTTCACAATCCAGGGATCAAACCTGTGTCTCCTGCATTGGCACGCAGATTCTTTACTGCTGAGCCAACAGGGAAGCCTAAATCATCAGTGTGTCCTGGCAACAGATTTGGCCCTGTTGTAAGCAGGTCAGCCAGGTGATAAAGTTGTTGAAGGTCATGGAAAGTTAACTGAAAGACATATTCTCACTTGGAAAGAAGAATGGTTCTATTAACCCTGTATCTCAGGGACAGGGGAGCCTGGTGGGCTGCCATCTATGGGGTCAACTGAAGTGACTTAGCAGCAGCAGCAGCAGCAGCCACAAGTACTAAACAGGGATCCAAAGGAAAACATTTTAACAGGAGTGGACTCCTCCACTGGAGGAGTATTAGAAATTTTAAAAATACTGGAGTGGACTCCTGTTAAAATGAGTCACTGGGGACTTTTTTGGTGGTTCAGTGGCTAAAACACCTCAATCCCAATGCAGGGGGCCTGGGTTCAATCCCTGCTCAGGGAACTAGATTCTGCATGCAGCAACTAAGATCCAGTGCAAACAAACAAACAAAAAGAGTCATTGGGGGGGGATGGGGGTGGGGGTGGTTTGGAGTTGACTGGCCTAGCACAGCTGTGTTAAATAAATGTTGATATGGATGTTATCACTGTAAGAAGAATTATCCATCTCATCTTTGCCTTCTATCTGGGACTTTGATCTCCCTTGTTACTGGACTAACCTAGTTGACTCAACACTTCAGCTTGGATGTTACCTCTTCCAGGAAGCCTTATTTGACATGCCCCCCAATCTGGGTTAGGAACCCCTTTTGTATATTCCAGTACCACCGTTATAATTCTACACTTTCTATTCATCTCTCCTGCACTTCTGAGCAGTTGGCATGTCTTCCCGGAACTGAACATAGTTCCGAGCACATGGTAGATGCTCAATAAATAATCACTGAATTTAATTAAGCCCAATTAATTAAATTTAATTAAGCCCACTCGGGCTGGGTTGGTAAAGAAAGATTATGAAAGTTCAAAGGATTCTTGGAAGATACTAAAGTGTGTGTGCGTGCGTGTGTGTACGTGCCCCCACATGCAGGAAGAGAGAAATGAAGAAACAGAACATGAGTGAAATCAGTTGTGCTTTTTCATTTGGGCCCTTCTTTGTTATTCTTTCAGAGGCTAAGATATAAATTACATTTTCAATTATTTTTGATTGTCATGTTGTCAGTGTGAATTTTCCTGACCTATTTAAATTGAATCTCACCTGTAACCCAGCACTTCTATTCCTTTCCAGCTTTACCATAGTACTTACTGTCCTCTGATAGTATTTATTTATCCAGTCCCCTCCCACATGAATGTAAACTCTGTAGGGGAAGGAAATTGCATTTATTTCCTGCTGTACTCCTGTCACTTAGAATGGGACTTAGCACGTAGAAGGCACCAACAAGTATATACTAAGTGAATATTGATGGGAATGGTTTTATTTGAATGCAAACCTATGATAAGATTGAATGATATGGACCTTAGAGGTCTGTAATTTACAGAAGGGATATCCTAATTCCTATGTGCTTTATATCAATGTATCAGATACCAAATTTGACATCTTCAACAGATGAAATTTGCTCTAGGATGTCTAACCTGAAAATATAATGAAAATATATACATTAATGTTGCATAGTGTAGTTAAGTCAAACTAATATAAATAAAATGCAACACAGGTACCGATAGAACAGCTGTCTCCCTTCCTAGGTTGAGCTGGTTTCTGGCAACTGGGGAATGGCCCATGGTCTGTGGTCAAGAAAGGCCTTCTTTCAAATGAAGCTATAACACTGCTTAGCATGCTCCGTGGTGCTCTCCTGGCCCACGTGTCTCTGTGACCAGTCAATATTCCTGAACTTACTAGGGTCGTGTGATACAAACAGGGAAAAGTGCATTTCTGAGACCAAAGTGCTGAAACTTGCAGTTCCAATGGTCACACCATCCTTCACACTCCCCATCAGGTCTGAGTAGTTAGGCTACCTTCTCGTTAGTTACTCCTCATAAAATCCTGTGACCCCCCCCCAAAAAAAAACCTGCATTTTTATCAATACCAAAGTGATGCAGTTTGAAAAATCTGCAAAAAACAGGAGTTCCAATTTCCAGAGGACTTTTCTTTTTGCTCCCCAATAATATGCTTGCTACTCCTGGAAATGCTGGACTCTTTTCACTCCTTTGAGCCTTCTGTTCCCTCTCACTTCTGACCTCCACAGGCAATACCCTCTTTCTTGACTAATTATGCCTTCACCTGGCTACCTTCTAACTATTCTTTCTCATCTTAGCTTCTGCTTCCCAGGGAAAAAGTCTATCCTGACCTCTGGATAAGGCATCTCTTCTAATGATTTCTGTAACACCTTATATCGCACTCACATTATTATAATACATTCTTCTGCTTAACCATTCCCTTCTCTGGACTTCACAATCAGGGTGTTATTATGGTTCAATGCATAGGACACTACTGGGCACATTACCACTTCAAACGAAAGCTCTCAGTTCCCCCTACTGATTATATACATGTCAAAGGCCTTTAGGATTAAGGGTAGATACATTATCTACATGATACATTATCATGTATCTTTAGCATATTCTTTTTGCTTATAGACTTATTCCTCTAAGATTCACAGAACAGCAAGCATCCATCTAATTTTATTAAAAAATTTTTTTTCCATGTTACTGATGTAAACCATATTTTTGATTTCTTAAATTCAAGACACAAGTATATTCTTTTCCTTGTTTCAGGTGGCATTTTTTTTTTTTTCCCCCTGGCTGGAGGAATTGAATTTCTTACTTTTTCAATACCACTATTTTAATCCCAGTCTGCTTTGGGGAGATTTATTTTGTGTTTCCCTGCTGAATGATGTCTTTTGAACATGTTGCTATAAGGCACAGTAACTTGATTTTGAGATTTCAAGTAGAGTGTTTTAATCTTATGTACTGGACTTAGCAGTATAGCCTTAGAAAGCTTTAGTCACTTTTTAATGCCTTGCCTTTTCTCTGTTCTTTTTTTGCTGAAGGCCTTCAGATTTTACAAATATATTGGGCCTTTGAACAGAATCATCCAAGCAAGTATTCTCTGGGATGTATTTGAGATATGATCCTTCTGGATTAATAAAATAGGATCTTTGCTACTGTCTTAATTGTTTTTCCTTTTACAACTCTTCCCTTTTTTGTAAATTGGATTGCTAATTTATTTTTATTTGTTTCTCAATACATATTCTATTTTTAAAGTTTATCACTTATTTCTGGGTTTCTCCTTTTATAGGACATTGTTAACTTCAAAATCTTTTGATTACTGCCTCTTACAACTTCAGAAAAGTTGGAAAAAAAGGAGGCTGAAAAGAGTAAACCAGCATTTAATCCAGATTATTTTGTTGACAGAACACAAAAACTGGTGAATGAAGAAAACACACTTGGGATAATTGATTTTCAGTAACGTAACTGGTAGATGGTCTCATGAAATGTTATTTGATAAATTAGTTAACTTGGCCATAAACACTAACATTTAGATTGAAAACTGGCCCAAAGGTCACAAACCAGATAATAACATATATTGTGTGTTGTAGTAGGTAGCTAAGATTGTAGTTAGTAGAAATGCTTAACTTTGGATTTTTAATAGCTTTTTAAAAATGAATGTCATGGAATTGGAAATAATTGATAAAAGTTTCAGTTTATATAATTGAATAGCAATAGAAATATCATGAAAATCTTGATCTTGTGAAGTTTTTTCAGTTCAGTTCAGTCGCTCAGTCGTGTCCGACTCTTTGCGACCCCATGAATCGCAGCACACCAGGCCTCCCTGTCCATCACCAACTCCTGGAGTTCACTCAGACATGTCCATTGAGTCATTGATGCCATCCAGCCATCTCATCCTCTGTCATCCCCTTCTCTTCCTGCCCCCAATCCTGGAGTTCACACAGACTCATGTCCATCGAGTCCGTGATGCCATCCAGCCATCTCATCCTCTGTCAACTCCTTCTCCTCCTGTCCCCAATCCCTGCCAGCATCAGAGTGTTTTCCAATGAGTCAACTCTTCGCATGAGGTGGCCAAAGTACTGGAGTTTCAGCTTCAGCATCATTCCTTCCAAAGAAATCCCAGGGTTGATCTCCTTCAGAATGGACTGGCTGGATCTCCTTGCAGTCCAAGGGACTCTCAAGAGTCTTATCCAACACCACAGTTCAAAAGCATCAATTCTTTGGCATTCAGCCTTCTTCACAGTCCAACTCTCACATCCATACATGACCACAGGAAAAACCATAGCCTTGACTAGACGGACCTTAGTCGGCAAAGTAATGTCTCTGCTTTTGAATATGCTATCTAGGTTGGTCATAACTTTTCTTCCAAGGAGTAAGCGTCTTTTAATTTCATGGCTGCAGTCACCATCTGCAGTGATTTTGGAGCCCCCAAAAGTAAAATCTGACACTGTTTCCACATCTATTTCCCATGAAGTGATGGGATCAAATGCCATGATCTTCGTTTTCTGAATGTTGAGCTTTAAGCCAACTTTTTCACTCTCCTCTTTCAATTTCATCAAGAGGCTTTTTAGCTCCTCTTCACTTTCTGCCATAAGGGTGGTGTCATCTGCATATCTGAGGTTATTGATATTTCTCCTGGCAATCTCGATTCCAGCTTGTGTTTCTTCCAGTCCAGCGTTTCTCATGATGTACTCTGCATATAAGTTAAATAAGCAGGGAGACAATATACAGCCTTGATGCACTGGGCAGTTATAAATATGGTTACAGACAATAAGAAAGTCAATTTGGAAAAAATGGAATTAAAATGAAGAGGATAAAATATCAGTTATGACCACAAATGATAATTGAAAGAAAAGTGAAAACTAGTACTTGAAACAGCTCAGGTTTCTTCTTTTATCTTCATCTTCTTTGTGATTCCAACTGGGAATGTAGGTGTTGGTCCAGAGCCCTCTCCCCTTGCCTCTCCTAGAGGAACCATCTTCTCTGGAGGCTTAGAGGACACATCTGGATTTGATGACTTGCTCTCAGATCTTCAACTCCAGGCTAAGAATTTTGTCCTTTATCTCCACTAACAGGGTGTTTTCTTTTTTAGGATTCTTCATTTCAAACACACAATCCTAGTGTGAGTGCGTGCTCAGTCGTGCCTGACTCTTTGTGACTCCATGGACTGCAGCCCGCCAAGCTCCTCTGTCCATTGGCTTCTCCAGGCAAGAATACTGGAGTGGGTTGCCATTTCCTCCTCCAGGGGATCTTCCTGACCCAGAGATCGAACCCATGTCTTCTGCATTGGCAGGCAGATTCTTTACCATTGTGCCACCTGGGAAGCCCTACACAACCCTTAAAATCNGGCAAGAATACTGGAGTGGGTTGCCATTTCCTCCTCCAGGGGATCTTCCTGACCCAGAGATCGAACCCATGTCTTCTGCATTGGCAGGCAGATTCTTTACCATTGTGCCACCTGGGAAGCCCTACACAACCCTTAAAATCCTTTAATATTTCTGCTTCACACTAAGAGTTTCCCTCTGGCACCACAAACTTACACATTTCTTAAAGTGTCCAAAGGACTGAAATCTTAAATTTATTTTTGATTTATTCTTAATTATTCCACTTTATTTAATGAATCCAGGAATCTCTTCCACAGTATATCTTTCTCATCCGAGATATCCTCAATTTCAATTTCATAGAAGTTGCTTATGTGTGAATCGCTGTGATAGTCTTCTAGCAGTTCTTTCTGCTCCAAGTTGTCATTGACCTCTTTAACCTTTCTAAACCTTTTGAGTTATATTATCCCTGTCCTCCAGAATATACGGTAGACATCTTTGTTTCAGTCTAATTATTTGAAGCTGCTTTTTCCTCCCCTAGTTGAAATGATCAAATTTGTGTGTGTGAATAGGTATGTATATATGTGTGTACATATGTACTTATATGTGTTGAAACTACATAAAAAGTGCTAGACTAGAAACGGTTTTGCGGAATTAATGGAAAATATAGTGACAATGGAATTGGGCTGAAAAAAGTACCATTTAGCATATGATTCAATAGAGGTAAAGGGAAAAGAACAGTCAAAGCAATTGGCTTTCCAGAGAGAATATAGTGAACCATTAAAGTCAGACTATCAAAGACTGGGAGCATGGAGCTGGAAAATCAGGAAGCAAACCAAAGACTTTGGGGACTTTACCAGAGCCCAGCCTTTGAGTGGGAGGTGGGGACAATGCTTACCCTGAAGCCTTATTTGGCAATGAAGGTAGGAATATATGCCTGGAGCTAGAAAGAAGATCTTCTCCCCCATCTTCCTTCCATCTGCCATTATGTTGGGCTTTCTTTTTTGGGGACAACATGGCCCATCTGAGATGCAAGAGAAGCTAGAAAGCACATGTATCACCTTTTCAGTCTCTGCAGTGGTATGAGAAAGGGAATGTGGGTGAGACAACTGACACTATCCATCCCCGCAGGAATCCAGCCTAAAGCAATAACAGGGAAGAGGATTGAGAAATTTGTCTAAGAAATGTCCCCTTTAAAGATTCTCATCTCCAAGATTAAAAGATCAGAATTTCCCTGATATACCTTTTAAGAAAATGCCTCCAAATCTTATCACAGTCTTCTAAAACATATAGAAATGATGTTAAATCTCCAATTTATTTTATAATATCTAGGCAGAAAATAGAAAGATACATACGGTTATAAATTATGACTATAGATCCAAATGTTAAGATTATTTTAATTCAAATAGAATTTGGCAGTATATATTTTTTATTGATGTCATTGTCACATAACATGGTCAATTTGGTGTTTAAGGTAAGTTTAAGGTGTCTAAGGCATTGATTTGGTGCATTTATAGATTGCAACATGATTACTACCATAGAGTAAGCTAACGCCTTTATCATGTCATGTTCATTTTTGTGTTGAGAATAATTAATATTTAGTATCTTAGCAACTTTGAAGTTAATACTTTAGCTGTTTATTAAGACATTATAATGAGATCAAGTAGAATTCAGTATACTGGTATAATGTTATGCAGTAATAGATTTCTACAAAAATTTTTTAAGGACTGAATAGTAGACTGATATACATGGGAATACGAAATGCATAGAATAAACTTAACCTTCCTTTGATACATTTTAAAATATTCCCTTTCTGGCAATACTTAAGGAAACACAAACATTTGCTGTGCATGTTCCTTGTACTAGAGACTTCACAGGTACAGCATCATTCAGTCTTAAAAATTCTCAGCATGCATATTATCAGGTGTTCTTCTTCCCCACTGATGATGTAAGTGAAGCTTAGAGAGGTTAATTAACCTTATCTTAGGCAATCTTTGTCAGATCTTGAATTTGATTTTTCCCTCTTTAGATGTTATCCAGTTAGTATTAAAGTTTCATAGATGTTGCCAGAAAATAGGTGACTCCTGGGTCCAAGATCAAAGGCCTCATTACTTGTGGCTCATGGGCATCAGTGTGTTTGTAATGGTTCCCCTTCAACTGAAATCCCATATGGGCGATAAATGAGTGGCGTAGTAGGTTTGGCCTCCGTCTAAGGAACACTGAATGTGAGGAACCCACCACTTTTATAACAAGAGTAACCAAGACTGTTATTTGTTGGAGCTGTGAAGGAGACATTCATTTATCTTTCAAAGTTATCAGCTATGCAACAACCCTGAGTAATGGGTTGAGTGAAAGGCAGTCAGTTTTCCCTGGTGGCTCTGTGGTAATATATCTGCCTGCAATCCAGGAGACACAGGAAACTCAGGTACAACCCCTGCGTTGGGAAGCTCTCCTGGAGGAGGGCATGATAACCCATTCCAGTATTCTTGCTGGGAAAATTCCATGGAGCCTGATGGGCTATGGTCCATGGGGTCACAAAGAGTTGGACACAACTGAAGCGACTGAGTGTGAACCCATGCAAAAGGGTGGTCAGGGGCTTGCACCCTTGGCATACCCAGCAAAATGTGTCAAAAAGCAAGAGGTCCAAAGACGACTGTCTCTTCCAATAACTTTTCCCTCTAAGGTCACTCAGCCCTTATCCATCGTGCCTTTGACTAATATCTCATGCTTGTGATGGAAATAATTTTTATTTCAATATATTGATTTTTTAAATGAAAAAACAATAGTCTTATCTTTCTCTAAATTTGTATTGCAATACTTGTATATAGTGATTTGTAAAGTCGGAAATCAATTGAAGTATTTAGAAAAAATTTGTAAGTTCCTCGACATTTCTAGATGCTGAGTCTAAAAGGGACATCTGGTGGTGGTGGTGGTTTAGTTGTTAAATCATGTCTGAATCTTGCGACCCCATGGAATATAGCCCATCAGTCTCCTCTGTCCATGCGATTCTCCAGGCAAAAATACTGGAGTGGGCTGCCATTTCCTTCTCTGTAAAAGGGACATCTAGGCTTTACTGATCATGATATTGTTCATTTCAAAGGAGAAAAACATTTTGAAGAAAGAAAATTCATTTTATACTTTTTTGAAATGATGCACAAATTCCAAACCAATAGCTGTATCACAATATTTAAGAATAAGCAGGCATGGGACATTGTCTAGGTTTAGCATAAATCACTTTTTATACAGGTGATATATATACATTAGTGAGCAATACACTCTCTGACACCTTTCTTAATACCATGTCTAACAAGCTTTTCCTTCCTATGGGTTCAAATTTATGCAGCTTTTCTAATTTATTAAAAATACACCACACACACACACACAGACACACACACACACACACACACAACTATTCCCTTTCTTTTGAAAGAAAGTATCAAACTAGCAACTGAGAACTGTCATAGCCACGAAAATGTTTTTTTGTTGGAAAACTATATAAGATAGTGTTAAGAGCTGAGATTTGCCTATTGGAAGTGTTCTTAGAAACAAAAATGTTCAGATCGTTCTTTCTCTCTATTTTGAGTGAGAAGCAGCAGTGTGTATCCTGCCATTGTGTACAGAGACTTATTACATGATGACATGGCTTGGCTGCTCAAATAAGGCACTTTGTTGAGGCAGGAGTTTGTCTGCTTATCATTTCCACACTGTGACCAGCATTAGTCCTTTACCTAATCTCCACTTTCTAGTTGCTGGCTCTTGATGGCTTGAGTAACAACTCGAATGTGATTTCTGGGTTGCTGTGTGCATTTAATAGGTATTAAATTAAATGTGCAATTGGTCGTCTGGAGATAAAAGTATCATTGAGCTTTTGGCAAAAAAAGCTGAAACATATATTATATTCCAATGGGGAAACCATTAGCCTTAATAACTGGATATGACTTGTTGGCATTTATTATCCTTGTCAGTATGCTAATGCTCATTAGATTTTTAATGAGAGAATGGTAATAAAAACATGACATGGAGTTAAAAATGGATATTAATTAGGGTATTAAAATGTCCTTATTTATGTAGTTGTGAAGAAGAAAGCTGGTAACTGAAGAAACTCTTTTATAATGAAAAATGTCCTCACTCCATTCCTTTTCCCTTCTACCTCTATTATTAAAATATATAAATAGAGGAACAGAAAAGGAAGTTATATATATAACCACAGAAGGTTGAGGCTTTAAGACACAGCCTTTGTGACACTTAGGTAACGTGTATATGATGCCAGACAAATACAAATTTTAGCTGTGGATAAACAGAACTTTATTATAGCACTAAGGGGCTTCCCTGGTGGCTCAGAGGTTAAAGCGTCTGCCTCCAATGTGGGAGACCCGAGTTCGATCCCTGGGTCAGGAAGATCCCCTGGAGAAGGAAATGGCAATCCACTCCAGTATTCTTGCCTGGAGAATCCCATGGACGGAGAAGCCTACTAGGTTACAGTCCACGGGGTCGCAAAGAGTTGGACACGACTGAGCGACTTCACCTTCATATAATTTTATAAATGAAAAAGCATACTGATTATAAGCACTCCTTTCTTAAGAGGCTATATAGTATAAGTTTAGAGGAGTAAATAGCAATAATTTGCCAGGATTTAAATCCTGGCTTCTTTGCTTACTGGTTATGTTGCTTAAACTCTCTTAACTTTCTGAACTGTCATTCTCATTTTACTGATAAGTGTGATTGGTCAAGCTTTGAGTATATACCCTAGGACAGATTTACCTGTTATTATTTAAGCAAATAAACTGGTAATGGTCACATAATTAAAAAGACAGCTTCAATCTCCACATCTTTGAACCACCTTTGGAAAATCTGTTCATTGTGGCATATTTTGCTCAAGTTTGTAGAACCTAGGTGCTCATACTGTGTGCATGTCTTTTCAGTGTTCTTTTAAATAAATTAAACTCAGTGGCCTTTATCAAGTGCCATGCCTCAGGGCTTGTGCCAGGTGGATAGGATACAAAGATGAATGAGAAATAGTCTCTCCTTTCAAGAAGACCATTACAACGATTAGCAAAATCCATAGTTTGGAGTTTTTTTCAGATTTTACTGAAAACTAGGACTTGTTTGTTTAAATGAAAAAATGTCTTTATCAGTCACTACTGCCTAGCAATAGATAGATATGTAATAATATATTCTTACATTTTCCTTCTCTTTTCACTGTAGCACATTTAAAAGGGCAAATGTCCAAATGAAACTCAGTGCAGTTCAGTCACTCAGTCGTGTCTGACTCTTTGCAACCTAACACGTTCTTATTCTTCCAAATAGAGTGATGAATGGGGAAATATTTTTAATAGTCTGTTTTTTTAGAGCAGAAAATTTTTCACAGCAAAATTGAACAGAAGATATTTGCCATATATTCCCTTCCGCTGCACATTCATTGCCTCCCCTGTTATCAAAATACCCAACCAGACTGACACATTTATTACAAGTGATGAACCTATATTGACATCATTATCATCCAGCATCCATAGTTTACCTTAGGGTTCACCATTGGTGTTGTACATTCTGTGGGTTGGTAGGTAAATAATAACACATCTCTGTGTGTATATGTGTGTGTGTGTGTGCACATGCTAAGTTGTGTCTGACTCTTTGCGACCCTATGGACTGTGACCCACCAGGCTCCTCTATTCGTGGGGTTTTCCTGGCAAGAATAGTGAAGTGGGTTGCCATTTCCTACTCTAGGGGATCTTCCCAATCCAGGGATCAAGACTGTGTCTCCTGCATATCCTGCATTGCAGATGAGTTTTTACCGCTGAGCCACCAGGGAAGACCCATCTTAATAGTATTGCACAATACTGCCTTAAAAAATATTCTGCGCTCTGCCTATTCATCCATTCCTCCTTTCAGTTCCTGATCTTATTGCTGTCTCCATAGTTCTGCCCTTTCTAGAATGTCATATAGTTATAATTATACAGGATTATATAGTCACATTTTCAGACTGGCTTCTTTCACTTAGTATTATGCATGAAAGTTTCTTCCATGTTTTTTTCATGGCTTGATACCTCTTTCTTTTATCTCTGAAGAATGTTCCATTGTCTGATTCACCATTCACCATGTACACATTCACCTATGAAGAATATCTTCTTTGCTTCCAAATTTGGGCAGTTATGAACTAAGCTGCTATAAATATCCCTGTGTAGGTTTTTGTGTGGACATGTTTTCAACTCCTTTGGGTAAACACCAAAGTGTGACTGCTGGATCGCATGATAAGAGTACATTTAGCTTTGTAAGAAACTGCCAAAGTGTCTTCCAATATGACAACAACATTCTGCATTCCCATTGGCAATGAATGCAAATTTCTGTTACTCTACATCCTTGCCAGCATTTGGTGTTGTCGGTGTTCTGGATTTAGGCCATTTTGATAGGTGTGTAGTGGGATCTCATTGTTGTTTTTATTTACATTTTCCTGATCACATATGAAGTGGAATATCTTTCCATATGCTCTTTTACCATCTGTATATCTTCTTTGGTGAGGATAAATGGGGAAATTTTGAATGCTTATACAGTTATGCTGTTGTTAACAGTTTTAGCCTAAGCTAAGTTTTAGCTCTGGTCTACACACAGATGGGGCTTCCCTGGTGGCTCAGATGGTAAAGAATCTGCTTGCAATGCAGGAGACCCAGGTTTGATCCATGGGTTGGAAAGATTCCCTGTAAAAGGGAATGGCTACCAGCTTTAGTACTCTCGCCTGGAGAATTTTGTGGACAGAGGAGCTTTGTGGGCTACAGTCTACAGAGTCACTAAGAGTTGGACATGACTGAGTGACTAACACACACACACACACACACAGAGATGGATAACACACAGCTCCCAGTTGCTCACAGTATCAACTGCATAACCCCATATTCTGGAGTCAGACTTAGCTAGTATTAAATCAGGCTCTTCATTTACAGTTGGGCATTGAACAAGTTGTCTAACTTGGTGGTCCTCAGTTTCTTTATCTGTAAAATGGGATAATACCTCCCAAAGTGGGTATGAGAGTTTGATAAGATGATGTGGAAAAGGTACTTGCCACAATCCCTGGCACACAGTAAATGCTGAGAAAGTCCATTTAAAAATTTATTCTCTTTTTACATTTAGAAGATGTAATGAGCAAAGTTTCAATTATTAAAGGGTCTTTCTCAGAAATTATTTATTTTTAATTCTTTACTCTTAAGATCAATTTAAGCTTCCTGGTGGCTCAGAGGGTAAAGGATCTGCCTGCAGTACAGGAGACCTGAGTTCGATCCCTGGGTCGGGAAGATCTCCTGGAGAAGGAAATGGCAACCCACTTCGGTACTCTGCCTGGAAAATCCCATGGACGGAGAAACCTGGTGCAGGCTACAGTCCATGGGATTGCAAAGAGTCGGACTCAACTGAGAGACTTCGCTTTCTTTTAAGATCAATTTAGAAGACTTTCAAGGAGATGGCATAATAGTATGAAACATAGAAGTATTTATTAAAATGTAAAACACACACACACACACACACACAACTATTCCCTTTCTTTTGAAAGAAAGTATCAAACTAGCAACTGAGAACTGTCATAGCCACGAAAATGTTTTTTTGTTGGAAAACTATATAAGATAGTGTTAAGAGCTGAGATTTGCCTATTGGAAGTGTTCTTAGAAACAAAAATGTTCAGATCGTTCTTTCTCTCTATTTTGAGTGAGAAGCAGCAGTGTGTATCCTGCCATTGTGTACAGAGACTTATTACATGATGACATGGCTTGGCTGCTCAAATAAGGCACTTTGTTGAGGCAGGAGTTTGTCTGCTTATCATTTCCACACTGTGACCAGCATTAGTCCTTTACCTAATCTCCACTTTCTAGTTGCTGGCTCTTGATGGCTTGAGTAACAACTCGAATGTGATTTCTGGGTTGCTGTGTGCATTTAATAGGTATTAAATTAAATGTGCAATTGGTCGTCTGGAGATAAAAGTATCATTGAGCTTTTGGCAAAAAAAGCTGAAACATATATTATATTCCAATGGGGAAACCATTAGCCTTAATAACTGGATATGACTTGTTGGCATTTATTATCCTTGTCAGTATGCTAATGCTCATTAGATTTTTAATGAGAGAATGGTAATAAAAACATGACATGGAGTTAAAAATGGATATTAATTAGGGTATTAAAATGTCCTTATTTATGTAGTTGTGAAGAAGAAAGCTGGTAACTGAAGAAACTCTTTTATAATGAAAAATGTCCTCACTCCATTCCTTTTCCCTTCTACCTCTATTATTAAAATATATAAATAGAGGAACAGAAAAGGAAGTTATATATATAACCACAGAAGGTTGAGGCTTTAAGACACAGCCTTTGTGACACTTAGGTAACGTGTATATGA
Source organism: Oreotragus oreotragus (assembly GCA_006410675.1). NCBI lineage: Eukaryota > Metazoa > Chordata > Mammalia > Artiodactyla > Bovidae > Oreotragus > Oreotragus oreotragus. The sequence goes on from SJYX01013134.1 coordinate 435,843, forward strand.
TGCCAGACAAATACAAATTTTAGCTGTGGATAAACAGAACTTTATTATAGCACTAAGGGGCTTCCCTGGTGGCTCAGAGGTTAAAGCGTCTGCCTCCAATGTGGGAGACCCGAGTTCGATCCCTGGGTCAGGAAGATCCCCTGGAGAAGGAAATGGCAATCCACTCCAGTATTCTTGCCTGGAGAATCCCATGGACGGAGAAGCCTACTAGGTTACAGTCCACGGGGTCGCAAAGAGTTGGACACGACTGAGCGACTTCACCTTCATATAATTTTATAAATGAAAAAGCATACTGATTATAAGCACTCCTTTCTTAAGAGGCTATATAGTATAAGTTTAGAGGAGTAAATAGCAATAATTTGCCAGGATTTAAATCCTGGCTTCTTTGCTTACTGGTTATGTTGCTTAAACTCTCTTAACTTTCTGAACTGTCATTCTCATTTTACTGATAAGTGTGATTGGTCAAGCTTTGAGTATATACCCTAGGACAGATTTACCTGTTATTATTTAAGCAAATAAACTGGTAATGGTCACATAATTAAAAAGACAGCTTCAATCTCCACATCTTTGAACCACCTTTGGAAAATCTGTTCATTGTGGCATATTTTGCTCAAGTTTGTAGAACCTAGGTGCTCATACTGTGTGCATGTCTTTTCAGTGTTCTTTTAAATAAATTAAACTCAGTGGCCTTTATCAAGTGCCATGCCTCAGGGCTTGTGCCAGGTGGATAGGATACAAAGATGAATGAGAAATAGTCTCTCCTTTCAAGAAGACCATTACAACGATTAGCAAAATCCATAGTTTGGAGTTTTTTTCAGATTTTACTGAAAACTAGGACTTGTTTGTTTAAATGAAAAAATGTCTTTATCAGTCACTACTGCCTAGCAATAGATAGATATGTAATAATATATTCTTACATTTTCCTTCTCTTTTCACTGTAGCACATTTAAAAGGGCAAATGTCCAAATGAAACTCAGTGCAGTTCAGTCACTCAATCGTGTCTGACTCTTTGCAACCTAACACGTTCTTATTCTTCCAAATAGAGTGATGAATGGGGAAATATTTTTAATAGTCTGTTTTTTTAGAGCAGAAAATTTTTCACAGCAAAATTGAACAGAAGATATTTGCCATATATTCCCTTCCGCTGCACATTCATTGCCTCCCCTGTTATCAAAATACCCAACCAGACTGACACATTTATTACAAGTGATGAACCTATATTGACATCATTATCATCCAGCATCCATAGTTTACCTTAGGGTTCACCATTGGTGTTGTACATTCTGTGGGTTGGTAGGTAAATAATAACACATCTCTGTGTGTATATGTGTGTGTGTGTGTGCACATGCTAAGTTGTGTCTGACTCTTTGCGACCCTATGGACTGTGACCCACCAGGCTCCTCTATTCGTGGGGTTTTCCTGGCAAGAATAGTGAAGTGGGTTGCCATTTCCTACTCTAGGGGATCTTCCCAATCCAGGGATCAAGACTGTGTCTCCTGCATATCCTGCATTGCAGATGAGTTTTTACCGCTGAGCCACCAGGGAAGACCCATCTTAATAGTATTGCACAATACTGCCTTAAAAAATATTCTGCGCTCTGCCTATTCATCCATTCCTCCTTTCAGTTCCTGATCTTATTGCTGTCTCCATAGTTCTGCCCTTTCTAGAATGTCATATAGTTATAATTATACAGGATTATATAGTCACATTTTCAGACTGGCTTCTTTCACTTAGTATTATGCATGAAAGTTTCTTCCATGTTTTTTTCATGGCTTGATACCTCTTTCTTTTATCTCTGAAGAATGTTCCATTGTCTGATTCACCATTCACCATGTACACATTCACCTATGAAGAATATCTTCTTTGCTTCCAAATTTGGGCAGTTATGAACTAAGCTGCTATAAATATCCCTGTGTAGGTTTTTGTGTGGACATGTTTTCAACTCCTTTGGGTAAACACCAAAGTGTGACTGCTGGATCGCATGATAAGAGTACATTTAGCTTTGTAAGAAACTGCCAAAGTGTCTTCCAATATGACAACAACATTCTGCATTCCCATTGGCAATGAATGCAAATTTCTGTTACTCTACATCCTTGCCAGCATTTGGTGTTGTCGGTGTTCTGGATTTAGGCCATTTTGATAGGTGTGTAGTGGGATCTCATTGTTGTTTTTATTTACATTTTCCTGATCACATATGAAGTGGAATATCTTTCCATATGCTCTTTTACCATCTGTATATCTTCTTTGGTGAGGATAAATGGGGAAATTTTGAATGCTTATACAGTTATGCTGTTGTTAACAGTTTTAGCCTAAGCTAAGTTTTAGCTCTGGTCTACACACAGATGGGGCTTCCCTGGTGGCTCAGATGGTAAAGAATCTGCTTGCAATGCAGGAGACCCAGGTTTGATCCATGGGTTGGAAAGATTCCCTGTAAAAGGGAATGGCTACCAGCTTTAGTACTCTCGCCTGGAGAATTTTGTGGACAGAGGAGCTTTGTGGGCTACAGTCTACAGAGTCACTAAGAGTTGGACATGACTGAGTGACTAACACACACACACACACACACAGAGATGGATAACACACAGCTCCCAGTTGCTCACAGTATCAACTGCATAACCCCATATTCTGGAGTCAGACTTAGCTAGTATTAAATCAGGCTCTTCATTTACAGTTGGGCATTGAACAAGTTGTCTAACTTGGTGGTCCTCAGTTTCTTTATCTGTAAAATGGGATAATACCTCCCAAAGTGGGTATGAGAGTTTGATAAGATGATGTGGAAAAGGTACTTGCCACAATCCCTGGCACACAGTAAATGCTGAGAAAGTCCATTTAAAAATTTATTCTCTTTTTACATTTAGAAGATGTAATGAGCAAAGTTTCAATTATTAAAGGGTCTTTCTCAGAAATTATTTATTTTTAATTCTTTACTCTTAAGATCAATTTAAGCTTCCTGGTGGCTCAGAGGGTAAAGGATCTGCCTGCAGTACAGGAGACCTGAGTTCGATCCCTGGGTCGGGAAGATCTCCTGGAGAAGGAAATGGCAACCCACTTCGGTACTCTGCCTGGAAAATCCCATGGACGGAGAAACCTGGTGCAGGCTACAGTCCATGGGATTGCAAAGAGTCGGACTCAACTGAGAGACTTCGCTTTCTTTTAAGATCAATTTAGAAGACTTTCAAGGAGATGGCATAATAGTATGAAACATAGAAGTATTTATTAAAATGTAATATTGAATGATGTTTTCACTTAGGCTATGATTTACACTGCATGGTTTTTAAGTTGCATGGGAAACTTAACACATAGTACTGAAATCTTGAAAGACCAAAGTGTGAAACATCTCTGGAAGTGTATGTTTTTGTTCAATCACAAAGTCATGTCTGACTCTTTGTGACCCCATGGACTACAGCACGCTAGGCTTCCCTGTCCTTCAGCATCTCCCAGAGTTTGCTCAAACTCATGCTCATTGAGTCAGTGATGGCATCCAACAATTCCATCCTCTTTCGCCCCCTTTCCCTTCTACTCTCAATATTTCCCAGCATCAGGGTCTTTTCCAATGAGTCAGCTCTTCACATCAGGTGGCCAAAGTATTGGGGCTTTTCCTTTAGGATTGACTTTTGTGATCTCCTTGCTGTTTAGGGGACCCTCAAGAGTCTTCTCCAATACCACATGGTGTTCAGCCTTCTTTATGGTCCAANTCAATATTTCCCAGCATCAGGGTCTTTTCCAATGAGTCAGCTCTTCACATCAGGTGGCCAAAGTATTGGGGCTTTTCCTTTAGGATTGACTTTTGTGATCTCCTTGCTGTTTAGGGGACCCTCAAGAGTCTTCTCCAATACCACATGGTGTTCAGCCTTCTTTATGGTCCAATACTCACATCCATACATGACTACTGGAAAAAGCATAGCTTTGACTAGATGGACCTGTGTTGGCAAAGTGATGTTTCTGTTTTTTAATACACTGTGTAGGTTTGTCATATCTTTTCTTCCAAAGAGCAAGAGACTTTTAATTGCATAGCTGCAGTCACCATCTTCAGTGATTTTGGAGCCCCAGAAAATAAAGTCTGTCACTGTTTCCATGTTTTCCCTGTCTATTTGCCATGAAATAATGTGACTGGATGCGATGATCTTAGTTTTTTGAATTTTTAGCTTTAAGCCAGCTTTTTTTCACTTTGCTTTTTCACTTTCATCAAGAGGCTCTTTAGTTCCTCTTCACTTTCTGCCATTAGAGTGGAATAATCTGCATATCTGAGGTTATAGATATTTCTCCTGGTAATCTTGATTCCAACTTGTGATTCATCCAGGCCAGAATTATGCATGATGTACTCAGCATAGAAGTTAAATAAGCAGGGTGACAATATACAGCCTTGATGTACTTCTTTTCCTATTTGGAACCAGTCTGTTGTTCCATGTCCATTTCTAACTGTTGCTTCCTGATATGCATATAGGTTTCTCAAGAGGCAGGTCAGGTGGTCCTGTATTCCCATCTCTTGAAGAATTTTCCACAGTTTGTTGTGATCCACACAGTCAAAGGCTTTAGTGTTGTCAATGAAGCATATGCTTTTCTGGAATTCTCTTGATTTTTCTATGATCCAACAGATGTTAGCAATCTGAGCTCTTGTTCCTCTGCCTTTTCTAAATCCAGCTTGTACCTCTGGAAGGTCTCGATTTATGTACTGTTGCAATCTAGCATGAAGGATTTTGAACAATTACATTTCTAGCATGTGAAATGAGCATGATCGTACTGTAGTCTGAATGTTCTTTGGAAGCACAAGATGCTGGGTCAAAGGATAAGGGCATTTCAGTGAATCCTAATACAACTGTTTTTATTGAAGAGAAAGAATGATCACATAGAATATACAGATGTTATTTCTAAATGTATTAAGAACTGCTGAAAGTTTTGAATGTGTTGTATCAATAGAACTGGAAATTGGTTCTTGCAACATCATCTACAGAGCCCCTTCCTGGATTCTAACCATATTAGCTATTTGCCATGGCTTTTCTTCACTGGTTCCCATCTCACATAATCTGTGACAGTTCCCAACCAGTCTTTTCAAATACTTTCTGGAAGGCTTAGCTGATACATTCCTCTTATACTCCTCACAGAATTTTGGTAGATTTTTGCTTCTACCTTGTACATGCCCCTATTGTAGCAATGATACTAATCATTACTAAAGTACTGCAGACTTTAAGAAGAGAAATGAATCGCTCTGCTTCTAATTAAAGTAGAAACAAGTTGAAACAAAACTTGGCCAGGGCAATATCAGAACATCTATGGGGCAAGCTAAATATCAGTAAAGTAGCAGGAAACAAATAGAATGTCCAAAGGTTAAAATGCTACAAAAGTAGTAGTAATCTACTCTTTCAAAATTGTATCCATGCTGAGGATATATTATGTAACAGATGAGATTCTGCTCATAAAGCCAAAAACTGTATTTCTGTGTTTGATGTTATAACCTTGCTGCTACTGCTGCTAAGTCGCTTCAGTTGTGTCTGACTCTCTGCGATCCCATAGACAGCCCTCCAGGCTCTGCTGTCCTAGTGTCCAGCAAAGGCTTATACAAAAGATTTGCTCAGCCAGTAATCGTTGCATAAATAAGTTAACAGATGAAATATATCAAAGCATAGACTTTAAAACAGAATGGTTAATCTTCGTAAAAATTAGAAAATCTTCATAGGCATAAAAGCATTTATTATATTTGTAGAAATAAGTCAGTGAAGATGAAAATTCTTGTTACAGGAAGGAATTAAAGAACAGAAGTCCAAGATTAAATTCTTAGTTTTATTCCAATGCACATTAATGAATATGAGCAGATTCATATTAAAGACTGCACATTTTTTTAGATGATTAAAAAGTTGATAAACAGGTCTTTAATCTCTTGTAGTTCATGGATATGCTAAGTAAGTAACATTTGGGGGAAACCCAGGCAACTTTTCAGGTTTTAGCTATAGCAGATGAAATAGACTTCGAGGGAAAGGCAGAGACAGAGACTCGGTGAAATGCGAGTGGAAAGAACTTGGCTTCACTTCATCTTTCTTCTGATTTAACTTTGGGATCTTGGGCAAGCAGCTTAAAACCTAAACTCTGTCAGCTGCCTACATACTCACCTTAATCCACATATTACGAAGACAAATTTAACATAATTTTATAATTAAATTTATCATAATAAGAGGATTTCCTTATTAAATTAGGTGCATGCAGAAGAAGTGAAATTCAAATTTGGCTAAGAAAGAGCCTAAGAAGGCGGTAACATTTCAACTGTTCATTATGCCAGATCAGTAATAGTCTCCTGGACCAGAAGGTTTCAGCCACATGCAGATTCAGCAGCAGGCTTAGTGAGAGAAGATAAATAGCAAGGAGTGGAGGGGAAGGGGTTTGTCATAACCCAGCTCTGGGCTAACCGTTCCAAGAATTGCCATCAACTGAAATCACAAGATTAAGGTTGGCAAATTGTAGATGAGGCTTAGGCTTGAACCGGGCTATATAGTCAATATCAAAAGGATGAGGCTAGAGGACTCTTGACCTGGGGCAGAAATCAATACCATGATTCTGGGGATTTCCAGCCATTTTTCAAAAATGTAGAAATCATGGACCATGCCCTAGAGTAAGGGAGCTGACAAAATCCAGGTAGAGGATCAGGGACTCAGCCAGATATGAGTTGAGTAAGTGTACCTGTCCCACTGAGGTTGGGCTTGGTTACATGACTCACTTTGGCTAATGAACTCTCAGCAGACATGACGTAAGTAGAGGCTTTGAAAGTTCTAGCCCCATTTTGTGCCCTTTGTGTTGTTCAGCCACTAAGTCATGTCTGACTCTTTGTAACCCCATGGACTCCCAGCACACTAGGCCTCCCTGTCCCTCATTATCTCCTGGAGTCCCCCCCACCCCAAGTTCACGTCTATTGACTCAGTGATGTCATCCAACCATCTCATCCTCTGTTGCCCCCTTCTCCTCTTGCCCTCAATTTTCCCCAGCATCAGGGTCTTTTCCAATGATTTGGCTCTTTGCATCAGGTGGCCAAAGTATCGGGGTTTCAGTTACAGCATCAGTCCTTCCAGTGAATAATCAGGGCTGATATCCTTTAGGACTGACTGATTTGATCTCCTTGCTGTCCAAGGAACTCTCCAGAGAACTCTCTTCTTTAGCACCAATGTTTGAAAGCATCAATTTTTTGGCACTCACCCTTCTTTATTTTATTCTCTACTGATCTCCTGTAAGGTTCCCAGATAGTGCTAGATCTGTCAGCCTGGACCTTGCGTTGAACATAGGTAGTGTAGATCTGAGTTCAACTCACAGCTTGGGGCTAAGACTAACTGACCCCACTGCCTGAGCAAAGCTGCTCAGTCTGCTGAGCCTCACCCAAGTCAGCAGAACCACAGCAGACCCTCAGACCTGTAGGGTTGGGAATCCATCTCTGTGGTAGTAAGCCACTGAGTGTTGGACACTTTTTGGCAGCATATTATGGCAATTTTCAAAGTGTGTGTGTGTGTGTATATATATGTGTTTAATTTCCTTTCAAAATCTTTAGCATTATCCTCACACATTAATGCTTATTAATATGTATTTTTTTCAGAAATAATTTTTTATTGTCAACTCTTCAGCCTGTGGCTTTATCTTAAAGGTGCTCAGTTGCAGTTCACCTGGCGGAAACACCAGGGAAAATGGTTTTAATTTAACCCCCCTTTACTTAGTCCTCTTGCTGTTTCTAAAAGATTTCATCAAAACACAAATGCACTTGTTCACTCCATAAATCCCAAATGTGATCAGTTCATGTATATGCCTTTTGGAGAAAAGGACCATTCAGCCCACATGTTTTGGTAAAAGCACCTGAGAAATTTATTTCTGAGAACATCTGCTGAACAATCTTTTCTCCAAATAATTTATACCCAGAAGATATTTTTATACTAGTATAAGAAGCAATTTTGTTCTGTAGAAAAGGGTAGTAATCAAAACTGTTCAGTATAATCTATAAGGCCTGTCCAATACATGGATCCTTGGGACATATTTGAACTTAAAAACACTGTCTGATATACTGATGTGTTTGCTTGCTCGTTTGTTTTAGAAGACTGATTCTGAATCGAAAAACTTTGTAAAACATGAATTTCTGCGTGATGGTGAGGAGAGGTCAATTTTAAAGTCTGTTGGCAATTTTCTTTCTGTAAATTAAATGTCTACTCACAGTGGGATTTTTAAAATCTTTTGACTTCAAGCTAGTTAACTGTACAAGCTGCTTTATCATCAGTGACCTTTTTTCCCTAATTCCTAGAGTAAGGCCCATCATCATTCATGTAATCCTTACCGTACCTGAAGTTTGTGTTTTTTTCTAAAGAAAGAAATTTTAAAAATTGTCTTCATTTTAGCTAACATTTTAAAGCTACTTTCTTTTGACAAGAAAATATAATCAAAAGGCAAAATACTGACTACTCCATGGAAATAATTAGCAAAAATTTATTGAGAGTCTACTATGTGTTATATATTCTTCTAAGAGTTTTACTTGTATTAGCTTAATTATCCTTCACAGTACTAGATACTATAATTATTCTGTCTTATAGATAAGAAAAGTAGGTAGAGTTTAATTAACTTTCTAGTGTCACACAGGAAGTAGGTAATAAAAGCAAGATTCCAACCTAGGCAATCAAGTTTTAGAGTCTGGATTCTTAACCATTTATATTGGTCAATTACTAATGTTATAACTCTGAAGATGGAGCTAATTAGGATGCTTATTGGTCATAATTTCCCTTTCAGGTTACTGGAGCTACTAAAATCCATCTTCCTCTCACTGGCAAAGATAGTTTTATTGGCATAGTAAAAGGGCAGAATATTGGCAGATAATAAAATATATTCAGAGGTTGGTAACCCAAATCTTGACACCCAGGACTTTGAACCTTACTATTTTTTCAGCAACCCTTTGGAGGGAATAATCAGAAAAATGGCAGAGCCTCAATTTTTAATGAAGTACTTTAAAATTAAAATAAAAATTTTACATTCCTGTATTTTAATGATTTTATACTATCAGTTCAGTTCAGTTCAGTCGCTCAGTCGTGTCCAACTCTTTGAGACCCCATGAATCGCAGCATGCCAATCTCCTCCTTCGTTTTCATCAAGAGGCTTTTTAGCTCCTCCTCACTTTCTGCCATAAGGGTGGTGTCATACCAAAACTTATAATTTAATAAAGGAACTGACTGATCAAGTTACAGTTGAAGGAACTGGATGATTAAGTAATAATGTCAAAACTAGAAAAAAGTTCTATTGGCGGTGACAGTATGTTCTTTGTAGGGCTTCCCAGGTAGCGCTAGTGGTAGAGGACCAGCCTGCCAGTGCCGGAGACATAGGATACCAGGGTTTGATCCCAGGGTTGGGAAGATCCCCTCAAGGAGGACATGGCAATCCACTCCAGTATTTTTGCCTGGAGAATCCCATGGACAGAGGAGCCTGGCAGGTTACAGTCCATGGGGTGGCAAAGAGTTGGACACAAAGAGTAAGACACAGCTGAAGCGACTTAGCATGCGCACATATGTTCTTTGTAATTTTGTAACAGAAATAAATATTGTTGCATACTTGGTGGATCAAACATTTGTTCTGGCCTCGTGCTGTCAGCTGATAAGGGGATATTCAACATAACCCCTTCCATATTCTTTCTGGAGAAGCTTTAGAAATAGATTCATCTTATCAAATGTGGTTAATGCCATTTTGGAAGCAAATACCTCAAAGCATGAAGTCCTTTATTGGAAAGGTAAATCTTGGCACATTACTGAAACATAGTCCATGTTATATGAAGACTTAAAACTCAACACAAAATAATGATGGCATTTCTTAATTCCCTCTTCAGAGCTCCAAAAATTCTGCAAAGCAAAATATTGGGATCAGAGAAGTCTATTTACAATCAAGGCTTGATCTGAAATAAAGTTGGGCATTTTGAACATGGCAGAATTCCATCAGGGGTTAAGTACCAGTACAATTATCCTTTCTCAGAATATCAGATGCCTTAATTTACAGGAAAGGGAATGATAAAATTAGAAGCTTAAGACTCATCAAGAGTCTTGAAAAAAGATAGGTCAGCAAGTCAATAGAGTGTTGAATAATAATATATATCTCATTATGGATAACTACCTCAGTTTGCTTAGGTTAGACGTGAGGGCTTTCTGGGGATATGAGTTTTCAGTGTATGTTATAATGCATGAAGTGAAGTGAAGTGAAGTCGCTCAGTCGTGTCCAACTCTTTGCGACCCCATGGACTGTAGCCTACTAGGCTCTTCTGTCCTTGGGATTTTCCAGGCAATAGTCCTGGAGTGGATTGCCATTTCCTTCTTCAGGGATCGAACCCAGGTCTCCTGCATTGTAGACAGATGCTTTACCATCTGAGCCACCAGGGAAGTCTGCATGAAAATCTCTGAAAAGCTCCATGTATTGTATCCCCCTCCACCCTGTACCTTTTTCATTTTCTGTTGACTGTATAAAAGAAAGTGAGGGAGTACTTCCATGGGTACTTATTTATTTTGGGGGGGGCTTTTTTTTTTTTATTTTTTGGTGTAGGGCCCAGTCATGAGAATAACTAAGTCCTTACATTCATAACCTAGATTAGTTGAAAATTTGAGATAATTGTGAAATAAACCAAATGAAGATGCACAATCCATAAAACTTAGCACTAAGTATAAAACTGCACAAAGCTGACTGCTGATGTTTTAAAATAATGTCTTTCCCCTTGGTAGTTTTCTACTGATGCCTGTTGAATAGCATGGTAGATTATGACCATTTTATGCCTCGTTTTTCCACTTAGTTACCTCAGTCTCAGTGAATTCATTTAACTGAGTTTTAGTTTTCCAGATCAGGTTTAAGATCAGTCATTTTTTTTTTTTAGCTGTCTCATTTGTTTTAGTGAATTCTTATTCTGCACAAGATATTCTGGCAGGCTTTTTGCTAGCTTATTTTTAGAGCTTCACCACTTAACATGGTGAATGTTATGATCAAGGAAATAGATGTATTAGATAAGGTAGATGTAATAGATAAGATTATTTATAAAATGTTGAGTTTGGAAGAAATACATGCTTACAAACACAATAGCAGCTTCATGGATGGTCTTTGGGGTGGATCCTGTGAGAAGCTGTTAGCAGGGCGTGATGGTATGGGATGGCTATAATGGGCTAAAACAAAATCCACTGCTCTGTGAGTGCTGGTTTTATCTGCTTGCTTATTCTCAGGACACTCACTGTGCTGTGAGTGCCGTGGTGTTACTGTTCCATGGCTTATTTTTCATGTGTAGATTGTATCTTAGAATATAAGTCAAAATGTAGGGAATACTCATCCTCAGTTGGCTGAAATACTTATCTCTTGGCTTTAAAATACTTATCTCTTAACTCTATAGGGCTAAGTTGCTTCAGTCGTGTTCAACTCTTTGTGACCCCATGGGCTGTAGCCTGCCAGGCTCCTCTGTCCATGGGATTCTCCAGGCAAGAATACTGGAGTGGGTTGCCAGGCCCTCCTCCAGGGGTGCTTCCCAACCCAGGGATTGAATCTGCATCTCTTAAGTCTTCTGCATTGTCTGGCAGGTTCTTTATTTCTCGTGCCATCTGGGAAGCTCTTTGGCTTTATAAGGTAAAGGTAAAGTTAATTGACCCCCAGAAAGGGAGTTAAAGGGCTTCTCTGGAGGCTTGGCTGGTAAACAATGCACCTGCCAATTTCAGGAGCTGTTAAGAGAGGCAGATTCAATCCCTGGGTCAGGAATATCTTTTGGAGAAGGGAATGGCAACCCACTCCAGTATTCTTTCCTGGAGAATCCCATGGACAGAGGAGCCTGGCAGGCTACAGTTCATGGGATCACAAAGAGTCAGACATGACTGAGTGACTAACACTTTACAAAGGGAGTTATGGTTTTCCCTCCCACAAGTATTCTCTTGTAATAAACCGCTATAACCCAACTGGAACATGTTATTTTCCTCCTTTTCTCCCCTCATGAATAAAGTTTACAATGTTTTGGGGAAAGTACTGTGGAACTTCTTAAAGATTCCAATGGCTTTTACAAGGAAACTAAACTAAATGGTTCCTCTCTTACTACATGTTAAGTATTGTCCCCTGGGGGAATTCAGATATATCCAAATATATTTGGTATATTGATATATTGCAAATATATCATTGCAGCTATGCTAAAACTCTACCTTTTAAAAGCAAAAATTAGATGGTAATTGCAGTGGCAAAGATGATGAGAATAATAACCATAATTTATTGAGTACCTACTAAATATCATCTATTGTTAGAAGTATACTTCTTATACATTATCTAATTTAATTGGGACAGCAATCTAAGAGGTAACTGCTATTATTATTTCTACTTCATAAATGATGAAACTGAGGCTTCCCAAGATGAAGTGAGTCTCTCAAGATTGCACACCTGATGTGGCCTGCTTCAGAGTCCAGGTAGAAAGAGAGGAGCCTCTGCAACCACTTGTCAGACACAGGGATGTACGTGTGGAAGGGGCAGCTTCCACTTGGAATGTGGAAGCAGAGTCCTGGGGAGCAGAGTCCTCAGGTTGCATATCGGCCCAGAAGATAAAAGCAACGTTCACTGAAGAGTAAGTGTTGACCACAGAACGAGCCCTCCAGAAGACATAGGGAAAGTTCTGAGAGAGAGGGGGTAAGTGGGAAGCTGAGCCAAGGGACTGGAAAGGAAGCAGGGTTTTGTGGATGTTGTTATCTACCAGAGGAGACCTCCTGTGCAATGAGTAAGGGTATCAGGAGTCTGAAGCAAGATGTGTTGAGCTGGCCTTGAGTTTTCCAAGAGAAGTGTGTAGTGGAAGTGAGTAGGGAGAACTTACAACTTCCCAGGGTTAGCTTCAGCCTGATGTGGGCTTCTGGATCTTAAATTCTAGAGCAGTGGTCAGAGGCCTGATCTTTAGTGCTGTCGCTGGCTGAGGAAGGCCCTATTAGAATCTGGGCCTCTAGAAGCAGGGCACCTTGGCTCAAGGGTTGCAAATCCTCACTATAGGTTGTGTTTCTCAGTAATGTTTGTTCTCATGGGATTGCATGATCCTAGTTTTGCATTTGGAGTTTGTACTTTCCTAGGGATAGAGTTATCCTCTATGTAGGATGAGTAAATTTGAAAGAAGGGAAAGTAAAATCACCATTTGAACAAGGGAAGGCAAGCTGGGAAAGAAATGGGAAAAAGTTTTGATTTGCAACCTAATGTCAGCAAGTTTACATGCATAATTTATTTTACTCTTCAGACATTTTGCTGGTTTAATGATATTATTTCTGTTTTATAGTGAAGAATAAAACTTGGGGCTTGGAGAGATTAAAAAAAAAAAAGACCCACGGTCACATAAATAGTAGGTAGATCTGGGATTAAAATTCAGCTCATCTAACTTCAAATATTTTTCTTTTTACTTTACAGCATATGGCAAGGCATTTTTAGTAGTAGGCAGTCTATTGCCTGAGTCTGCTAATATGGAATATAAACATGTGTTCATTTCTGAAGCTTGTCTACTGGTCTAGACCTTCTGCCAATATGTATAGACAACGTCTGTGACCTATAAAGGTTTTTCATTTCCCTGCAGTTTGTTTTAGTGTTTTATGAAATCAAGGATTGTACATTTACAGCCAGCATTCATTCAAGGTTTTCTTCTATCAGTAGTAGATCAATGATGGAAGGGAGCTTAAATAGTGGGATTGAAACGGAAGTTCAGTTTCTTTGGGGGAAGATTTTGACTTTCCTTTACTCAGAAATAAGCTGGGAAACATTTGGTGTCATCTGATCTGCTCTGAGGACTTCCCTGGTAGTTTAGCTGGTAAAGAATCCGCCTGCAATGCAGGAGATCCTGGTTGGATTCCTGGGTCAGGAATATCCACTGGAGAAGGGATAGGCTACCCACTCTAGTATTCTTGGATTTAATCGCTCCCTAGTGGCTCAGCTGACAAAGAATTTGCCTGCAGTGTAAGATACCTGGGTTTGACCCCTGGGTTGGGATAATCCCCTGGAGAAGGAAAAACTACCCACTCCAGTATTCTGGCCTGAGAATTTCATGGACTGTATAGTCCATTGGGTTGCAAAGAGTTGGACACGACTGAGCAACTTTCACTTCACTATCTGTTCTGACTTAAAGAACATTCCTCCATCCTACCCACCCAAGTCACCCGCATAGCCTGAGCTAAGGGTACCCCTTAAATCAGAAGCTGTAAACAAGGAGGATGAAGAAAGGGCAGTACTGGGTGTCATATCAATGCACAGGGAGGACTTTCTAGGTCTACAGTCATTGCTGCATGGCTGCAGTAATTGTTACAAAGACCTAGCACAGCGCTTTCTATACCACATTATTAATCTGTTTCATCCCAAGTAGAAAACAGGAGCACTGTTTTCATTGCTATGCAGTCCCATTATTTTTACAGGTATGTAGTAAGTCTCCGTTGAAATCAACAATCAGAGACTAAAAGGTGGACTTTGCCTGCAAATGAGAGAGCCTTTGCCTTCTTGGCACTCTCTTGGCTTCCCTAGTAGCTCAGAAGATAAAGAAGCCGCCTGCAATGCAGAAGACCTGGGTCCAGTCCCTGGGTTGGGAAGATCCCCTGGAGGAGGACACGGCAACCCACTCTAGTATTCTTGCCTAGAGAATCACCAGGGACAGAGGAGCCTGGTGGGCTGCAGTCCATAGGGTTGCAGAGTTGGACATGATTGATAGACTAAGCAAAAGCACATATTCTGGTGGCTCAGATAGTAAAGAATCTGCCTGCACTGCAGGAGACCTGGCTGTGATCCCTGGGTCAGGAAAATGCCCTGGAGAAGGGAATAGCAATCCATTCCATATTCTTGCCTGGAGGATCCCATGGAGAGAGGAGCCTGGCTGGCTAGTTGGATACAACTGAGTGACTGACACGTCCTTCCTTCCTTACTCTGATGAGAGGTGATTACATTTCTAGGTAGAGATGATAAAGCTTGGGCAGGAAGAGATGTTGGCAAAGAAGGTTGTAAAGTTCCTTTCTCAACTTAGGATGCTCATTTCAGAGCCTAACTGCTTGACCCACCTGTGTCACTGTAAATCTGCACAAAACCCTTATGTAACTCTTCAGTTCTGCTTACTACATGACTAGAGAATGCTTAATAATCTATAAAATCATTCATATTTTGAGAATTCTTTGACATTTATGAAGTACCCTATAAACAGTGGATATATTGCTTAAAATAAGTGCAATATCTTTAGAGAGAAGTATGTCTTCAAAACCCAAACCTAGATAACCTAAATCATAATGAACACATTGGAAACAACTGGGACACTAGGAATCCATGTATTTCCATTTTAATGTCTGGCAGTATTTTTAAAAATTTTCATTTCAATAGTAACAGTTTGCCTTGAAATGTTATTAAAAAACCTTCACACTAAATAATCACATATGCCTGCTACATTCTAATGAAAATAAACATCAGTATTTCTTTTGAGACTTTCATCCCCAAGGAAAAGTCCTTAGAATTAAATGCAATCATTCAGTTACAGAAGATAACTGGCTTTCTGTATCCTGATAGACAGTGAACTGGAGAGGAAGAAGAATATGGAGGAAATGGGAAATAAGAAATGAATGACATAGTCTTCAGTATGATTTTTATTTTTTATCTCTGTCTTTGTCTGAAATAGCCTCCTTCACTCTGGTCTTGAACTGAACTATAGCATAGTCTCCACTTGGCTTTTAATCTTTTATCTTGAAAGTTGTTGACTTTCCTGTGTATCAGTTCCTGTGTCAAAGAATGGGCATAATAGTAGACCTATCTCACAGGGCTGTTGGGAGTTTTCAATTAAAAAATACTTACAAAGTGCTTAGAAGAGTGCTTGGCATATAGTAGGCATTTAATAAATGTTAGCAATTATATTTATTGTCATTGCTGTTAATGTATTCTGGGTTGGAGGTAGAATAGTTGGGCCAGAGCAATTCATCTGCTACACTTTTTTTTTTTTTTTTGAAAATGTCTCAGAGTTATCACTCATCTTCTGCTGAATGAAAATCCTACCAAGTCCTGCTAATTACATTTAAACTGCCTGCCATTTCGCTTGCTTCAAACCTTCACATTGCTTGTGTTATGGTGTCATTCTCTTAATTGGACCTGAAAGTCCTTATTTCTCTAGTTCATCTCCCATGTTGACCACAAATATATCTTTTTGGATTGCAAAACTGACATCTGCTTGAAATTCACTCCAGCACATAGTAAGCGTTCAACAAAAATATTTATTCTGTTTTTCTTCTAGTGATGCTACAGGCAGCTTATGAATGAGAAAGCTCTCCAGAATTGGATAGGTGGCTGCTGAATTCAATGTTTCAGGGATTCCATAGCAGCAGTTTTCAGAGTGTGTTGAATAGTGAACTAAACAATTAAGTTGCTTTCTAGTTATGAAGATTCAATAATTAGATGGCATAGACAGAGGCTGATTCTAAGAGAATCATCAGTCATTTTTAAAGAGTCATAACGTTTAGATATATTTGTAAGATCCTACTTAGATGGCCCCCTATTTTTGAAAATCCATATTACTACTTCAACTATAATATAAAATTTTCAGAAATAAACCTTAATACATACAGAATTTTCTAATGTTTATCGTTTTCTACTTGATGCTTTAGGAAACCCTTTATGATAATTTAAAAGTGTTTTTTTTTTCCTTTTTCTTTAGAATGTGCTAAAGAGAAAAGAAAATAAACAAGGAACAGTACTTAATATTGGTATTTTGATTATTTTGATGTGGTAAAGAAATTGTAACTAAGGCACATGATACTTTGAAAGTTTAGATTTTACGTTCTTTATTTGCCATGTGAAATACAATTTGAGAAAATGGAAACAAACCAAAAAAAATACTGTGTTGGCTACACATTGAATTGGTGTGATAATCAAAGTCCTGCTCTGTGTCGTTTCTTTGGTATGCACATTTTTTTTACAATAAGAGATTTTTGCTATATTGTTCAGCCTGGAATTACAGTCAGACCATCCCTCCATAGGGCAGACAGAGACCTGCCCTGAGAATAAGGTGCTCGTGGGCTGCAGTTCACTTAGAAGAGAGGCGTGTCCCTCAGACCAGAAACTAGAAAGGAGTAGGAGTGCACTGCTTGGGTGTTAGAATCTTCCTTGGACTTTGAAGGCATCACAGTGATTGAGAGACTGCTGGATCCTAGAAATATCCTCTGCATGAGGCAGCCTGGGATCAGGGAGGAACGAAACACAGGCTGGAGTTGGTGGCTCTGAGTCAGCCCTTTAAGACTAAGAGCTGGATATCGTCTTTTCTGTGGGTCAGAAATTGGAGTGGGCCAGGTTTTAAGAACATGCTAGCTAAAGCAGAGTTCAACAACAACGACAGTAACTTACGTTTCCCTAAAGTGAACTGTTTATGTAACTGACTTTGCTTATTTCCTCCCATTCTTCCTTAGCGCCTGTTAGGGGCTGAGTTGTGTTCCCCCCTCCAAATTTCTATATTAAAACTCTAAGCCCCAGGACCTCAAGAGTGTGACCTGATTTGGAGATGAGGCCTTTAAAAACATGTTGGAATTAAAAAGAGGCCATTGGAATGAGACCGAAATTACTTAATCTGACTGGTATCCTTATAAGAAGAGGAAATTCAGGCGCACAGAGAGACGCCGGGCACTCAGGGTGGTGTGTGCACAGAGGGGAGAGGTGGCGGCAGGGCAGAGTGGAGGCGGCCATCTGTGAGCAGGGCAGAGGGACCCGCGGAGAAACACTGCCGACCTTGCATTTCTGACTTCCAGAACTGTGAGAAATAGATTTCTTTTGTTTAAGCTTCCCAGTCTGCGGTACTTTGTTATTGCATTCCTAGCAACTAATATAGCATCTAACAAAACATCTCTTTGAAGCTTCAGCTAGGTTCATCAGAGCTCAAGGGAATCCACAGGAGTGATTTTTTATCCCCTCTTAGGAAAGGCTTCAGTGTAGCCCTGGAACAGCCCAGGGCACAGTACTCAGTGGGAAGGAATACTAAGGAGCATGTAAAACGTGTGACCCGTGTCTTGTTGCTTTGCTCACTAGGCATGGGGATTCTCTTTTATTATTTAATAAAGCAGGCAGTTCCCCTCTAATTACCAATTACAGACTGAACTGCGAAATAAAGGAAAGGGGGAGGAATCGACTGAATCGTGTGGGCCAAATCATTCCCCCCTTGTGTACTTTATTTTTTTTATTTTTTTATTTTATTTTTTTTTTACATTGTGTATTTTTTTTTAATTTTTTTAAAAATTTTTTTTATTTTTTGTATTTATTTATTTTTTTACACGAACTCCCAAACATGAACCCCCCTCCCACCTCCCACCCCACATCTTCCCTCCAGATCATCCCCATACACCAGCCCCAAGCATCCTGCATCCTGCATTGAACATAGACTGGCAATTCATTTCTTACATGATAGTATACATATTTCAATGCTATTCTCCCAAATCATCCCTCCCTCTCCCTCTCCCTCTCCTTCTCCCTCAGAGTCCATAAGTCCGCTCTACACATCTGTATCTCTTTTGCTGTCTTGCATACAGGGTCCTCATTACCATCTTTCTAAATTCCATATATATGTGTTAGTATACTGTATTGGTGTTTTTCTTTCTGGCTTACTTCACTCTGTATAATTGGTTCCAGTTTCATCCATCTTATTAGAACTGATTCAAATGTATTCTTTTTAATGGCTGAGTAATACTCCATTGTGTATATATACCACAGCTTTCTTATCCATTCATCCGCTGATGGACATCTAGGTTGTTTCCATGTCCTGGCTATTATAAACAGTGCTGCAATGAACATTGGGGTACATGTGTCTCTTTCTATTCTGGTTTCCTCGGTGTGTATGCCCAGCAGTGGGATTGCTGGGTCATAAGGCAGTTCTATTTGCAATTTATTAAGGAATCTCCACACTGTTCTCCATAGTGGCTGTACTAGTTTGCATTCCCACCAACAGTGTAAAAGGGTTCCCTTTTCTCCACACCCTTTCCAGCATTTATTGCTTGCAGACTTTTGGATCGCAGTTGTGTAAAATCTATGTGTGATTTATTTTTCAATGCAAAACTGCTTTAATTCTGGGAAAAATGGTTTCTTACCAACTGTTATAACCTGAGAAGTCAGCTTTTCCTTTAGCAGATATTTTTAGAAACCAGGAGCTGAAACAAAACAAACTGTTCTGGAAGCAGTAGACACACAGATATGACCTAGATATCTATACTGCCCCTGGTTGCAACTATAAGGTAAATTAATGCTATTAAAATATTATAGCCTCATAATTGGAGAATAATTTCAAACAAAAGGAAATATGTTTTTAGTTTGTACCCAGAAAAGAATCATGTGAGATAAGTCTGTACCACTTACAGTTATTAGAAGATAGCTTTATTTTATTGCATTCTATAATATTCTGATGACTTCTCTGTATTTTAATATAATTGTCTTTGACTCTCTAAATTTTAGATCTCTGGATTATTAAGCAATAAAATTTTAAAGCATTTCTGTTTTCATACAATCCTTGATTTAAAATTTACCAATAGTTTAAATTTTTTTTTTTGCTTGTGCCAATCAGAGGAAAGAAATAAATGATACAGAAAAAAAAATCACATATCCTTTGTGATATATTACTTTGACCCCCACTTCAAATCAGGAAAAGACCTCCAAGTTCCAGAGGGAAATGTTTTTTCATACTTTAAGGAAAAAGTCTGTGCCTGGAAAATCCCATGGATGGAGGAGCCTGGTGGGCTGCAGTCCATGGGGTCGCCAAGAATTGGACACGACTGAGGGACTTGCCTTTCACTTTTCATTTTCATGCAGTGCAGAAGGAAATGGCAACCCACTCCAGCGTTCTTGCCTGGAGAATCCCGGGGATGGGGGAGCCTGGTGGGCTTCTGTCTATGGGGTTGCAAAGAGTTGGACACGACTGAAGCAACTTAGCAGCAGCAGTTAAACATCAGTGGTTAACGTTGGCATTTCTATCCTAACCGCTTTTCCCATTGTATGAGTTTTCAATTGCTCCTATAACAAATTACCACAAACTCAGTGGCTTAAAACAACACCAGTATATTCTTTTACAGTTCTGGAGGTCAGAAGTCGGAAATTGGTATTGCTGAGTTAAAATAAAGTTGTCTGCCTGTCTGTATTCTTTCTAGATGCTCTAGAAGAGAATTCATTTCTTTGGCCTTCCCAGCTTCCAGAGGCTGCCTGTGTTCCTTGGCTTGTGGGTCCTTCCTGCATCTTTAAAGCCAGGCATGCAGTGTTTTGAGATCTCTCTCTCTTTCCCTCCTGTCTCTTCTCACCTCTGCTTCTGTCATCACATCTCATTCTCTGGCTCGTGCCTTTCTCTTATAAGGATCCTTGTTACTACATCTGACCCAATGGATAATGCAAGGTAATCTTTTATCTCAGGATTTTTTACTTAATAATATATGCAAAGTTTCTTTTGCTGTTTCAGTTCAGTTCAGTTAGGTAACATATTTACAGGTTTGGGGTATTAGGATGTGGATATTTTGGGGGGGACCATTATTTTGCATACAACACTCACACAACTGGAAGTCCTTCTGATTGTGGAATAACTCTATCAGAGCCCGTATAGAGCGGGTTAACTGTCTCTGGAGTTTTAAAGGTCAGTGTTATAGAATGCGTGGTAAGTTGCTTCAGTCGCGTCTGACTCTCTGTGACGCTATGGGCTCTCTAGGCTCCTCTGTCCATGGGATTCACCAGGCAAGAATACCAGAGTGGGTTGCCATGCTCTCCTCCAGGGGAACTTTCCAACTGAGCTATCAAGCTTATGTCTTTTATGTCTCCTCCATTGGCAGGTGGGGTCTTTACCACTAGCACCACCTGGAAAGCCCCAGAATTGTAGAATACTTGTATGCAAAATCTGACTACTATGCTTAGTCTCTCAGTTGTGTCCAGCTCTTGAGACCCCACAGACAGCTCACCAGGCTCCCCCATCCCTGGGATTCTCCAGGCAAGAATACTGGAGTGGGTTGCCATGCTCTCCTCCAGGGGATCTTCCTAATTTAGGGATCTAACCCAGGTCTCTGCATGGCAGGCGGATTTTTACCATCTGAGTCACCAGGGAAGCCCGACTGCAGTTGCATACAAATACAGTTATAGCATATTTGCATGCGTTTGTAGTCAGATTTAAAATGTGTCTCTAATTTAGTGGAGAATTGCTGTTGATGTGAAAACTGGGCCTGTTAAAGTTGGTAGAAGAAATACAGGTCCATGACCCATTATCTGGAACTCTTAAAATTAGTTGCGTCTCAGATTTTTGAAAGATATTGTGGTTTATAACTGTATATTATATAATGTTCCCAGTGGTATCTGTAACTGGATTAATTACTATTTCTGCAGTGAACCATGAATATTCATACTGAGATAAAGACCATAAATAGCCTTACATCAGTTCATATCATATTTTTACCACTTCTTGAGTTAAAAAAATGATCAGTTTCTAGAGCCCTTTTGATTTTGGAGTTGTGCACAGAATCACTATATAGAGAAGAGAAAGAAAACACACACATGTACACATTTGCACACAGATGTGTACACATATACACAAAAGACTGGATATTATTGGCTATCAAGTGAAGATTGAGTTGAATATTGTGTGTGGGAATGAATAGAAAAAAGGCAAAGTCAAATATAAATAAAAGTTTAATAGGTATTCTATCATAGATTAAATTTCTAGAAAGAAAACACACACATGTACACATTTGCACACAGATGTGTACACATATACACAAAAGACTGGATATTATTGGCTATCAAGTGAAGATTGAGTTGAATATTGTGTGTGGGAATGAATAGAAAAAAGGCAAAGTCAAATATAAATAAAAGTTTAATAGGTATTCTATCATAGATTAAATTTCTTTTCCTCCTTGAGCAAAAGGAACTATTCTTGTATAGGCAAAGCAAAGTGATTAAACTGTTTGAACTTTTCTTTGGAACAGATCTCTTAGTTATGCCAACATATATCTGGTGTAGACTCTATCCTGGGGAGAGGAGACTTTGTTCTCTACTATGGAAACCAGCTTCTCCTTGTCTCATAGATCTCTTACAGGCGTGGGGAAGGGTGATCCATCAGTATGGTTTAAGGAGTCTCTGAACAAATCCCCAGAGGAGGGAACACAATAGGGTCTCTGATGATGTTGCCAGAGGAAAGAGCCTAGTCCTAACTAGGCTAGTAGGCTAGTCCTGACTGAGCCCAGAATTAAGATGAGGAAGAGTAGTGACCTTAAGTCTGTGAGATGGTAGGTGCTAAAAATTTACTGACTCAGACCTCTACTTGTTGCCTTGAACCTAGGACGTGGCTGAGTGTGTGAGCTGAAAGAATCAGTCTCTTGGGATAAAGGTGTTATAAGATATGGGACACCTTTAATATACATAGAAAAATTTCCTTCAGGATCAGTAAGGAAAGTGAAGCCACACAGCAGTGGCTCACCTGAGACTGCCCCCAAGTCTCAAAACAATAAAGTAAAATTTCCCCTTGATTCTCTGTATATGTCGGCCTTCTCACTAGCATTACTGGTCATCTTGAAGGAGTGAAACAGAGCTCTGAGGGTGGCACACTGGCAATTAAATGCTCTTCCCTAGAGATGACACATGTCACTCCTCCCACCCACTGACCCAAACTAGTGACGTGGTGCCTCCGAACAACAACAGGGGCAGAAAGTGTCATCATACCATGTAGTCGGCAGCAGGAACAGAACTACTGCTGTCGTCCAGTCACTAAGTCACGCGTGACTCTTTCTGACACCGTGGGCTGCACAACGTCACAACGTCAGCTTCCTGTCCTTCATTATCTCACGGTGCTTGTTCCAACTCATGTCCATTGAGTCAGTGATGCCATCCAATCATCTCATCCCCTTCTCCTCCTGCCCTCAATCTTTCCCAGCATCAGGGTCTTTTCCAATGAGTTGGGTCTTCACATCAGATGGCCAAAGTATTGGAGCTTCAGCTTCANATTGAGTCAGTGATGCCATCCAATCATCTCATCCCCTTCTCCTCCTGCCCTCAATCTTTCCCAGCATCAGGGTCTTTTCCAATGAGTTGGGTCTTCACATCAGATGGCCAAAGTATTGGAGCTTCAGCTTCAGCATCAGTCCTACCAATGAATATTCAGGACTGACTTCCTTAAGGTTTGACTGGTTTGATCTCCTTGCAGTCCAAGGGACTCTTAAGTGTCTTCAACACCACAATTCAAAAGCATCAATTCTTGAGCACTTAGCCTTCATTATGGCCCAATAATCACATCTGTACATGACTACTGGAAAAACCATAGCTTTGATTATATAGTCCTTTGTTGGCAAAGTGATGTCTCTGCTTTTTAATACACTATCTAGGTTTATTATAGCTTTTCTTCCAAGAGCAAGTGTGTTTTAATTTCATGGTTGTAGTCAATGTTTACAGTGATTTTAGATTCCAAGAAAATAAAATCTGTCTAATTCCCCTTCTATTTGCCATGAAGTGATGGCACTTTATATCTTTATATCACTTTATATCACTTTATATCTTCTTGATGAATTGACTCTTTACCATTATATAAGACTGTGAAGAAGGCTGAGCACCAAAGAATTGATGCTTTTGGACTGTGGTATTGGAGAAGACTCTTGAGAGTTCCTTGGACTACAAGGAGATCCAACCAGTCCGTTCTAAAGGAGATTGGTCCTGGGTATTCTTTGAAAGGAATGATGCTAAAGCTGAAACTCCAGTACTTTGGCCACCTCATGCAAGGAGTTGACTCATTGGAAAAGACTCTGATGCTGGGATGGATTGGGAGCAGGAGGAGAAGGGGATGACAGATGATGAGATGGCTGGATGGCATCACTGACTCGATGGACATTAGTTTAAGTGAACTCCAGGAGTTGGTGATGGACAGGGAGGCCTGGTGTGCTGCGATTCATGGGGTCGAAAAGAGTCGGACACGTCTGAGTGACTGAACTGAACCGAACTGATGGGACTGGTTGTCATGATCTTAGTTTTTTGCATGTTGAGTTTTAAGCCAGCTTTTTTGCTCTCCTCTTTGACCTTCATCAAGAGGCTCTTTAGTTCCTCTTCGTTTTCTGCCATTAGAGTGGTACCATCTGCATATCTGAGGTGTTGACATTTCTGCTGGCAACCTTGATTCCAGCTTGTGGCTCATCCAGCCCAGCATTTCACATGGTATGTTCTGCATATAAGTTGGGCTCCTCTTTCCATAGGGTTCTCCAGGCAAGAATACTGAAGTGGGTAGTCATTCCCTTCTCTAGGAGATCTTCCTACCTAGGGATCAAGCTTGGGTCTCCTCCATTGCAGGCAGATTCTTTACTGTTGGATCCATGAGGAAAGCCCTTGGCAAACTATGCTAATGATGAATACCTTTTCTGAGGAATTCATGTATCTAGAAATGTACTCTATATCAGCAGGACTAGGTGACTAGGGCTCAATCTTTAGGTCACAGAGATTTCAAGTTTTACCAGCAAGAGTGGTGCCATCTCTCCACAACTCCTACTTCTTTGGGAGAAGAATCAGCCCCTGTTACTTCTACCTGAGTTTCACCAAGCCAGCAACCTTGAATCAGAAATCTATACTGACCACTGCCCTGGGGCAATGTTACATAAGATGGCATAATTCAGAAATCAAAACAGCTTCTACCCCAAGGATTAAAGTTTGGAAAGAGAGTTTTCCATTAACTAGAGGACATGGCACATGATTGTCCTCACTCCTGGTACTTAGTTGAGTGATCACACTTCAGACATAGCCCCAAATGCTTAGCAGCCACTCTCCTCTCATACACACAGTGCTCTGAACTGTTTCCTTTCTCCACAGCATGCCCATCTCTTCTCCTGTCCTCTCTCCACTCCCACACATCACAAGTTTGCAGGAATCCCTGGGTATATATGAAGAGGATGAAGCTGGGACTTCAGGAATGTGAATAAGGGTCTTTTTTTTTTTTTTTTTTTCATCATAAACTGTAAAATGACACAATCAGCAGTTCAGGCAAACTTCCCCAGTTCTCATTTACAAAGAAGCACTGACATTTTCTTGACTGTCTTGAATGGTATTAGAGTTGCCCATATTTTGCTCTCCCTTTTAACTGCTGAATATGGATGCCCTGGAATTGGCTTGTAACAAGCAATAGCAAAATGTGAAGGATTGTTGCCTGTAAATGTATTAGATTAAAACAGTCTATTGCACATGCAAGGAAATAATATATTTATGAGCTGTGCAGTGTTCCAAGTTTATTTAACAGTAAGGATCTGTGTGGTTGGAGTCAAATGTTAAGCGGTTAAATAAAGTATGCATTACCAGCTCACTGTATCCAATTGGTATTGATTAATACACTGCTTCTGAATGTTTTCCTCTAACAGATGTTCACAACATAGCTTTTTTTTCTGTTATCGCTGTCCTTGTATTATCAGCTGCAGGTGAGAAATTCTTTTTTCCATAGTGCGATTATGTAAAGTGCTTCATCTCACTTTGGTAAGACAAATGGGGGCTTGATAGAGATGACTGCTGTTAAGTGCCACTCTGCACTCTCTCTCTACTCTTTCCTCGATTTGGGCACTAAGTAGGATGAATAAATAACATTTCTCAGTTGCTCCTTCCTCTCACAACTAGTCATCTGGTTTGCCACATTTTCAACTCACTGAATTTTAATCTACCAAAATATTTGTTCCAGTAATCATTTACTAGTCAAGCAGGAATGCTAATGGCCAAAAAGTTAGGAGACTTAGAGTTGAGCTCCAGTTCTGTTACTAAGAAATTTTAACACTTGGTGTCGGTGAGCATTGGTGAGCCCTGTTTTTGTCTATAAAGTCAATATCTTAAATAATTCTAAAATTCACTTTGAAAAAGATCTAACTTGATATATTGATTATCAGTTAAAGGTACTAGGTTAGAGTTTACTGTAACTATTTGGAATCTGACTTTCAGTCATTCAAAATTTTTATTTTTTGTCAGCATAATTGAGATAATTATTTCCTTTGGATAACACATACATTTTATAATTTTGTAGATTTATATGATGTTTAAGATAACATGGTATGTAATATGTCATATATATTGAATGTATGTATATAATATGTATGCAAGACTAGTGTATTTATATATTTATTTACTTTTTATGTATAAGCATATGCTTTTTGATTCTCCACTATATGTAAGATGCATATAAACCTGAATTAATAACTTACTGAATTAGTATAAAGAACAAATTGAAAACAGTAGAAAAAATTTAATGTAAACATATTTCTTGTTTACATTACGACACTGAATTGCTTGCCTACAAATCAGTTCTTTAACACTGATGCTTAGAGGGAGGAGGAACCCCTGAGAAAATTTAACTTTTAAGAGTTGAGAGTCATTCTCCAATGAAGTCTAACCAGATTTAAAAGACAAGGTGGAGATTTAGAGTTTCCTCTTCAATTACATGAAGAGTTATTACATAGAAGAAAAATAAGTTTATTCTGTGTGGCTCTTGAGGAGGGAAAGGGGCCCACTGCTGTTTGTTCTTTTGCCCAATAAACCTTTATCGAGTGCCTCTTTAGTAAGGAGCTGTGGATGCAGAACCATGCCCTGCTTTCTTGAGTTCTCACTGTACCTGACCGTTAGGGTAAGGTGATTCTCTTTACAACAACAAGAAGAATGAATGATAACTTTTGCATCTTGATAGGCTATGAGCTCTCATCACAGGCAATATTTTGGAAGAGTGAATTGAGCTTTGGTTAGAATAATATCTGGGCTTCCCAGGCGGTAAAGAACCCGCCTGCCAATGCAGGGGACATGAGCGACATAGGTTCCATCCCTGGATGGGGAAGATCCCCTGGAGGAGGGGATGGAAACCCACTCCAATTTTCTTGCCTGGAGAATCTCATGGACAGAGGAGCCTGGAGGGCTAAAGTTGCATAGAGTGTTGCAAAGAGAAGGACACGACTGAAGCAACTCAGCATGCACTCAAGAATATTATAGGAGGAAATTCTTGCCTCTTAAAGGAAGAGAGACTAGTTCACCTTTGGATCGTCTGATTCAGTGGGGCTTCTTAGGGAGAAAAAGTAGAAGTGGTTTAGCTTGATTTACAATTCAAAGAATGCCTTTTCACCGAAGACTTCACATAGGCTTTTGTTGAGATAAGGTGAGGTAAATTAATATACCTACCTTTTTCTACAAATTAACCCTAAGAAAAAAATCACAATTGGCTTGTCGGAAATAGAAAAGCAGGCTTCCCAGGTGGCACTGGTGGTAAAGAGTCCGCCAGTCTCCATGGAGGAGACACAGGAGATGGAATGTGGAATGCCACCCTATGGCCTGTTTGGCCTATATTAAGAATCTCTGATTACGATACCAGTTAAGAATATGAGATTAATGAGAGTGAAGACAACAACAGCTTGAGTTTTTCTAAGTACAATAGTTTAAATGTTTTTATGCTTTGGTAAAATGTCCAGATGTTTTATATCTGTTTTACATAACTTTTTTTTGAAATGTTGGACAAGAAAAATGCTCTGTAGGAGAGGATGCATATCTTATATATTTCTCCATTAATACTGAAATATATATTTTGTTATTTAGATACTTTATACTGTGTGCTCAGTCACTCAGTCCTGTCTAACTCTGTGACCCAATGATCTGTAACCTGCCAGGCTCCTCTGTCCATGGGATTTTTCAGGCAAGGATACTGGAGTGGGTTGCTGTTTCCTCCTTCAGGGGATCTTCCCAATCCAAGGACTAGACCCTTATCTCCTGCATTGGTAGGCATATTCTTTACCACTGAGCCATCTGATAAACCACTTATAGTCATTATAAAATTTTGCTCAAATATAGTACCTATGTAAGGCTTTTATTCTGATCCTCATTTGAACTTCATATTCAGGTTTCCATACAGACTGTGGATAATAATACCCACTCCATAATATTGTCATAAGGAATGAATTGTATAATAACTTTTTAGCTCATACTTTCAAGCAAAAGTGATTTTTGTCTTTAAATAGTAATTTAAAAACATTTTATAAGTAGCATTTTAATATTGCATCAACCCAAGGAGTCAATGTAAGCTTATTATTTATGTCAAATTCTTTGGAACACATTACATGGATGTTTAGGGTTTAATTAGGCCTTTTCCCCCGCTGTGATTTCCATCAGAACATTCTGTCTTTTAGACACAAGTCCACTAATAACAGTCATGGTACTTCCATAAAAGTAGGCTATTCATTTTAGGTGAGAATTAATTACTATGTCTAGGTGAACAATGGAGAAGTCTTTCATTTTCATCAGTAACAGATTATGGAATCTGAGGTAGAAAGGGGTGGTGGTGAAGAGCTTAGATTCTAGAGAAAAGCAACATCAGGTTTGCATCCAAGCTCTGCCATTTAAAAATAATGATGAATCAGTTCTAATAAGATGGATGAAACTGGAACCAATTATACAGAGTGAAGTAAGCCAGAAAGAAAAACACCAATACAGTATACTAACACATATATATGGAATTTAGAAAGATGGTAATGAGGACCCTGCATGCAAGACAGCAAAAAAGATACAGATGTGTAGAGCGGACTTATGGACTCTGAGGGAGAAGGAGAGGGAGAGGGAGAGGGAGGGATGATTTGGGAGAATAGCATTGAAATATGTATACTATCATGTAAGAAATGAATTGCCAGTCTATGTTCAATGCAGGATGCAGGATGCTTGGGGCTGGTGTATGGGGATGATCTGGAGGGAAGATGTGG